>JASPKZ010003794.1:1757500-2160000 GCA_030220185.1 Diploptera punctata
AGTGCCACATGTCCTGCCCATTCCAGTCTACGAGACTTAACTCTTCTTATTATATCTGGTTTCCTATAAAGATCATGTATCTCACTGTTGTGTAGTCTTTTCCATTCGCCTGTCTGTTCATCTCTCTTTGGTCCAAAACTTTTCTTAAGTACTTTATTCTCAAATACTTGTAATCTTTTCTCCTCCCCAAAAGTAAGATATCATGTTTCGCATAAATAAATAAATATATTATTATTATTATTATTATTATTATTATTATTATTATTATTATTATTGTTATCAGCATCATCATCATTATTATCATACGCCATTCATGATTTTAGGACAATGTTGACCTGTTTCGGTCTCAACTAGACCGGGTCTAAAAGTCATTTTTGTGGACATCCAGGTCGTCGTCCTCCTCTTGGGCGATACCGAAGAACTGCATTAGGGATCCTAGTTGGTGACCTTCGGGATACATTTTATAGCCAACTGTCTCTGTCGGTGGATATATTTTCTTCTAAAGGTTGCATGTGGAGTTCCTTTAAAATATTATCATTCCTTTGATTGTCAAGTAGAATATATCCAGCTATTATTATTATTATTATTATTATTATTATTATTATTATTATTATTATTATTATTATTATCAGTAATATTATGATTATTATTAAGATTATTGGTATGATTATTATTATGATTAATTATTATGATTATTATGATTATTATGATTATTATTGCAATCCTCAAGTTTCAGAATGTTCTTTGTTTCTTTTTCAAATGCCCCGGGTTTGTCTTTCGACATTCCTGGTTTCTCTCCTGGCATGGCGTACTTGTAACCCACTTCTGAGGTTGGGGCGTCTGGAAAGCGGGGTTACGTTGCCCCGATGATATGATGGGTGATGATGATGATAATGGTGCTCCAGGAGAGTCCCTAATCCTAAGCTTAACCTAAGATGAATATGAATGATGATTGAGATAGCCATATGATTTCGGGGACCGTTTGGTCCTTAAAGTTTTCCTGACATTTGTCTTACAGGTGAGAAAAAATCCCGATAAAAACCTCGCCCAGAAAAACTGTCCCGACCGGGGATCGAACCCGGGCCCGCTGCCTGACAGGGCAGCACGCTACCCAGAGACCACAGCGGTGGACAGTTTCAGAATGTCAAGTTCTTATTTTGTTATATTATATGTTATTATTATTATTATTGTTATTATATTATTATTATTATTATTATTATTATTATTATTATTTTACGAAAAGTAAGCCCAGGTACAATTCTAAAAAGTTATAAAACTATGGCTCTTCCAACTCGACTTTATGATTTTGAAACCTGGACTCTTACTACAGACAAATTAAATAGGATAGTAGCTGCAGAAATGAAGTTATTAAGGCCTGTAGCGGGTTATACGCTTTATTACCAAAAGCGTAATGAAGATATCCGCAAAGCTCTCAACACCCCAACAATAACTGAAACCATTCAAATATATCAAAATAATTGTCATGAACATCCTCTTAGAATGCCAAACAATAGACTACCTCTGCAGCTATTGAACTACAGACCCACAGGGCGAAGAGACCCAGGAAGACCTAAGAAGAGATGGTGAGATCAATTTCTATCCTGAAGCGGAACAGGCCAATGGCCTAATCCATGCCTGCATTTGATGATGATGATGTTTATCAGAAGCCTTTTTTTTACTCCTTTCAAAATACAGTGGATTCTGTAAATGCACATCTATACTAATTCCGAAATAAGTTCCAGTTGTACTGCAAACAAACTTCCATAAGGTATTACTCCGCCGACTCCGTCTATTGGATGAACCTTGGTGCTACTTTTACCCGCCATATGGCTGAATTGTGTAAGGAACTGTCATCGATAGGAACATTGTTCTTAGGCAACGTCATATTTTACTGGAAATAAAATTCAATACAGGATAATATGATGTGGTCTCGAGGTAGCGTGCTGCCTTGTCACGCAGCGGGCCCGGGTTCGATCCCCGGTCGGGACAGTTTTTATGGGTGAAGTTTTTATCGAGATTTTTCCTCACCTGTGAGACAAATGTCAGGAAAACTTTAAGGCCCAAACGGTCCCCGAAATCATATGGCCATCGCAATCATCATCATCATCATCATTTATATTCATATTAGATTTAATTTAGGATCAGGAGCTCTCCTGGCGCACCACTATAATCATCATCATCCATCATATCATCGGAGCAACGTAACTCCGCCTTTCAGGCGCCCAAACCCCAGAAGTGGGTTACAATCACGCCATTGTGAGGAGAGAATACCTGAAATGTCTAAAACGGCAAAAGAAATGGCATTAAAAAATTACGAACTTCCTCCATTACTTATATAATTATGACAAAATATATATTATTTATGGGACTACCAAATCAGACGATTATGCTTTTTCCATGATGTCGATAGATTCCTTTGTATGCAATTTGTTGCTCTATGTTGACTCACCTGTAAAATCTGCTGTTATTTTCACCACATCCTCAATGGCTAATGTGAATTTTTTTCACTAAATTGTTTGAAACATTCAAAATAATTTGTTTCTCTCCGCTTTTTAAATGGTTTCTTTTACAATCTTTTTTGACAAATTTTACAGAAAGCGGCCATCTTAAAACAATAGAAATCCCAACGTATTTTGCATGCGCGTGCGTAAGAATATAAGAATATTTATCTGATCTATTCAAATTGTAATTATATATTTTAAAATTCTCCCGTATAACTTACATAGACATGTGCTAGATAATATTTCCTTTATTCGAGTGTTAGAGAGCGAACTACATTTTCTTACACGCTTAAAGGAAAAACCATTACTCGAGCAATAATGTATTGATATGGTTTGTTTACATTACAGCTGGAACTTATCTTGGAAGAGGTATAATAGTGCACCGCCATGGATTGCATATGACTATGGGATGAATAGTGATGAAGTAAATAATACTTTATACTTAACTGAAGTGAGTTGCTAATAATCTGAAATATTAAATATTAAAATACCTACCAATTTCCTTGTTAAGCTCTTTTCCCAATTTTTCATCATCAAGTGATGCTTTATTTAATTAATTATTATTTATACGTTACTTTATATAAACATTGAGAAAACTAAATATCTGTGTATAGGAGAAGAAATGGAAAATATAAATTTCAACAATGGAGAAGAACTAAAACCTAGTATTGAATGCACTTATTTAGGAACAAAATTAGACCATTCAGGCGATAACACAGTGGAAATTAAAAATGGAATCGCACAAACAAAACAAGCAATAAATGCTTTAAACTCTGTTTGGTGGAGCAAAAATATTACAAAAAATAGAAAATTACAAATATATCAAACCATAATTCAGAGCATTTTAACATATGGTGCTGAAGTGTGGCAAATTCCTACCAGGGAAATGAAAAGAATTTTAATTACAGAAATGGATGTTTTAAGAAGATCAGCTGGAAAATCTAGAATGGATAGAATACGAAATAAAGAAATAAGGGAAATTATGGGTGTACAAGAGGAGCCGGACATCATAGACATCATAGAAAAGAAAAGATTGCAGTGGTATGGTAATGTCAAACGAATGCCAGAGCAAAAATTGCCAAAAATTGTTATGGAATGAATCCCAATGGAAAGGAGAAAGAGAGAAAGACCGAAGAAAACTTGGATAGAAGCGGTACAAGCAGCTATGAATATCAGAGGAATGGAGGAAGATCAATGGATGGATAGGGAGGATTGGCGTTTGGTTTCCGGAAGACGGCGGCAGCTGCCATGATACCGGATGATGATGATGATGATTTATACGTCCACGGTCCTAATTCGTCCTAATTATTTTAGCTATCTTCCTTAGTGTAAATAATCTAATCTAAAACCATGTATTACCAGAGTTACGATTATCTTTTTTATATATTTTAATTATAGATTCTTAAAAACCCAGAAGACAGAAAACCTTATAATGAATAAAATTATGATTTTTTAAATTTAAGTTTAGATTTAATTTCTTAGGGCCAATTTCACCAACAGAGGTAACTGTATTACGCCAGTTTTCCCCATGTATAATGCATTGCATACACTGGCGTAATACAGTCGCCTATGTTGTTGAAACCGACCCTTAATATGTTTGATTTTGATCTGTTAATAGTGATGCTAGATATTTAAAAATTCTCAATTTTCATAACAATTAAATACTTATAGTTATACTTTTCATAAGTTTCTTTAATATTTATTACATAAAGTTTAAATTAATAATTTACGAATTTATCTACGAGTATATTCCCTGAATCGTTAAGTGAATTTAAGAAAAAACCTGTAGTTAATGCAACAAACTGACTCATACTAATTTATAATAATTCAAATAATTGTAAATGTTTAGTAGACAGACCAAGAATGAGATAGGAGGATAACATTAACCATGATATGAGGGAGGTAGATTATACAGGGGATGATTAGATAACATTGATTTAGGATCGGGGTGTACGGAGAGCTTATGTCCGTGCGGCCAATGATCGTACAGGTTCGATAGTGCCAGTGAGTTAGTTTAATAGCTGGTCATATTAATAAAACTGAAATTAGAATATGTTAGTCTTATTAAGTAATACATTATGATACAAGAGTTATATGTGAAATAATTTGATATTGTGAGTATGGAGTTTCAATGGTATTAATAAGCTGTTAGTTTATGCTGATGATGTGGTACTGTTCGGCGATAGCGAGGAGATACTAAAGGACAACATGCACACACTACTGAGTAAAACTAAGAAATTGGGACTGGAAGTAAATATCAATAAAACTAAATATATGGTCACACATAGAAATGCATTATATAATGGAAATGGACAGCTAATGACAAATGAGGGAAATTTTGAGGAAGTGGCTGAATTCAAATACCTAGGAACAATAATCACAAACAGGAATGAGATGCACAAGGAAACTAAACATAGGCACAATTCTGGAAATGCGTGTTATTATGCATTACAGAGAATTTTGACTTTCCAACTCCTTTCAAAAAACGTTAAACTGAATATATATGATCTTTATAGGAAGCCAGATATAATAAGAACAGTTAAGTTTCATAGACTGCGATGGGCAGGGCATGTTGCACGAATAGGAAATGAAAGACGTGCATGGAAGCTTCTTGTAGGAAAGCCAGAGGGAAAACGCCCAGTTGGTAGACCAAGAATGAGGTGGGAGAATAACATTAACTATGATTTGAGAGAACTAGATTATACAGGGGATGATTGGAAAACATTGGCTGAGGATAGGGATATATGGAGAGCTTATGTCCGCACGGCCATGAACCTACGGGGTCGATAGTGCCAGTGAGTTAGAATATGGAGTTTGCGAAACGAGACCGCAGAACTCTACAAACGAAATAAAATCACATTTAAGTTGTGTATCATATACTATTTTTACACTCTTTATATTAGCTTCACCTGTATCTATCTATTTATCTATCTATCTATGTAACGGAATCTTTAAACGCGATTTTCACCCAGTTAAAATCATTGGATCGGCTTGAAACTTTGTATATTTGTAAAAGACCCGTGACAATACAATAATTTCTATTTTGTTTCTAAAATCATGGCCAGAATCATCAGAAAAAGTGTCTTTTTAATTATTTTTAGAAAGCTCAGAATAATTTTAGATTATATAAATAAATGTACTGTATAATATTACGAGGTATATACGAATTATTTCGAGACATCCCATCTGTCAAAGTGGTAGTACAAGGCCGTTACTCTGGCGAATTTGGCCATCAACCACGCTGTTGTTTATTTAAGCAAACGCAGAGATTAGAACGGACTAAATTTTTTTCAGAGACTATGCAGGTAACATGATTTTATACACATTAGAAATCAGTTTAAGCTAAGAGATTAAGATATTTTAATAATAGTACATTATATTTAGTTGTGTACGAAATTGTAATAATTATTTTTAGACAGCTCTTACTAAAATTATATTTACTTATATGAATCTATCGTCATTAACCTGTAGAATTAAGGAAAAATTGTAATATTTTCATTTTTCAAGATGGAGGAATATAATAATACTCGACAACACAATGATAATAGAACACTTCAAATTCAGAAACACTTTTTGAACATTTTGATAAAGAAAATTTAGCATAAATAATTGTAATTGAATAAATTTTTGGGCATCCGAGAAGAATTTAAATTTAAGAAGGCATAATAAATTAGAAATATTTGTATTTTTGCCCGCTTAAAATTTAATAACCTCCTTATTTAGCATGAAACTCAATTGTATAATTTATCCAAGAAAATCAACTAAAATGATACGGGCATATTAGGCGAATGGAGCATGATAATAATAATAATAATAATAATAATAATAATAATAATAATAATACTTTATTTATTCTGGCAGAGTTAAGGCCATAAGGCCCTCTCTTCCACTCAACCAGCACAAATACAAATAAATATTCGACAAATATAGATATACACTATACTAATTATAAACAGTTAAAGATACAATAAATGTAGCAATGTAAATGTCATGTACAAACAACATTTTATAGGGTAATAACAATAATGATACAATAATAATAATAAAATAATAATAATAATAATAATAATAATAATAATATAAATATGATACATTATACGGTAAACACCAATTAATATATATATATATATATATATATATATATATATATATATATATATATAACATCTTACACTGGATAATAATGAAGTCGAGTTTAGAGCAAATATAAATTTAGATTTCTTTTAAAAGATGCCAATGTCCGGCAGCCCCTTATTTCTTGTGGTAGGGAATTCCAGTTGCGAGAAGTGGAGATGGTATATGACATGGAGCATGAAAGATTAACAAAAAAAAATAATGGAATGTACACCATCAGGAACGAGAAGGAAAGGACGACCAAATCTCATGTAGATCCAAGGGATTAGAGAAACTTTGAAGGACTGGGAAATAGAGGAAGACATGTGTTATGATAGAGACGAATGGAGGAAAATTGAAGACAAATCAATGGTGCCGGAAAAATGTATCACTATTGTTAAAACCGGAAATTGATATATGTATATATATATATATATATATATATATATATATATATATATATTTATTTATTTATTTATTTAGCATGACAACAATGTTGGTAGCACTGAGAAATTTTATGGCTCTACAGCTATGAAATTAATTTTTAGTTCTAGGGCTCGTGTTAGAACTTGAACTTTTAAAGTCAGTTGCGTCTAAAACAAGCAATTTTATGTGCTGCAAAATATGTCAAATTGAAACCTGATTCCGGTTTTGTAAAGGAAAATCATTTGCAAGGTTCTTACCCTCAGCTACATAAAAAAACTTGGCATCCTTGAGAAAGATCACTCTTAGTCTAACTCTTAAATACACCAATTTATAAACAAATACTAATTATTTCAAAACACTACTGGGTTTGTCTAGTTTCAGTAACGTAACACATTTTTAGAAATAAAATTTAAAATATATTGATAGTTTATTGAACTATGACTGTTTAATTAATTGATTTGCGTAGAGTTACAATATTTTAAATAACTTTCTTCATCTCAGTTTAATCTCTCACCTTATATATAATTTCGGCTCAACTGCACTTCTACTTACTCTTGATTTTTTCAGTTTATTGTTGTAAACTATAACTCTTCTTCTGTATTTACTAACTTTTTTTAATATTCTAAACTTTTTCAAAGAATTTTTATAACATTAGACAATTTTCAAGCATTTATTTAAATACGCAAACAACAATATTACGACACTGTTAGAGAATATTGTGATGCTAACTGCTATTTTCTCCACAGAGTTTATTACTCAGTCTATGATTTTTCTGTAGCTGGTTGGATCAGCGTTAGGGAGGCATTTTAAGTAAAGTAAACAACAATAATGTGTTTGTATGAGTAAGGAGGACATTTAAATGTCTTTTCTGTTGGCGATGCTAGTATTTAATACATGGGGCACGCCGTAGCGTAGTGGTTAAGGCGCTGCGCTACAAGCCGAAAGGTCGACGGTTCGAGTTCCGGTGGGATCAGGATTTTTAAACTGACCCAAACCTTCTGGCGGCACTATGGCCCTGGGGTCGACTCAGCCTCTAACTAAAATGAGTACCAGACGCTTGTTCTGGGGTAAAGGCGGCCGTCACGCAGGGCTGACAACCCGGCTGACATCAAGTGCCTATTGTCAAGAAAAAGTGGGAGCCTTAACCTCCTACTACCCCAAGGGCCTCCTGAGGCCTGTAGTGGGATCACTTTACTTTACAGTATGTGCATAGTCTATAGGATGCAAAACATTGTCTCCTAATTTAAGAGAAGAGAATATTACGAGTATTTGAGAAAAAAACTAACAGGAGCCACCGCTGTGCCTTGTCACCCAGCGGGTCTGGGACAAGTTTGCTGGATGATGTTTTTCTTCCGGGATTTTCCTCACCTCTAAGATAATGTCAGGAAACTCTACGGCCCAAACGGTCCCCGAACATCACCTGCCCATCATTATCATCTTTAAAATATTCATTTAGGTTTAGGATCAAGGTCTCTCCTGGCGCATCATTACTATCATCACTTATATCATCGGGTTAGCGTAACTCCGCCTTGCAGGCGTCCCAGCCTCAGAAGCGGGTTACAATAACGCCATGCTAGGAGAGAACCAGAATGTCGAAATGAAATGTGGTGGCGTTGAACGAAGAAAAAGTAACAGAGAGCTACATGATGTTTGTGGAAAACCAGATGTAATAAGAATGGTTAAATCTCGATTACTCCCGGGTTCAGGGCATGTGGCATTAAAGGGAAATAATAGAGGTGCATGGAAACTTCATGCAGGAAACTAAGTGTAAAGTGTTCAATAGACAGCACATGAATGGGATGGAAGAATAAATTAGACATAATTTGAAGGAGGTGGATTATACAGGGAATGGTTGGAAAATATTAGCTCAGGATAGGGATGTATGGAGAGCTTATGTTCTTGTGGCCATAAACCTCCGGGTTTGATAGTGTAATTGAGTGGATTTTTTTCTTTTCTTTCTCCATGGCGCGACTGGCCTAGAAGGCCCTTGTCCTACCAGTGTTATGGTGTACTTATTTATTAATCTTAATTACGAAATGGACATACACTAACATTTATGTAAAATTTTATCACTCGCCTCATTCGAATAATATGAGGTGAGTGATAAAATTTTACCTAAATGAATATACCTCATAGTGTGAATTCATAAAATAAGTAATACATTAACATATTTGGATGAAGTAGACAAATAAAATTTTTAGTTTCAATAAAACCATACGTACCGTCTCCTAGACTGCGATGGGTAGTACATGTAGCACGTATGAGGGATGGAAGAGGTGCATTGAAGCTTCTTGTTGGAAAACCAGAGGAAAAACGCCCAGTTGGTAGACCAAGAATGAGGTGGGAGAATAGCATTATCCATGATTTGAGAGAAGTAGATTTTACAGGGGAAGATTGGAAAACATTAGCTCAGGTTAGGGATATCTGGAGAGCTTATATCCGCGCAGCCATGAACTTACGGGTTCGATAGAGCCAGTGAGTTAGATAGTTAGTTAATAAAACCATACATGCAAATAATGAATTCAGTAATGAAACCTTCGCTAGTCCAGAGAGATACGGCGATACAAAACATTTGCAAGACCTGCACTTAGCAATCGGTAGTGAGGCATGGGCTTTAAGGAAATGAGAGCAGGATAACTTCTACTGACATGAGATGTACACACGATACACCAAGTGGAATTACAAACGCAATGGTATTGTCTCGAAGGAAATACGCTTAGAACCAGTCATTAAATACATAAATTATATGAATACCAGAACAACTGCATTAATATAATTTGCGACGAATGAGTTCAGATAGTGTTCCTAAAGCCATGCCTCTATATTGCCTAACAGGGAGGAGATCTCTGGGCAGTCAAGGAAGCGCTGGATACAAAATATTTCATCAGTGAGGTCGTAACTAGAATACAGACGGAGGAGATGAGGTTCCTAAGACAAGTAAAATGGTGTACAAGACTTGATAGAATAAGAAATGAGGATATAAGAGAAGAATTGAAAGTACAGCCTTTATTGGATAAAGTCACAAACTACAGACAGAAATGGATTGATCATATGGATGGAATGAGTAAGGAGAGATATCCATTGGTAGCAAGAAATTATCAAGCAAGAGGAAGACGTGATGTTGGAAGACCTAGAAGACGTTGGGCTGATGCATTATGAAGTCGGAACGGGCAATTGCCTAACCCCTGGAGTGATGATGATGAGATCGTAACAAGCCTCTAGGCTTAAGAATTGTATGGAAGAAGAATAATTACGAGTTAAACTGGGTGTTTCAGAATAAGTATACAGACTTCTAGTGGTTGTAGAGGGGACTTAGTAGATAAAGTATTGATAAGGAACCTATGTCCGGAAACGTACCATTTCGATGTAAATTAGATTTGAAGTTCGAAACACAATGTGCTGATATCATCTCCTTTGTGTTTGATAAAAAGTATTATAGACTCCTAGGGGTTGTGCTACAAGTGTGGTTCCACGTGGCGACCCAGTTGATCGTTGCACAAAGTGTACATGCGACGCATGTTTTCTTACACTTCTTCTTCTTCCTTTCAAGTATTAGGGCAAGGCCTGTTACGATCCTATAGAAAATTTTCCCTCCAGCGTTTCATAGGACGGCCCAGAGATCTTCGTCCTCTTGGTATATAATTATAAACAGCTTTGGAGATCCGATTTGAAATCATTCTTTCAATATGGTGTTTCCAATAAATTTAGTTGGACTTTTTAATACATTCCAAAGTTGACGAAGTCTTTAATTCTTTTAGGATGTAGGTGTTTTCTTTTACGATTCCCTCTGGTGTAACCCGCTGCGCATGGATCTCATTTCACAAGCCGTTATTCTGCTTTCATGTTGTCTTTTTAGTGTTCATGCTTTACTACCATGGGTCAACACTGGACTAGCCAAAGTGTTATATAAACGTAATCTGTTTTTTTTTGTACAAGGGATGGTTTCATAACTTGATTAATAATTCCCAAACTTTTATTATAACTAGTATTTTTTTCAGGGATATCCTTTTCATCCCAGATAGAGTAATAATATCCAAGATATTTAAATTGATTAGATCTCCCGTTGGGGTCAGGATTTTTAAAACTGACCCAAACCATCTGGCGGCACTATGGCCCTGGGGTCGACTCAGCCTCTAACTGAAATGAGTACCAGACGCTTGTTCTGGGGTAAAGGCGGCCGTCACGCAGGGCTGACAACCCGGCTGACATAAAGTGCCGATTGTCTAGAAAAAGTGGGAGCCTTAACCTCCTACTACTCCAAGGGCCTCCTGAGGCCTGTTGTGGGATCACTTTACCTTTTAAACTGACCCAAACCCTCTGGCGGCACTATGGCCCTGGGGTCGACTCAGCCTCTAACGGAAATGAGTACCAGACGCTTGTTCTGGGGGTAAAGGCGGCCGTCACGCAGGGCTGACAACCCGGCTGACATAAAGTGTTGATTGTCTAGAAAAAGTGGGAGCCTTAACCTCCTACTACCCCAAGGGCCTCCGGGCCTGTTGTGGGAAAACTTTACTTTCACTTTGGATCTCTCTAAAATTTTATTCTGGAGACATTTTACTTTGTATAGGTCCTTCCCATGAAAAGCCATAATTCTAATTTTGTTAATTGATATTTACATATTAAATTTTGGCACCTTTTTTTGTAAATTGTTTATTGATCGTTGCAAATCATTTTCGGAAAGTGCCAGAAGAGTTAAATCGTCTGCAAAAAGAATAACATCGAGTTTGAGGTTCCTATTGATGGGTATATATCCCCGTTGTGTTTTCCTCAAAAAATGTTGAGGAAAAAAAGTTAAATTTACTCCTGTAAATATAATTATAAGCTGAACTTTTAATATTCGTTTATTATTTGTATATGAAAAACACAGTTTTAATACACACGCCCCACAAGACTTGGCGTATGCTCAATAATTACTGCTGCCGCCAGAATTGGTGCAAGATCTTCCTCCGACTAGACAGGTGTAGTACAACCCCTAGAAGTCTATAATACTTATTCTGAAACATAAAAAATTCTGGCGCGACAGGCCTAGACGGCCCTTAGTTTACCATCCTTCTGCTGGCCTCACATCCGCATGCATCAATCACAGACGTAGATGATCAGCCAGTGTAAGGGTGATATGTGGTCAGCATGTCGAGTCTCCGAGCCGTTATAGCTGCTTTTCTCAACCTGGAGTAGCTACTTATTCTAGCTACCCAAATTCTCACGACGCTGGGTGGGCACCGGTCCCATACTGGCCAAAATACTATGTGAAAATTTCTTCCCCGATGGAGACTCGAACCAGCGCAAGTCCCGTAGCTCTGCGCCAAGGCTTCCTGCCTTAACCACTCGGCTACGGCGCGGGACTTATTCTGAAACATAAGATACACGATATCAGCCCATTGTGTTTCGATCTTCAAACGTATTTTACTAGGAAAATATACGTTTCCAGACATGGGTTCTTTATCAGAGCTTTATCTATAAGTCCCCTCTACAACTACTAGAAGTCTGTAATACTTATTCTGAAGCACCCTGTATAGTTTATTATTCTTTCGAGTTCCAAATGTCATGCTATTACTTACTTACTCACTGGCACTATCGAACCCGTAGGTTCATGGCCGCGCAGACATAAGCTCTCCATACATCCCTATCCTGAGCTAATGCTTTCCAGTCATTACCTGTATAATCTACTTCCATCAAATCATAGTTATTCTCCCACCTCATTCTTGGTCTACCAATTGGGCGTTTTCCCTCTGGCTTTCCTACAAGAAGCTTCCATGCAAGTCTTTCATTCCCCATACGTGCAACATGTCCTGCCCAATGTCATGCTATTATTACACCAATTTATTGGAATGCATAGATTACAATGATATAACATTAGAAATTGGTTGCTTCAAGCCATTGACTTCACTGGATATTTTGTCGATACTTTTTGTACGGCTGTAGTATCACATGGACATGTGTTTGCTTAGTAACAAAATACTATAAATATTCAATTGTTTTAAGCCAACTTTCACCAGACCGTTTAAGTTGTGTTATGAAATATGTTAAGGTAAATTCTTTACAGCAGAAATTTCTACTTCAAGCATTCTTGCATCCTGACAAGGTTGGTAATTAAATCCAATGTTGATAGTTATTTATTTCTAATGAAATGTTGTGCATTAATAAAGTCACGACTAACATTTCAGACTGATCGTTCATCAGTGTTGTTAGATTGAATTCTATTCATGTCTGTATTTTTAAAACAAATAATTTATTTACTGTCAGGTTTATAACTGGAACTGCTTTTCAAAACTAGTTAATATTGACTAGCTTTGTCGCCGAATGAATGTTTTCAGACTTCAATTTGAAGAGTTTGCCATGAATATTTTTACGACTTTTTATTTTTTTATTAGGAAATGTGCACTCAGTTGAGCGTTAGGGACATCACACACACCCAGACCCAAAGTGGAGATTTTTTAAAATCCCCTACCCCGCCGGGAATCGAACCCGGGTCGCCGGAGTGGAAGGTAGGGACTCTAACGACTGCGCCACGGCGACGGACTTTACGACTTTTTATACGAGTAGTTTTAAACTGGACGATGTTATGTATCAACGGAATATTAATACGAATTTTCTGCTGTAAGTCGGTAGACCTATTTAGTTTTCATATATTAAACTTACTAGCTAATACCGGCGTGTGTTTGCTACGCCTAAATAAATGAAAAATAATGTGTTTTTATAATGTTGAGTGATTCCGGGTTATGTGGCCGTGGTCCATAGTTGGTGTTGGTACCAGACGTTTCGCCCTCAACTGCGGAGGGCATCTTCAGTGGCGAGTGCTTCTAGGCGTGTTTCCTGGTCGGAAGATCTACTCGCAGTTGAGGGCGAAACGTCTGGTACCAACACCAACTATGGACCACGGCCACATAACCCGGAATCACTCAACATTATGATTACCGGCCGTGAAAGCCTGCATTCAATGTGTTTTTATGTTTAGTTGAATAAGTAGAAGGAAAAATAATTATACATTTATATTTTTAGATACCCCGTGCTGTTTACCCGGCGTTGTCCGGGAATCTACTCATCCCGATCCTCTTGGCATAAATGAGTTGAAAGACGAAAATTAATGCACTTATTATGATTAGTTGAATAAGTAAAATGAAAAATAATTACAATTGTATATCGTAATTATTTTAAGAACCTCCTTGCTGATTACCCGGTGTTGCCCGGGAATCTATTTATCTCGATCTTCTTGGCACAAATGAGCTAAAAAGACAGAATTCGTTATTGTGAGTTAACCGTAAAAGATTACCCGCAGTGTGCTGCGATGCTTGCACATGAATCTGCGTACTTGTCTGGATCTTCGTGGCATCGGTGAAAGACAAAAATGGTTATTGTGAGTTATCCGTAAGAGATAAACATATGCTGTCGCGGACTTTTTTGTAGAGCTTTTTGAGATACGGTATTCAATTCTGTGTACATTAATTTTGTGTATTTGTTATGCTTTAGGCAGCATAAGCCATTTAAGCGTCCAAAGAGGTACTTTTTTCATGTTTTCCAGTACAAAGGGCGATTTTTAAATTTGTAGGAGTGGAGTATCACAACTCTCTTATAGCCCATGTCCATCCCGGGAATCTCCTGAACATTTTGCAAAAAGCCCCATCACAATCGGATCAATGGTATGGCCGCGCATAAAGTACGAACAAACAAATAAACAAACAAACAAACAAACAAGCATTCATTTTTATATATTAGATTTATGTCCACCGCTGTGGTCTCGAGATAGCGTGCTGCCTTGTCACGCAGCGGGCTCGGGTTCGATTCCCGGTCGGGACGGGCTTCTTGGGTGAGGTTTTTTTGCGGGGTTTTTGCTCTCCTTAAGACACATGTCAGGTAGCTCTGAAGCCCAAAAAGGTCACCAAATATCATCTGGCCATCATCATCATCATCATCCTTATTATCATCATCACCAGTGTGGAAAGCAACGGGAAGCTACAACACCTATAATTCCCTAGTAAAGCTGCAAAGCGTAGCATGAAAAATGCCAAGATTGCAGTGAAGGACCTGCCCTAGGGCAGAACACTATGGAATGGAATATTATTTATTTAAGAAACGACTTTTTAATTTATTTTCGAATTCTGGTAGTAAGTTACCGGACAATATCTGATGGAGCGGTAAATTCCACGATTTAACAGCTAAACCGTGAAAGACGAAGAATAGAAAACAGGGAATTTAATACAGTGTAATTATTTTTTATTAGTTCTGGTATAAAATAATTATCATACTCTTCACACCACACAGAAAATCTTCAAATGGTTTTACGGTATCAAGCCTTCAGTTATATCGTAGAACACTTTCTTTTGCTTTTTCCAGACTAATGTTTTTATAACTCATTCTTAATATGTAGATTATAAAATTAGTTTCTACTGGCTGTGAATGATGTGACGCTGTAAATCTTCATCACACTTAATAGCATCGTTAACCTCGTTACTGAGCATTATTAACTTTTTAAAGTTTTTTAGGAGAATTGGGATAAACCAAGTTTGTATTAGACCCTATAACACTGAGCAACAAAAAATAAACTTGTTTTTTGTCTTAGAAAGAAAAATATGTGATTCTGATAGTATTTTTTCTCTTGAATTCAAATATGATATCGGTTTTTCTCCATCACGCAAGGATTCCGAGAGGCAGGCATTTATAATTTCAAACACTTTAATATTTTCTACATTCGTAACTACACAATATTAGAACATTCGGACTCACCTATAAAGTAAGAAATTACGATTTTCTGCTATATTTCGCCTTTGGAGCATCCCTCTTGATGGTCCAGCAATAATCGGCCAACATATTATAATTCCATTTGCCTTGATATCTCTTTTCCATAGCTAAAATCTACTGATGAAAGTGTTCTCCGTGCTCAACGCTCACTGCCCCAAGATTTTTCGGGAAGAAATCTAGGTTAATTAAGAAAATAATGATTTAAATCCATTAATTGCAATTGAAATAAAAAAAAACTGTGGATGATGGAGAAATTCCGAATACATATTTGAAAACACGATAAAAAACTGCATTAAGTACAACTATTGGTACTCATGAGACAAAAATCATGTTGACCTGTGTAATTATAAACATTATTTTATTTAACGACGTGTTTAATATATCAAGACCTTGGACATTATTTGGAACGATTTAAAAAGGTGCAAATACTTGTATTTACATGAACTACACCCAGACTATCCCACATCTGTTATTTGAGTGTCCCGCATTTGATTCCAAAAGACTTGAAATTAGGTTTATTGCCAAAATAGATTTCAACTGCCTTTGTCAAATATTTTATGTAAGAAATGCTACTATAGGAAGCAGCGTGACTTTATCTATAATAGTTTTAAGAGACTTTGAGTTAGTTACATTATTATTGATATGTAACGATAGAAATTAATCATAATCTAAATGAATGTAAATAATTAATTTTATTTTAACAACCCTAATATACCGGATGGTGAAATGGGGTTCACATTATTAGAGATACAATAAAAAATAATAAATATATCAGGACCTACAATTTGCCACGAAATTGATCAAATTTATGTTTTTTTCAGATATTAAGTCTTTTATATTTTTTAAATCATCGACACGAAGCCCATACGGCTTTATATAATTAAGTGGGCTTAGAAATTACAAACTTCCCAATTAAACAAATTAAAACTTAAGATGTTGAATAACTAATTAACTCACTGGTACTATCGAACCCGTAGATTCTTGGCCGCGCGGATATAGATATCCATCCATCCAGCCATAGTAATTCTGCGCAACGGCAGGCCTTTCTCTGCAATCACAGCATTTTCATTCTATGCTTTGCAGCTTTACTAGAGAATTATAGGTGTGGTAGCTTCCTGTTGCTTTTCACACCGGTGAAGGACGTCGATGATAATGATGAGGATGATGATGCTGATCGGATGATTTTCGGGAACCGTTGGGCCCTAAGCTTCCTGACATTTGTCTTAGAGGTGAGGAAAAACCCCGAAAAAAACCTCACCCAGGAGCCTGTCCCTACCGGGAATCGAACCCGGGCCCGCTGTGTGACAAGCAGCATGCTACCTCGAGACCACAGCGGTGGGCTATATACACCGTGTCCCATTCAAACCTCCCACATTTTAATTAATCATAACTCTCAAAGTATGCAGAATTATGAAATGAGGCTGGTATTAAAAGAAAGGGAAACTCAAATAATTTTTGTTTTCATTGTTACAGTTAATCCCTCCATGGTATCTTTACCTTGTCGTGGTGGAGTGGCTTGTGTGCTTAAATGATCCTGAGAGCTATGCCGGCGGTAGCATTGCTGCCGATAGGGTTACCCATGCCGGACTGGTCGAAGGTGATAAGCCAGACGAAATAAGTACCTTGGTCGAAAGAGTGACGATCTTTCACCGTAAAAATACAACCGTCAAGAAATGCGGACATGGGTTCTACTGGGGTAAAATTTTCCGGAGGTCAAATAGTCCCCCATTCGGTTCTCCGGGCGGGGACTACTTCAGGGAACCCATGCCAAAGGCTCAAACACAGGGACATGTTCCTAGGAACATGGAATGTTAGGACTTTATACAATAGCGGGGCACTAGAGATATTAACGCGGGAATTGGATAAATCGCCCTTGGATATAGTCGCTTTACAGGAAGTTAGGTGGCCAGGAGAAGGTAGTCAGGAATCAGGAAGCTTTGCATTATACTATGGGGGTGCAGAAAGACCTGCATTTGGAACGGGTTTTTTAGTCAGAAGGAGGATCCTATCCGCTATCCGAGATATTAAGTTTGTTAGTGATAGGATATCATACATAATTCTAAAGGGTAAACGACATGATTTTATAATTGTAAATGTACATGCCCCCACAGAAGATAAAGATGACAAGATCAAGGATGAGTTCTATGAAGAATTAGAATGCTTATTTGATAGCCTTTCACGATATCATATGAAAATTGTCTTAGGAGATTTTAATGCAAAAGTGGGGCAGGAAGATATATTCAAACCAACAATAGGCAAATTCAGTCTTCATGAAGATAGTAACGACAACGGGGTTAGATTAGTCACATTTGCCACATCAAAGAATCTCATTGTTAAGAGCACAACATTTCAGCATAAGGATATTCATAAATACACCTGGACGTCCCCAGATGGAGAAACTCGGAACCAGATAGATCATGTATTAGTGGATAAACGCTGGCACAGTAGCATCATTGATGTTAGATCAGTTAGAGGGACAGACTGCAATTCAGATCATCATCTGGTCAGGGTGAAAATCAGACAACGGCTATCGCTTATGAGAGGAACAAACGCTAAAGATGATTCAGTAAAATATGAATTAAAAAACTTGAAAAATGATGAAATGCGGCAAGAATACCAAATCAAAATTGCTAATAGATTTGAAGTACTGGAATCTTCAGATGACAATGTGGCAAACGAAGAAGAAACTGATATAAATAAAGAATGGGAGGCTATAAGAGATACTATTAAATTGTCAGCATCAGAAAGCATTGGTTGTTTAAAAAAGAGGCAAAACAAGAAATGGTTTGATGAGGAATGTGCCGACATTGTAAAGAAAAGAAAGCTAGCAAAAATGAAATGGTTACACGAGCCAAATGAGGTAAATTTAGAGCAATTGGGTAGTGTTAGACGGGAAACCACCAAGTTACTAAAGAGTAAAAAGAGGGAATATTTGAGAGAGAAGATTAATGATCTTGAAATGAATGCAAAAAATAGGAACATTAGAGAATTATATCAGGGAATTAGTATAGAGAAGAAAGGGTTTCAGGCTAGAACAAACATAATTCGGAATGAAAATGGGGATATGATTGCAGATTCCAAGAGTATATTAAATAGATGGAAAAGTTATTTTAATCAGCTATTAAATGTACATACAGAACAGGACATTGAGGAGGATAAGTTACAGACAGCAGAAATGCTAGTCGCAGAGCCAAGTGCATTAGAGGTTGAAATGGCAATTGAAAAATTGAAGATGTATAAAGCATCAGGTTCAGATGAGATCCCAGCAGAACTGATAAAATCAGGGGGAGAAAAATTGATGGACAAGATACGCTGGTTGCTTAGTATGATTTGGGAAAAAGAAGCTCTTCCAGATGAATGGAAGGAATCAATTATCGTACCAATTTATAAGAAAGGAGATAAAACTGATTGCAACAACTATAGGGGCATCTCATTACTTTCAACTTCGTACAAAATTCTAACAAATATATTAGTAAGCAGACTTGCTCCCTATATTGATGACATTCTAGGAGATCATCAATGTGCATTTAGAAGAAACAGGTCTACAACAGATCAGATTTTTAGTATAAGACAGATTTTAGAAAAGAAATGGGAATATAATGGTACTGTACATCAACTATATGTAGACTTCAAAAAAGCATATGATTCAATTAAGAGGGAGAAGTTATATAGTATCCTGCTGGAGTTCGGAATTCCCAAAAAGTTAGTTAGACTTATACGAATGTGTCTAAATGGCTCAACGAGTAGGGTGCGTGTAGGCAAACAGTTTTCAGACACTTTTGAAATCCAGAATGGGTTGAAGCAAGGAGATGCACTATCTCCTCTACTATTTAATTTTGTACTAGAGCATGCCATTAAATCTTTAGAGAATAAGGAAGGCTTACAACTGAATGGTATTAATAAGCTGTTAGTTTATGCTGATGATGTGGTACTACTGGCCGATAGCGAGGAGATACTAAAGGCCAACACGCACACACTATTGAGTAACACTAAGAAATTAGGACTGGAAGTAAATATCAGTAAAACTAAATATATGGTCACACGTAGAAATACATTATATAATGGAAATGGACAGCTAATGACAAATGAGGGAAATTTTGAGGAATTGGCTGAATTCAAATACCTAGGAACAATAATCACAAATAGGAATGAGATGCACAAAGAAATTAAACATAGGCTCAATTCTGGAAATGCATGCTATTATGCATTGCAGAGACTTTTGATGTCCCAACTCCTTTCAAAAAACGTTAAGCTGAAAATATATAAAACTATTATTCTACCAGTTATATTATATGGGTGCGAAACATGGACTCTTACTTTAAGGGAGGAAAGGAGATTACGAGTATTTGAGAATAAAGTTCTTAGGAAAATTTTTGGACCAAAGAGAGATGAACAGACAGGTGAATGGAGAAGACTACATAACAATGAACTACATGGTCTTTATAGGAAGCCAGATATAATAAGAACAGTTAAGTCCCGTAGACTGCGATGGGCAGGACATGTTGCGCGTATGGGGAATGAAAGACGTGCATGGAAACTTCTTGTAGGAAAGCCAGAAGGAAAACGCCCAGTTGGTAGACCAAGAATGAGGTGGGAGAACAACATTAACTATGATTTGAGGGAAGTAGATTATACAGGAAATGATTGGAAAGCATTAGCTCAGGATAGGGATGTATGGAGAGCTTATGTCCGCGCGGCCATGAACCTACGGGTTCGATAGTGCCAGTGAGTAAGTAAGTAAGTAAGTAAGTAATTGTTACAGTTAATTCATCTGTCACATGTTGGACAATAATGACACAAAACAAAATGGCGACTCCTCAGCAACGAGCACAAACTGTTTTCTGGTATGTAAAAGACCGTGTGTTTGCGACTCCAGTACAAAATCTTCATGATTTACGAACTCGTATCCTTGACACAATTGCAACAGTACCAATGGACATGTTGGGCAGAACGTGGCACGAAATCGAATACAGACTTGATATTGTTCGTGCTACTAACGGTGCACATATAGAGGTGTTTTTGTGTATGGCAATATGTGGCAATGAAAATTCTTTGAGTTTCTGTTTCGTTTAATACCGGCTTCATTTAATAATTCCGCATACTCTGTTAGTTATGATTAATTAAAATGTGGGAGGTTTGAATGGGACAGCCTGCATATATATGTCATAACTATATTTCTGACATTTGACAATGAAGGCAAATATGATATGAAAAGAAAAATGAATGCTTGAGTCAGGATTTGAACCCGATTCTCTAAACTCTGTACGTTTAGCGCTCTAACGACCTCAGCTACCCGAGTATTCTAACACAAACATAACTTTTTCTTATATATGTAGTATTCTCAATTCACACAAGAGGTAGCGGAAAATCTTTCCGACTGACATCTAGTGGCCAACATAACAGTTAAGCAAATTATTGAAGAGAATATTTACTTTATAGCAGTAACGCTTGTATATTTAAATGTTATAGCTATATAAATATACATACGTTACTGCTATAAAGTAAATATTCTCTTTAATAATTTGCTTAACTGTTATGTTGCCACTAGATGTCAGTCGGAACGATTTTCCGCTACCTCTTGTGTGAATTGAGAATACTACATATATAAGAAAAAGGAATGTTTGTGTTAGAGTACTTTTGTAGCTCAGGTCGTTAGAGCGGCAAACGTACAGAGTTTAGAGACTCGGGTTCAAATCCCGACTCAAGCAATCATTTTTCTTTTCATGTCACTCCTTAATTTGGAATCGTAGCATTTAAAGAAATTCTGAGAACCAGGAAAAAATTCAGTCCATGTAATATAGAACTTTGATATAACAAACATGTAAGTCAAAGTTTTGTTTATTTAGACACACCTAGTGAAGTTGGTACTTGTGGTAACAGATGGAATGTAAAGGCATGTTGATCTGCAACTCTATTATAATAAGAGGAATTATCAGGGAATGGGAAGATCGTGACGTTTATGTGTTTTGATTCGTTACGAAATATAACTATTCCAACTTGAACAAATTATAATGACGATATTACCAATAAAAACACAGTGGATAAATAATAAAATTATACAGAACGATATTGGAACCGGTCTTAATATAGCTGGGATCTCAATATCCTTTCCATTTTCTACAAGGAAATACCGAACCGCATCTATTTTATGAGATTTATCGAAAGTAATGGAGCAAATCAATTCAGTGAAATTTGTACAGAATTAAACAAATCAACACACTGAAATAACGAGTAAGTTATTTTTTTGTATTCATAATTTTTTCATACAAATGTTTGTAATATGTAAATGTTATTTATTTCATACAGTGTGTAAAAAAACACACAATTTGTTGTTTATATTCCACGTGCTTATGATTTACTGGTATTTTAAATTTTTATTTCACAATAAAATTTTGCAGCCATGCGATTCAGAAATTGGAAGTTTTTTTTTTTTACAATTTGTAAAATAATATTTACCTATATGGTCTCGGGGTAATGCAGAGGGTCCGGGTTCGATCCCCGGCCGGGACAAGCTTCCTGGGTAGTTATTTTTTTTTTGTTTTTCCTCAATTATAAGACAAAAGGCAAGCCACTTTAAGGCGCAAACGGTCCCCGAATATCATCTGGGCAAAATACTCATCTTCATCATATTTGCCATGTTTAGTATGTATGTGTGTTTCATCATAATGTTGTGTTGTCTCCGACATTGAGCTGGCCAATCATTCGGGGAGACCCTTCATGTCCTTGTGTGTTCAAAAAGTATGTGTATGTTCCGTAGTTAAAATCCCTCACCCGAAAGATCGTGCCACTGTACGAGGTTTGATCAATAAGTTTCCGGACTGAGGCCATAAACACAACACAACACTTCAAAGTTTCTATTCAGCACTGTCACCCTCGAAGTAGTCACCTTGGGAGTTGATACACTTGTCCCAGCGCTTCTGCCAATGCTGGAAGCACTTCTGGAAGTCGTCTTCTTTAAATGTGTCCAATGCCTTCTGCGATTCGCGCTGGATGACATCAATGTCCTCAAAACGATGTCCTCGGAGCCGAATTTTTAGCCGTGGGAACAGGAAAAAGTCTGCTGGAGCCAGATCTGGAGAATAGGCTGGATGGGGAACAGTACTCATCCTATTTTTGTCCAAAAACTGGCGGACTGAAATTGCTTTGTGCGCGGGCGCATTGTCGTGATGCAGGAACCAGTCACCAGTCCTCCATTTCTCTGGCCATTTGCGTCGCACATTCTCCCTCAATCTTTGCAACACTTGTTTGTAGTACACTTGATTCACTGTTTGACCCCGTGGTACAAATTCCTTACGCACAATTCCATTAATGTCAAAAAAAAAACAATCATCATTGACTTCACATTCGATCGAACTTGTCTGGCTTTCTTGGGGCGTGGAGATGCAGGACTCTTCCATTGCGAAGACTGTTGTTTAGTTTCTGGATCGTAGCCATAAATCCATGTTTCATCACCTGTAATAACCTTTTCCATGAACCGTGGGTCATTTTTAAGCTGTTCTTTAAGATCTGTGCAGGCAATCACACGACTTTCCTTTTGGTCATTTGAAAGGAGGCGGGGCAGCAATTCTTCGCATGTTCAAATCGTCTTTCAAAATGCTTTGAACACTTCCAAACGAGAGTGCTAGTGCATCGGACAGTTCTCGTATTGTAATGCGCCTATCATTTAATACCATTTCCCTCACTCGATCGATATTTTTATTGGTTTTGCTGGAAGTTGGTCGTCCCAGACGATTTTCATCCTTAACCGATGGCACGCCCCTTTTAAATTTCGAAAACCACTCAAATGCTTGAGATTTGCCCATTGCTTCCTCCCCATAAGCTGTTCTTAACATTTGATATGTTTCTGTTGCAGTTTTACCAAGTTTAAAGCAAAATTTGATGCATGTTCTTTGTTCCTCGTAATCCCGCATTGTTGCTACACAGTGAAATCGCCGCACGCACAAAACACGTCTTCACTTCAGAGCTTCTACCAGCATACTGCAAGAGCAGAGAAGGTCGCGCGACCCCTCAATTTCATCACAAGAAAATTCTGAGTGTACAGCCTGGGTGAAAATTAAAAACTCCTCAATGGCATAATTGTTTTGAAGTCATTCCGGAAACTTATTGATCACACCTCGTAAGGCCCGGGTGGTATGTGGCACGTAAAAGTTCCTATAAGGTGAGAGGTTAAAATACGTCAATGGACAGGAATAGATTTTTTGCAAGGTAGTGGAAAATCGCACGTTTATCAAACCATCATGCTATTACATGAGCTTAGCAGAGTTTGTCATTTCTTGTGTAAAGATAATAGGATTAATTTTGTAACATATATAAATATACGTATACTAATTTAAATGAATAAATTTGTATACATATATTTATATAAAAAATTGTCTTGGTGATGGTAACTATGTACAATAAATTTATAAACAACCATGTCTTGAAAATGATCTCACATATGGATATTGAAAAGTCGACACAATAAATTTATGTTTTGACTGAGATAACGTTTATTTCTTTGTAATTATAATATAATTTGTTTCCTCCGCATTTAGTTCTTATTTTGGGAATACAACTGGTCAATTAATCGAGATTATTTTTTATTAAATTTTTGGACGAATGAGACATATACCTGTTAAATTGTGAGAAAACATGCTCAGCGAGAATGGTCGGTACATTTTTATGTTTTTATCACATGGAAGATATTTTATTAATTTTGATATTGCTGACATTTTTGTATTTTGAAGCAATGCAATGAATCATCTTTAAAAACGAGATTTTTCGTATAACTTTCTAAACATTTGGAATTAGCCTCGAATGAACATGGTAAGAATGTTCTGATAATCTTTCGAGTTTATTATTTTCAACAACATACTGCACTATAATAGTACATTACGATGCGAGTATGGGAAGTGGTTTTTACAGAATCGAGGGGGGGGAAACTGAGCGATGACCAGATTTTTAATTTCCGAGATTCTGTTAAAACATTTCACAAACGTGCGTTATACATTATTTTTTGCGCGATGGTGTTTTCAAAATAATAAATAATAGTAAATAATAACATCTTTGTTGGAAATATTTGCGTTCATTATAAGCAATTAAGTAACGTTAACAGTGTGGGCAATGTTTATTAGTTGAAACAACAGGAGGCCTTGAGAACAATTATTGATAACATGGCCGCAAGTTTGTATTTATTGTTTTATATTGTTTCAAATAAAGTTGAGTTCAATTAGTGATTTGTTTCGTATAATGTATATTAACACTACCTTTTGGATATGTTTTGTATATGCATTGTGCGTAGTATAAATAGAGGGCAGTGGTTTTACTTTCCGCATGTGGGTGTAAATATAATATTACAGTATAGTTATTTAGGTTGGCAATCCCGAAATGTAGGAAGTTAAACTTTCAATCATGGTCGCCATTTCTATAAGTACAACAAAACGCACTATCGCGCAAAAATAAATGTTACGTACCGTATTCCAAAAATGAAGCATTTCAAATTGTGTACTTTTGGGTCTACTGTGTCTCTTCATTTAAATAAAGGCCTGAAATCAATATAGGAAAAACTACACTTAAACTAGCGTGGAATATTTTCTATAGTCCTATAGAACACAGGTGCGCATGCGCCAGAGTTTATAGAGCCAGCGATAACCCATAATCGAACCACATATCGATTATCATCCTCGATTACTACCCGTCGCTATGAAACTTAAATTACCAATATTTGCAATACATCCCCAAATCTATGTTAAAAAACTATATTAATAATATAAAAATTACCAATCGTTATTAAAAATGGACGTACACGTACTTATCGCTCCCTAACGCTGATCCAACCAGCGATAACCCAAAACAGCGATAGAAAAATCATAGACTAAGTAATATACTCTGTGGAGATAATAGCAGTTAGAATCACAATATTGTCTAACGGTATCATAATATTGTGATTTGCATATTTAAATAAATACTTCAAAATTGTCTAATAATGTTATAAAAATTGCTTGAAAAAGTTTAGAATATTAAATAATGTTAGTAAATACAAAAGAAGAGCTATAGTTTACAACAATATAATTGAAAAATCAAGCGCTAGTAGAAGTGCGGTTGAGCCTCAATATATTTTGAATGATGTACTAATGCATTGTAAGAGCGACATATTAATCTTCATCTGAGAAAATTTGAGCAGGAAACAGAATCCAGACAAAGTTGGAACATTTATTAAAGAGCATGACGTATCCAGTCCCCATAAATCATCTAAGCACACTACGAGAACATTTGATCATTGACTTTAAAGCAATCCGGAAACTACCAAGGGTGTTCCATGAGTGTGCAATTCTGTCACTTGTTAAAGATAGGAGTAGAAGTTGTGAAATTCTTTCTGTGAAGGTTAAATCATGAGATCACGTGGTAAATAAATGTACAGTTCGAAATGGAGGTAATCAATAGATTTTCTTAATATTTGAAGGAAGTGACACTATGAGGTATATTTTAATTAATAAATAAAGTTATATTTCATGTCTCGCCTCATATTTGTAGATTTCTCGAAAACCAGTCTCGATACGTTGCGTGTCAATATCAATCCAGTAGGTTGATTTCTGCTCCCTCTGAGAAATTTACAAATATGAGCTAAGTTGTGAAAATTCTAATTCTGTATTAATCATTAGATTATTAACTCAAAATATATTAATTTCAGAATTTACATTTATATGAATGTCTTTTATCGTTTTCGTAGCATTCAATCTCTTCCAAATATTTTTTAACGAATTTTCTGTATGCTGATATCTTGTTTTGTATTTAAAAAGTCCATCGGCCGCGGTGGACTAGTGGTTATGCTCCTTGCCTCTGGTCCCGAGGGTCGCGGGTACAAACCCGGCCGGGGTCGATGGATTTTTTAGGACGGAAAAATCTAAGGAGCAAGTCCTCCCGGAGGGACTTTAAGCCGTGGGTCCCGAGTCTGACTATTTTCAGGCTTGTAAAAAATCCTTAAGCCTGAATGAAAAGGCCTCTAAGCAAAATTTACCGAATTTTAATGATGAATAAGGTTATAATTATTATTACAAAGATTACTTATCTTGTAAACACAAACTTTTTCCATCCTAGTACTACCTTGGTTTCCTAGATGCCAGTATGAGGCGGAACGCTGACAACGGATCACTCAAATGACATCTATACGAAAACAAGTGTAACTAAATTAGTAAGGTTCAAATGCTTCCCTGTAGGAGGAGAGCGCCTAAATCTCTGTAAAGGGAAAACATGGGCTTACAATACAATACAATTTAAAAAGTCCACCGCTGTGGTCTCGAGATAGCGTGCTACCTTGTCACGCAGCGGGCCCAAGTTCGATTCCCGATCGGAACAGGCCCCTGGGTGAGGTTTTTTCGGGTTTTTCCTCACCTGTAAGACAAATGTCAGGAAGCTTAAGGCCCAACGGTCCTCAAAAATCATCTGGTCATCAACATCATCATCCTTATCATTATCATCGTCGTCCTTCATCGGTGTAGAAAGCAACTTGAAGCTACCACACCTATAATTCCCTAGTAAAGCTGCAAAGTATAGCATGAAAATGCTATGATTGCAGTGAAAGACCTGCCCTCGGGCAGAATTACTATGGATGGATATTAAAAAACACTACCCCAGTGACATACGTAGGTTTATTTGGTTCTTTCGAGAATCAGTTCATTTTTATATATGTAATACAAGACCTATTAATACACTTACTAATTTTTTGTAATGAAACATTCACTTTCGTTTATAGGGTAACTAATTTCTTTCTGATTACTCCATTCATACTTCTTCATAGAGTCGGTCTTGCTGAACTAGTGGTTATCATTTTCGCTTATAGTTCAGAGGTTCGCGGGATCAAATCCGACCGAGGCCGATGGATTTTTTTTACGGCAAAAAAATCCTGAGTATAACTGTTGTGGATACCGTGTCATAGATTTATGGTTCGTAAATGAACCGTAAGCCTGAAGGCAAGGTCTTTGGGCAAAATGTGTAGGTTCTTTTATACCCAGATTTGAATTATGATTTTAATGACCTTGGCTATTAGTGAGCGTCTTTAAATAAAATACTGAATTTAATAATCTGAATTTGACTTCAGAAGTTTATGGCAAGTAAAATAAATGAAGCCTGAAATAAACGGCCTCTGAAAAAAAAGTTTGTCGGCCTTTCTTGCCCAGTTTTGAATTTCTATGCCAATGGCCTAAGCTGTTAAATAAAATATCCTACATGTTGTTCCCTGAACGTATTACACATTGTATAGTAATCACTAATCAGACCGTACTGGGAAGGACCCCACCTGTCTCTACACTCAGTGTAGCGTTTGTTTTGGTGTAGAATCCGCTAACCCTGGTTATCCACCATTTCGGCAGACGACTTTACGTTGTGATAATGTACTTATATTGTGTAAAGTGACGAGTGTAGGATTTGTGTGTATTGAAATATTCGTGCAGTATAACTGTGTTGTGTGAGGGATGGCGATGAAGAAGAGAACGCGAAGGTAAAATCTAGTGCCAGCAAATAACTTACTTCTGACGAACATGAAAGAGGCCGACAGGCATAGTGTTCCCATCCGACGCGACATAATAATCAATACTATCACTACCGTATTCTCTCTCTCAATAATAATAATAATAATAATAATAATAATAATAATAATAATAATAATAATAATAATAATAATAATAATAATAATAATAATAATAATAATGATAATGATAATGATAATGATAATGATAATGATAATGATAATGATAATGATAATGATAATGATAATGATAATGATAATGATGATGATGATGATGATGATGATGATGATGATGATGATGATGATGATGATGATGATGATGATGATGATGATGATGATGATGATGATGATGGCGATGACGATGACGATGACGACGACGACGATGAAAATAACGATAATGTTAATGATAATAATAAAAATAATTCCATTCCATAGTAATTCTGCCCGAAGGCAGGTCTTTCACTGCAATCATAGAACTTTCATGCTATGCAGCTTTACTAGGGAATTATAGGTGTGGTAGCTTCCCGTTACTTTCCACACCGGTGAAGGATGATGATGATAATAATGATGGCCGGATGATTTTCGGGGACCGTTGGGCCCCAAGCTTCCTGACATTTGTCTTACAGGCGAGGAAAAACCCCGAAAAAACCTCACCCAGAGCCTGTCCCGACCGGGAATCGAACCCGGGCCCGCTGCGTGACAAGGCAGCACGCCACCTCGAGACCACAGCGGTGGACTATAATAATAATAATAATAATAATAATAATAATAATAATAATAATAATAATAATAATAATAATAATAATCTTCCTTCCAAGTATTAGGCCAAGGCCTGTTACGATCCTATAGAAAATTTTCCCTCCAGCGTTTCATAGGACGGCCCAGTGATCTTCGTCCTCTTGGTATATAATTATAAACGGCTTTGGGGATCCGATTGGAACTCATTCTTTCAAGATGGTGTTTCCAATTTAGTTGGTACTGTTTAATATATTCCAAAATTGGCGTAGTCTTCAATTCTTTTAAGATATCTGTGTTCCTTTTCCGATCCCATCTGGTGTAATCCGCTGTTCTGCGCATGAATCTCATTTCACAAGCCGTTATTCTGCTTTCATGTTGTCTTTTTAGTGCCCATGCTTCACTACCATAGGTCAACACTAGTCTAGCCAAAGTGTTATATAAACGTAATCTGGTGTTTTTTTGTACAAGGGATGGTTTCATAACTTGATTAATAATTCCCAAACTTTTATTATAACTATTTTTTTTCAGGGATATCCCTTTCATCCCAGATAGATAATATCTAAGATATTTAAATTGATTGGATCTCTCTAAAATTTTATTCTGGAGACAGATTTTACTTTGTATAGGGTCCTTCCCATGAAATGCCATAATTTTAGTTTTGTTAATTGATATTTCCATATTAAATTTGGCACCTATTTTTTTGTAAATTATAAATTGATCGTTGCAAATCATTTTCGGAAAGTGCCAGAAGAGCTAAATCGTCTGCAAAAAGAATAGCATCGAGTTTGAGGTTCCTATTGATGGGTATATATCCTCGTTGTGTTTTCCTCCATTCATTTATTAATTTATTCATGTATATAATGAAAAGCACCGGTGAAAGTCCACATCCCTGTCTTACTCCAGTGTTGATCTTTTCCCAAGAAGATAATTTGCCATCTTGTTTAACAGAGATTTCACTATCTTTATAGATGTTGAAGATATTAGTAATATATTGTTGTGGAACGTTATCATCAGCTAAAATTTGTAGTGATATATTTCTGTCTACTTTGTCAAAAGCCTTTATGAAGTCTACGAAGGCGATATGAGTGTCTATGTTGAATTCCTTGTACTTTTCTAATAGTAGTTTTAGAGTGAAGAATCCATCTGTACAAGATGTGCCCTTTCTGAATCCATTCTGCTCTTCTCCAATTATATTTTCATAAATTTTTCTCAATTTATTCTTAACTATATTAGCATAAATTTTATATCCAGAGTTCAACAAGCTAATTCCACGATAGTTATATTTGATTTGGCGACTTCCTTTTTTGAAGATTGGTATTATAATTGATTTGTTCCAGCTTTGTGGTGGTTCTTGTCCTTCCCATATCATATTAAGGAGAATAAGAAGTCTGTCTAAAATTTTTTTAGTTGAACATTTAAATAATTCTTTATTAATGTGGTCTTCTCCGGGAGCTTTGTTACTTTTTAATGATTTAACATCAGTTAATTCATCTATAGAAATGTGTTCCAAAGCAGTGTTATTAGAGATTGGTATTTGTAATAAATCATCCTTTTGTGTCCATAAATGATGAAAGTAGTTAAGCCAAGCTATAATAATAATATTAATATTAATAATAATTATTATTATTATAATAATTATTATTAATATTGTTATTATTATTAATATTGTTATTATTATTATTAATATTATTATTAATATTAATATTAATATTATTATTTTAATATTATTAATAATGCTTTATTTAAGCTAACAAAATTAAAGCCTTCTCTTGCACTCAATCAGCGAATAATGAAATCATACAAAAATTACATACTTATTACAACTTTAAATAATATATTAAAATATAGACTAAACAAAGGACAATACGGATGTGTCTAATATTAGTTAACATTAACAAAACACGGAATAAAATAAAATAAAATAAGGAAAGTTTATTAGATGCGCCGGGGAGGAATTTGGTGCACAATCTAATTATTAAAAAAATGTACAACACTCTCTCCTAGCCTCGAGATAATTTCTTATTAAATTTCCAATACCACGGGAAATCTTACTCGACCCCACCAGTCAGAAGACAGTTATTCCACCGTCTGAGCTAGAGCAACACGTATAAACATGTTGTAGGCATTGGCGGCTCTTTGACGTGAGTAAGCTAGTAATCGGATTGGGTTCAGCTTATCACTTCACCACAATCCCTCGTACAACACACATTTAGAATGCTTAAATATGCAATCGTAGGCGAACCAACTTCCTGAATTCACATCATCTCACATAACGTGTACTGCTAGGAGGTGGATAAAGATTTTAACGCCATCTATCTGATACGTTTAAATAGTAAGACAAATACTAACTAACTAATTCACTGGCACTGTCGAACCCGTAGGTTCATGGCCGTGCGGACATAAGCTCTCCATATATCCCTATCCTGAGCCAATGTTTCCATCATCCCCTGTATAATCTACTTCCCTCAAATCGTAGTTAATGTTATTCTCCCACCTCATTCTTGGTCTACCAACTGGGCGTTTTCCCTCTGGTTTTCCTACAAGAAGCTTCCACGCACATATTTCATTCCCCATTCGTGCCATATGTCCTGTCCATCGCAGTCTACGAGACTTAAGTGTTCTCATTATATGTCTTCCTATAAAGACCATGTAATTCACTGTTAGGCAGTCTTCTCCATTCACCTGTCTGTTCACCTCTCTTTGGTCCAAAAATTTTCCTAAGAACTTTATTCTCAAATACTTGTAATCTCCTTTCCTCCCTTAAAGTACGAGTCCATGTTTCGCATCCATGTAATATAACTGGTAGAATAATAGACAAATACACGTTGTCTATTTTTTGTGTCGACGGGTTATGATATTCTGATAACTCTAGACGTGATACTATAGGATTTTTTTAAAATCAATGCCATCAAGTTTTCATTACGACATTTGTGGTATTCTCTCCTAGCATAGAGTATTTGTAACTCCTTCTGAGGTTGGGGTGTCTGGAAGGCGAGGTTACGTCTGCCCCGATGGTATCAAAGGTGATGACGGTAATAATGATGCACGAGGAGAGGCAAACTTAATCTAAACTTAATCTAAAGAGACGAATGTGCTATTGATGACTATTTAACTCATGCCCCAAATGGGAGCCAATGACCAATCGCATTTCAATGATTTCTGTTTTACAACCAATCAGAGTCGTGTTTCACGAAATATTTATCAGTGTTATAATTACCATATTAAAGAAGGCTCCTCCTTTTTAATATTCTGAACAGGTCTGACCATTATTTTGCAGTGACTGAGCCTGTCAAAAGAAGGCTCTTCCTTTTTAATATTCTGAACAGGTCTGACCATTATTTTGCAATGACTGAGCTTATCAGAAATACGGCTACCAGATTGTATATATAGTGCATGAATGTCAACACATGCCGCATGCGGGAGTTAATATAAAAAACATTTGTAGCAATTTATTATACCACCAAAAAAAAAAAAAGAAACCACTCTTTGCACTTTCTTAAATGTATTTTTTCCCAGGTAACAATCCAGAAAAATATAATTGTCAGATTTACATCATACGACATCAGAAATGAATTAGTATACAGTTTGATGTGTTTAATTTTTTCTCCACTAGAGAGCATTCTTACAATATTGCGTTCCTTTGGCAATAAATAGTATGATCTGGTTGCAGTGATAAACAAAAGAAGCAGATGAAGCGTACCTATCGTTTCTCATTTGTTTTCAAACATCGCCGTTTACATTAAATATATAAATATTTTAAAATAACTATAGTTAAATAATGATTTGTGAGTAAACAGCTTAATTTTATTCGTTAAATAGTCCTAACAAATGCCACGAGTGATTTCCAAATTATCGATAAATTCACGACTCACGAAGTGATAATGATGGCCAGATGGTGTTCTGGGGCAGTTTAAAAAGAACATAAAGAAGTTAAATTTCATAAAATTGAACTTTTATTGTAAGTTAGTACTTGTAACTGTTTTAGATGATATGGAAATAAGCGTCTGAATTCGATTATTTTAAATAAACATAAGTATTGAATAGCAAAACGAAAAAAAAAAAATAGAAAATGGGTATTAAAAATGTTATTTTTTCTTGATTAAAATGTATACAATTTGACTTAGATATGCAGTCGTTACGAGAAAAATATCAATTCCAAGGATAGCAATTGCCCAATGAATTCTCTTCATAAATCTTTACTTGTTCAAGGACCTTCAGACCCTACAGCAAAACAACTGCTACACAATAGAAACGGACACAAAGCATTGCATCAACAGTTATCAGACAGAAAATACATGTTTACATTATAAAAACACTGTAAATCGATATAATTTATATTTGGCCTGTTAGGTACATACAACAATCTGTGAAAGTGGAATTGTTACCATTGGAAGAAAAAAAAAGTCGATTGTACCTGAGCAAGGAGGGGGTTAGGCACGAGACAAGGAGAGGTGGATCTCACTTTATATGAAGAAATAAAATGAAAAGGAGGTGGGGGTAACTTGAAAGTAGTGGGAAGTGGAAGAAAAAGAAAAACTTGCTTCTAGAGGTCCAGTTGGTGGCAAGGCTGTAGGTAAGACACAGCTCTCTCTGACCAGGTGTGCCAGCTTTGCCAAGTGAAATTTCGCTCTCTTTTGACATGTTGGCTAGTGCTATTAGAGATTGTGTTCTGTTTTAAAAAATTGCAGATTTATGAGGAGGAGAAAAAAGTCGTGTGGTTAACTTGTATTCTGTCGCATAGTCATATAAGTATATGTAGCGTTTTAGTGAACATTTAGGACTCAAATTAACTTTGTGTTTTAAGTGTAGTGTTTAGTATAAAAGTGAAACATTGACGGATATTTTTCTGTGAATATAGACATCTTATTACATTGCAAGTTGAAGTATTTCTGCGAATCTCAGGATAGCCTTGTGTTTACATCTCTCGCGTAATAACTGTGAGTATTTTAATTGTCTATAAGCACGCTGGTTCCGTGTTTTGTAATTATAAAGTACTGCCATTTTGATTTATTGTGACGTAATTAGTAATTATGTTTTGCATGCTACCTTAATTATCAGGATTACATTATTACTTTTAATATAATTTTTTACTATCAGTTTTAATTATAGTATTTCTTATGAGTTATGTCTTTAGTGTTTTTAAACATTAATATTACTGCATTTTATATCGACGAGAAAAAGTTTTAATTTGAAACATAAAACAAGTTTATAAGCTTTTAACTTTATTAATTTTTTATAAAACACTTTCTAATGCATGGCCAGAGAAATCTATATAAGTTACACTAATTTCTACATTATCGGATAAGATTCTTTAACCAATAAATAATATATTTTAATGATGTACGGGTTGTGCTAATAGACGTAAGTTTAATGAAGGCTGTCTGAGCTCAGGTTATGCGGTACATGTTCCTTTTATAGATTAAGTTACTATAGATTAGGTTTTTGAAAGTTTCGGTTAATTTGAGTTAATTAAGTTGCGTAAATGAGGTTACTGTAAACAATTATATAGAGTATATTGTACTTTAGGGTGGTGATGGTTAGGTTTGTGTATTTGGTACTGAATTGATAAACCTTTTAATTATATTTTTAGCTTGGACACTATTTTTCCGAGGGCAGGTCTTTCACTGCAATCATAACATTTTCCTGCTATGCTTTGCAGCTTTACTAGGAAATTATAGGTGTGGTAGCTTCCCGTTGCTTTCCACACCGGTGAAGGATGATGATGATGATGATGCCGGCCCTAAGCTTCCTGACATTTGTCTTACAGGTGAGGGAAAACCCCGAGAAAAACCTCACCCAGGAGCCTGTCCCGACCGGGAATCGAACCTGGGTCCGCTGCGTGACAAGGCAGCACACTATGTATATATATATATATATATATATATATATATATATATATATATATATAGGCCTATACACGATTTTTATTTCTTTCTTCAATTTGTTTTGAGCAGTTTTTTTTAATTGAGTGTACGATTTTTAGGTGTGTATCATTATTTATGTTTCTGTGTGTACATTGATTTGTTATGTAAACATTCAGTGGACATAAATTTTAGTGGAATATGCATTGATGATTAAACATGTAATTTATTGCAGTAATGACATCCAACCCTGAATTTAACAAAACTTGCAGAAATTACGAAAAAAGAAGTTAAGTAGGTCAGTCTGGTATTTGAACTCTGAAGGCTATGTCTGAAACAAATCCTTGTATATTTTTGTAGAAATTTTGAGTTAATATTATTGACTGCAAATGGAAACATTACAATATGTTGCTGAATACTGACTTTCTTTGTGCTGCGATCAGAGAGTAATCAGCCATAACTTGAAAGCTTACACAGGATATTTAAACAAAAAGGGAACATAAGAGTGACGTACTAGGAAATTATCATTCATATATTGCTTTTTAACAAACAATTCATTAATAATTTTGTATCTAGTTAGTACATCGGCGATAGAGACTCTACTTTGCATTCCGGTGACACGAGTTTGACTCCCGGAAGAACGGATGATTTTAAATCTGCTTGATTCTGAGCTTGTAACTTTTATCTTGGGCTGTCTTAGTTCAACGATGTAAGAACGTCAGCAAATATAGACAATGATCTAAAAAAAAGTCATACTTGTTCAATTATGCTTACACGTCTTAGATAAAATATATTGTCGACTGTATGTTTCTTCTAGTAAATTAACATATTATTTTTTTATAAATCCACAAAAACTATAGCAAACATTCACTCTAGGTTTCTTAATATGGGAGTTGGAAACAGAACGGGTCCACCCATATGATCTTGGGATAACGTCATTGACTAGAACACAGAGGACCCGGGTTAAACCTCCGTCTGGAAATATTTACTAGGTGAGTTTTCCCGCTTGCAAGACAGATTTTCAGGAACATTTAAGCCTAAACACCGTGGTCCAGGAAAATAATTTGGCCATCATAACCAATCTATCATATTTGCCTTGTTTCGTATGAATGCAACGTATGAGTGAATTGGGTGCCTTGTCTTAATGTTCGTATTGTCTCTAAGGTGGCCATGGAATTGAGATTCATGTCTTTGTGCGATCAGAAAAGTAAGTGTATGATCGTGTTTATACAAGGTACGGTAGACATGGGTCATATAAAAGTACCTATAAATGGAGAGGTAAACGAAAGAAAGGAAGTAAAGAGATGATATTGAAGTTAGAAAAAAAACATACAAAAAGAAAATATTATATACAAATTTGCAAATAGTTGTACACCTCAAATTTATTGCTGTTAGAATATTATTAAATACGAGGAATATATACACTGCTCAAAAAAATTAGGGGATATTGAAGAATAACCTATTAAAGACTATGTTTTTAGGAACAGTATTAGATGCAATCACTTTCTATTACTCCAAAAGAATGTAAACAAGAGTTTGAAGTCATTACGTAACCTCTGTACCACACCAGATGTCAAAGAGATCCTGATTAGGAATATGGCAAACAAACAAAGCAACATTAACATGGGTGAAAATGTTTCTTTAGTATGGTGTATGGTCTCCTCGAACGGCCAGCACTGCCTCACACCTGTGTGGCATTGATGCAATGAGGTTAGCAATGAGTTCTTGGGGGATACATGGCCACTCTTCCATAAGAGCAATGTGCAGCTCTGGAACAGTTGTGGGAGGTGCTGGTCTGCCTGCAATGCGCCTGCCTAATGCATCCCACACATGCTCAATCGGATTTAAGTCCGGGGAGGAAGCTGGCCATTGCATACGCTCGATACCCTCCACTTCCAGCATGTCGTCCACCAAGCCAGCTCTGTGGGGTCGTGCATTATCGTCCATAAAAAGAAAAGAATCACCTATGGCACCAGCATAAGGCACGACAAAAGGTCGGAGAATCTCATCTCTATACCTTACCGCAGTCAAAGTACCACCTTGGATGACGTAGAGGTCCGTACGTCCACCACTACTGACTCCTGCCTACACCATCAATCCACCGCCACCATATGGGGATCTTTCACGTACAAAAGCTGGATTGTTTCGTGTCCCTTTTTCTCTCCAGATGAATACACGCCGACTATCACATTCCATGTTGAATCGCGACTCATCAGAAAAAAAGAACTGATCTCCATTCAGCATGCCTCCACCCACGATGTTCCTCCGCCCAGTTTCTGCGATCTCTACGGTGTTGTGGAGTTAACCTGGTACACACCATGGGCCTACGGGCATAGAGACCACTTCCATGCAGTCGATTAGGGACAGTTTGAGTTGACACCCTGCGTCCTGTTGCTGTTTGAAGTGTATTTCGCAGTTGAGTTGCATTCTGCTGTCTATTCCGACGGGCTGTTAACAAGAGGTAACGGTCATCCCTTGCTGTTGTTGCCCGTGGTCGACTTGTCCGGCTCTTCTGTGAACAGTATCTGTTCTTTGAAAACGATTCCAAAGTCTGGAAATCACGCTTTGAGACACCCCATTGGCTTGTGCCACCTCTTGTTGTGTCTGTCAAGCTTCCATCCTTCCTATGGCCCTCCAAGCCATTGGTTCAGGTAAATCACGTTGTCGAGGCATCACTGTCCCTAAGGCAAGTCATTCACTAACTGAAAACTGGACTGGATTTAAAAACAGCAACAAAACATTCACCCCCTCACCACCTTTTCACATCAACAGTACAGACACTGCCCTCTGGTGTGGTACCGAGGTTACGTAACAACTTCAAACTCTTGTTTACGTTATCCTGGAGTAACAGAAAGTGATTGCATCTAATACTATTCCAAAAAACATAGTCTTAATAGGTAATTCTACAATATCCCCTAATTTTTTTGAGCAGTGTATATGATGAAAGTTAAAGATTAAATTATACCTGTTGGTAGGTGCCGTCGTCCTCAACTTTGTTAAAATATTGTATATAAAATTAAGAGCACTTTTGGAAGTTATCTTCCATCTTCTGCAGGTTGAGTTTCCGCTACTTGTTGTTGTGTACGGTGATGTATACTCTTGCTAAAAACGGTTCGAGTATACAGCTGTATCACTTTGTCCTTGTGGTAATCCTCTAATGAGGAAAGTTTATATTCATAAAAACTGTTAAATTATATAATTTACATTAAGTTAAGGATATTCATTCACAATAATTATGTTCTTGATAAAATGACATGAAATTGAAAATGTTATGACTGACAGAAGAACTGTCATCCATTGCATGCCGAAACCTAACTTCAAATTACTTTCAGAGAAGCGTTGAGATGTGCAAACGCCGTGTCTAAAAATTATACGCGGATTTTAACTGCAAGGCACTAAAATCAAGCGCCAAATCTCTCATTTAAGCTATAGGTAAGTAATACAATTGCTGAATTAATATATTGGAAAACTCTCACTACCTGCCGACCGCGCCCCGTCACGCCTCACTCCACCCCGCTCTTATTCACGCAAGAAGTTCATATGCTCCGTACAGTGAGTTGCCATTGCAGGATTCTGGCTTCGATTTCTGTTCCTTGCATTTAAAAAAATCAGTTTTTTTTCACGGCCTTTGTACATCGCAGCTCTTCTCTGTGAGAAATTTCAAGTTAGATTTCGGCATGCGATGGTTAGTGAGTAAGTGAGTAAGTAAGATGGTTGGCAGTTCCCTTGTGAGAATTAGCTGTTACGTACAGCATTAGACTAAAATAATTACAAGATCCTGACTTAGGCTTTCACGGCAGGACTTATTATGAAGATCTTGAAAAAGATTCACGGGCCGTTGGCCGTGGTCTAGAGGCTTGAAGTTTCCCGACGTTTCGCCAGAGACTGCGTCCGGCATCCTCAAGGGTTGTCTCGAGTCTGAGTCCCAAGACAACCCTTGAGGATGCCGGACGCAGTCTCTGGCGAAACGTCGGGGAACTTCAAGCTTCTAGCCCGGAAATCTTTTTCTTCAACTTATTACTGGAATGTTTCTTGCGACACGCTATTGTCCTGATATTGAACTAGCATTTAATAGTCAATCACATTTGTCGAGATGTAAATATGGCTGACTTGTACGAACCTTACATGCAAATGGGGCCTCTATATTCTTTGTAAGATCTTCATTACAAGATACAATGGTACATTTAGGTTATGCCAAATATATAATATCAGATATTTTGGTTTTTGTATGTTTTCGGGCTACATATTGTATGTAATATGTTAGAACCAATTGTTATGAAATATTTAATTTGGAGCAACAAACGTATATGTCAATAGAAAGCAAAATATATTTAGATTTATTTATCCTGGTGTAGTTAAGGTCATGTGGCCGCATATCAGAACGATAGTTCGATCAATTATCATATATGGAGCAGAAACTAGGGCTGATACAACAAAAATTAAACAAATAATAATTACATGTGAGATGATGATCTTAAGATCTATTCAGGGGAAAACATTGTTTGATATTATACACAACACAGAAATTAGAGACAAATGTCATATTCAAGACATAACCAAATTTATTATAGACAAACGAAAATGGAAAGATCATATAGAAAGAAAGGAAGACAACAGACTTGCAAAAAATAGCTAAAGAATATAGACCAATGGATGGAAGATGATCAAGAGGAAGACCAGCCAAGAGATGGATAGATGAATAGACAGTGGCTGCACATCCAATATGTCTTCTTCTGAAGAGTGATTTGGGAAATAAACTGGATGAAAATCCTACAAATGAAGAATAAGAAAAATAAATTGTTCGTATTCCGTCAAAGTCTGAGTGAGATATGTACATGTGCGATAGAATAAATAAATAAATAAACCATAGAAAAAACTAAAAAAATCCAATCAAAACAGAATCTCATAAATGGCAACCAAAATTATTTAAAGTTTTTATAAATGATTTATAATTTGTCATAGAACACGATTTTCTTTGCATAATAATTACTGAAATTCAATCTTGGATGGTTAAAAATGATATTAAAAAACATATATTATCTCCTCGGTTTGCCCTCGTTTGACCTTTCGTTTTCTAAAGATTTATTAATTGTTGATAACTATATTCCACTGATCAAAGGTTGATTTGGGGTTTACCTAGACCTCGGATGAGTGCATATGTGTCACACAATGAATCCAGTCAACCAACTCCAACATGGACAGGGAAATTTGCTAACGGCTTCCACAAAAATAGCTGCTTTACACACGCAAGTCGGTATATAACTATGTCACAAATATCGCTATAAAAACTTACTGAGAAAGTGTAATACATTTTTAATTCGAGTTAATTTAATTTTTGCTGCAGCGTCGGTGTTGATGTTTTCGAGTGGCGAGTCCGCTTCAGAGACTTGGAGTCTCAATTCTATTTCGGACGCGGTCGACAGAATTTTTGATAAGTAATGCTACGAGTGATTTCCAAATGCACGACTCGCGAAGTGAGGAGTGAATTTATCTAGATAATTTGGAAATCAAGAGTGGCATTTGTTAGGACTATTTAACGAATAAAATTAAGCTGTTTACTCACAAATCATTATTTAAATGTAGTTATTTTTAAAATATTTTTATATTTAATGTAAACGGTGATGTTTGAAAACAAAAGAGAAACGGTTGTACGCTTCATCTGCTTCTTTTGTTCATCACTGGAACCAGATCATAATTAGTTATTGCCAAAGGAACGCAATATTATACGAATGCACTGTAGTGGAGAAAAAATGAAACACATCAAACTGTATATTAATTCATTTCTGATGTCCTATGACAATTATATTTTTCTGGAATGTTATTACTGGGAAAAAATACATTTAAGAAAGTGCAAATAGTGGTTTCTTTTTTTTTTTTGGTGGTAAAATCAATTGCTTCAAATGTTTTTATATTAACTCCCGCATACTCTACGTGTTGACATTCATGCACTATATATACAATCTGGTAGTCTCATTTCTTGAGGAGTCAGTCACTGCAAAATAATGCTATGGCCTATTCAGAATGTTAAAAAGGAGGTGCTTTCTTTATTATGATAAACTTTAGTTGGTAAATTCTAGGCCAAACACGACTGTGATTGGCTGTAAATAAAAAATAATTGAAATGTGATTCGTCATTGACTCCCATTTGGGGCATGAGTTAAATAGTCAGGTAAAACAAATTCGAGGGCACAGCTTAGTTCGAAGTAGAAATTAAAATTTGTATTGCATTCAGGTGCAGAAGTCACAGACCTATCTCCAGCTTCTTCTGCTGATGGGACTAGTTCAGAAAAGCCTACAGAGATTGAAGAGTTTACATAGTTGAGGTAACGGATCTATTAACTAGCTCACTGGCACTATCGAACCCGTATGTTCATGGCCGTGTGGACATAAGCTCTCCATACATCCCTATCCTGAGCTAAAGTTTTGCAATCATTCTCTGTATAATCTACTTTATCTATTACGTAACACTTTTATATTATTATACAGGGTGTCTCTAATATCACTACCCATTTCCACGAAAATCATAGTATTTTTTTTCTTTTTTTGCATGCACTACTAGCGTAGTGCAACATGTTTACAACGGAAGAACAGGTTTTGTATGTCTACGGTACGCGAATTGTTACATGAAGATTTCGGAGCTGAATTTACCCATATATTTAGTAAACCAGCCCAATAAAGGTATACATTCGTGTGTTTGTAAACACATTTAAGTTTATAGGCAGTGTGTGTGATGAATGACGTCATGGACGATCACGCTCATCAGCAGAAACAATGCAGGAGCTTTATATTTTCAGCAATAGTCCGAACGCATCAACTCGATGCCTCAGTCCCTCATAACAGTGTGGAAAATTCTATGTTTTACTCTATGAAAACGTCCTTATCACGTCTGCTTGATTTACGGAATTGTATCATAGAAGCAGCAGGCTTTTTTGCGGTTTAAATGTTAACGTCTGTATTTCGTTTCACAGCTGAAAGATGGAGTACGTGTTTTTACCTAGATGGCGGTCATGTAAAAAGGCAGTAAAATGTGTAAAACTTAACAATAACATTGGATTTTTCAATCATTGCCTTCCTTCATTGGAATGGATAGTGATTTTAGAGACATTCTGTATTCTAATTTAAATTTTATAGAAATTGAAAGCTATCTGTTTCAGGTGTAGGAACTCTCCGCATTGCGTTGCGATTACCTCGTGCAGAAATTTCCTTTTCTTCTTATTTAGATCCGTTCCGCTCATACAGGAATCAAATCATCTATCCTTCTTCTCTTCGGACGTCGAATATCACGGCGTCCTGTATTCATATGCCTGTTTAGTTGCTCTATATGGTTCCATCCGTTGTAATGTGCATACCAATCCTTCTTTGTATCTACAATCCTCTGTACATTATTGAAGATTCCAAGTTCCATTCTAATTGTTTCATCCCTTAATGTGTATCCTGCTATTTTTCTTAAGATTCTTATCTCGTCTGTTTCTATTTTTTTTTTTTTGTTTCTCACTTCTATTTAGTGCCCAATTTTCACCACCATATAGCAGCATTGGTACAGCCATTACCTTATAAAACTTATTCTTTGTATTCTTTATAACTTTATATTTTAATGTTCTTTGTATGGTTCCACACTTTTTTTGAAATTTATAAGTTCATTTTGAAAATCTTCATCTTAGCTGTAGGTTAACTCACAGCCTAAGTATTTAAAAGTTTTAACTTGTTCCACCATTTCCTCATTTATTATAATATTTGATCGTACAACTTGTTTACCATATAATGGAATGACTTCAGATTTATTTTCTGATGACATTATCAAATTCTATTCTTGTGTTACTTTATACAATAGATGTGCCGCTATTTGTAAATCATTTTCTGTTTTTGCTGTTACAAACTGATCATCCGCAAATAATATTGTATATAGTGTAATCTTTCCAATTAAAAACGTTTCTGCAGTTCTTGCCATTCTGCCACAACTTTGTCAAAAATATATATTCTAAAAAGCGTTGGAGACAGTAGGCGTCCCTGTCTAACTCCTCGATTTATAATTTTATATCTAGGACTGGTACAGAAATGTCGATCTCGGATATTTACTAACAAATATGCGGTTCAATATATGAGTATCCTCAACTTGTGTCCAACTCAGGGTCGGGTCGAGGAATAAGATGAGATGAAGCCCCTATATTTATAAAGGTTTGTGAAAGACAAGGGTGTCGGCCGACCACTCCTGACGCACTGTCACAGGACGGATGAACAAATTGAAATTTAATGGATGAGATGAGTATGGAGAAATAGTGGAATGTAATTTGTGGCAGGGGAAAAGGGGAGAAACGCCGAGAAAAACCTGACCAACCTCCGTTTTGTCCACCACAAAACCCATATGGAGGGACGGAGAATCGATCTCGGGATTTCAGCGGTGAGAGGTGAGCGTCTAATTGCTTGCTCCGCGGAGCCGCCTTCATGCGGTTCAAATCCAGCCATATTTATGTATTTTTCAGTGATTAAAATACATGAGTGTAACTACCTTTCGATGGAAATTGAAATCTTTGATTAATTTTCATAGATGTATTGCACTCGGAAATCGGAAAGCCCGCGGAGAATTTTCCACATGAGTCGATACCTCCTCTTCTGAAAAGTCAATTCTAGAAAATGTATCTGACTCACGAGACGTCCATATTTTGTCCTTTCTTTTATTAATCGTCAAATTTTTCAGTGAACCTCGTTGTTTCAATGCACTGCGTTCGCCCCTTGGTCGATGGTTTATTAGTTTGATCCCAACCAAGACTGTTCGGGTAAGGGGTATTCGAGGATGCAAAATTGTCATGATCATCAGAAGTATAAAACGTAGTGTAATTTCAAAACTGTCGAGACTTTTTTCTGGACACCTCATAAGTCATTGCTAAAATATAATACATATAAAACTATATGTATCAGTCTGACAGAGAGAAATTACATATGCGGTGAAAATTAGGCCGAAGAGAAACTGTCCATGACGGAGAACTACTGTAAATGATCGTAACACAATATTTTCAACACTAATCAATACCATTGCAAACTACAGAGAAAGTAGACAATTAGTGCTTCCAGTTCTTTATAAACTCTCCTTATCAATTCTTTAGCAATTATTAAAGGAATTGAAAACACGCCTATGCACGAAATTAAAGAAAAGTACATTAAATTAATAGATCTTCAAAGGAACATCTAACTCGTAGGGAATCGTCAAATAGTCTATTTTTCATTGTTAAGTTGTATTTCTGCAGTTCTTCTTTTTAGAAAAACAGAGCCAAAAATGTTTGATTTTGTTTTGTGACGCGGAATGGATGTTTTGTGGAAGTTACTTCATTCAGAACAAAAGTTAATAGTTAGTTATCATTGGGGCTGGGAATTTTATGTAATAAAAGATAAGATTGCAATGCAGTTAGCATATATTATTCAACTGTTTGTGTGTGTGAAGCAAAGATAAAACAAAGTCAAGTCTTATTATAGCCTCACTCTGATGGTTAACAGTTAATATAAAAGCGGGTGCCGCGCGGCAATGCTTGACATGCGGTGTTGTCACGTTTCTCATAGCTTCTCATAGCGCTATAGGCGTTTATTACACAAGGACAGAAGACATTGATTATATTTTTTATTATTTAATTTTTATGTTATTATTTGGTATTGTTTAAGTTTTAAAATTAAAATTATATGCGTATTTATTTATTAAATAATTTAATTCCAACATTATATAGCTTGTAGTTCTATATAAACTTAATATCCATACAAAATCATGCTAAAAATATTATTATATTTATTTTTATTATTATTATTATTATTATTATTATTATTATTATTATTATTATTTATTAACTGTTCGGTCTGAAATATTTTCCCATGGCCGCCACATGTTGAAATCACTTATATATAAACTAATATAATATGTACATATTGTATTATTATTCTAGCTACATAACAAAATAAATCACTGATAATTATACCATTAATTACGGTATACAATTTTATAACTGGATCGAATACTCCACATCGTTCCGAGTTTTAATTGAAACTGAGAGAAGAATAGCAATGTGGCAACATCGTGGTAGTCGCGGCAGTCGATATCTTTGTATTTTAATAAAATATAACAGCTGCGGGGAAACAAAGCGAGCCGCTTGTTAAGCATCATAGTGAGACTATAATACTTCTCATTATACTATTCAACTGTTTGTATGTGAAATCAAAACAAAATATAGTCATAAGTCTAACTTCTCATTATTAGGGCTAAGATTTTTATGTACTAAAAGTTAAGATTGCAACGTAGTATAATGAGAAGTTAGACATATAACTGTCTTTGTTTAGTTTCACGTACAAACAGTTGAATAGTATAACGAGAAGTAAGACTTTTGACTGTCTTTTATCTTGTTTCACACACAAACAGTTGAATAATATATACTATCTGTGTTGCAAACTTATCTTTTATTATATAAAAATCCTAGCCCTACTCATTATACTATGTTGCAATCTTAACTTTTAGTACATATAAAATCCTAGCCCTAGTTATCATGCTTGTTAAAGAAATATGTGTCGTATTCAAGAACCGTCGGATACGATAAATCTATCAAGATCAATACGATGCGAGACTAATCGTCTAGAGTGATCACTTGAGGCCAGAATTTTGTTCTTCCTAGCAATCCAAAAGTATGGATTTATTTATGTAAGTATATATGTACTACGCGACTCAGTGGAACATTGGCTTGCTTCATTTGTGGATGATTAGCGAACTAATGCCGTATCATCCCGCGTACACTCGCTTCACGTTAGTCTGTGGTATGGAGGAGTGAAGCTATTACCCTAAGTAAGCTGTGTAAGTGCTTCAATTGCTACTTGTTCCTTATTATACATGGTTAGCATCTAAGTATATATATATATATATATATATATATATATATTTCTATTATAATTTAATTTTGACATTTAGCAACGATTATAACAGTGAACTACATGGTCTTTATAGGAATCCAGATATAATAAGAACAGTTAAGTCTCGTAGACTGCGATGGGCAGGACATGTTGCACGTATGGGGAATGAAAGACTTGCATGGAGGCTTCTTGTAGGAAAGCCAGAGGGAAAACGCCCAGTTGGTGGACCAAGAATGAGGTGGGAGAATAGCATTAACTATGATTTGAGGGAAGTAGATTATACAGGGAATGATTGGAAAACATTAGCTCAGGATAGGGATGTATGGAGAGCTTATGTCCGCGCGGCCATGAACCTACGGGCTCGTTAGTGCCAGTGAATAAGTAAGTAAGTAAGCAACGATTAGCAATTAAGGCCAAATCCCACTTTAAATATTTAGGATGTGACATCAGCTATGGGTATGATAAAGATATTGAACACAAAACACGTCAGTTTCAAGCTATTTGTGGTACAATAAATAGAACATTGAATAATAAAGCCCATAAACAAACAAAAATAAAATTTTATAAAACAATGGCTGTCCCTGTCCTTTTGTATGGGAGTGAATCTTGGATTACCACTACCAAACAAGAATGTAAAATCCAAGCAGCCGAGATGAAATTTTTAAGAAGAGTAAAAGGCTGCTCTGGAATGGACCAGATAAGAAACGAGGATATCCGTGAAGAACTGCAGATCTACTCCATAAAAGAAAATATATTTAACAACAAGATACAGTGGAAAGAACAAGTAGAAAGAATGGAAGAAAGAAGATTACCGAATAAAATCTTCCATTATTTTCCAAGAGGAAGAATAGATGTCGGACGTCCTCGGAAGAGATGGTCTTAGATCTATTAGTGAAGACGGAACAGGCAACTCTTGCCTAAACCAGGAAGTGAAGAAGAAGAAGATATATATGACATGAACTTAAAAATTAACGCCTGAACTGGAATTTGAACCCGAAACCTATAACGTTACTTGTTTAAGAAATATTTGAACCGGGATTTAAACCCGAGACCTCTAACGTTACTTGTTAAATAAATATATGAACCGGGATTTGAACCCGAATTCTCTAATTCTATACGCTAGTGGTCATATATATATATATATATATATATATGTGTGTGTGTGTGTGTGTGTTGTGTGTGTGTGTGTGTGTGTGTGTGTGTGTGTGTGTGTGTGTGTGTGTGTGTGTGTGTGTGTGTGAAATCTTAGATCTGAATTTGGAAACTCCAGTAAGATCAACATTACGACGCAATCTGCAAATTAGTTTCCATTTTTGAATCAATTAATTTTATTTCAGTTTTTGAAACAATGGCACACGGTTCTAATATGTATAAAATCTTGAGAATTTAATTCTGTTCCTGAAACACTGATACTAGATACTACCATACTCCAATATTCTGAAAGATGAACCAGTTTCTAACATTTACACTATCATCACCAGTTTTTATTATTATCATTATCATCATCATTATTATGATCATTATTATCATAATTATTATCATTATAATTATTATCATCATCATTATTATCATCATTATCATCATCATTATTTACTATAAACCTGTCTACTGTGCTCATCTTGTAGTTAAAATTTGGACTTACTACTGTCGTGTTTCTTCATAAACTCGCTTTCAGAATTTAAAATCTAAAAACAAGAAAATTTAATTTATACTTTATATTTTGTATTTTATGAAAAAATGTAAATATACTGAGTTTTATGGCTACTTCGATTGGGAGGCAGAACGATAAATTAATATTCTAGTTTGTGTGTTTGATGTAGTAAATGACATGTGTGATGACTGTTCTATGTGGCGAATAGATTGAGTATGGTAGATTACAGTATTTGAGAAGAATAATTCATAGAAAATGAGCATATTTCCGTTGTATCATAGTGACCTTCTCTAGGTGCGGAAACAAGCGTCGTTTTGTTTTATTCCTCAAGGATCATATTCAGCATTTATGTCAATGATATAATGAACCATGTCTGCCTAGCGATTCAGATTTGGCATTGTATTGTTTTTAAAATAGGTACATTTCCTGCCCTTTACACTGTGTAATACTAGTAGTAAGTAAATACTCTTCTGGTGCCAAGTGAGAGATGCAATAAGATGAAGCCCCTATAAAATTAATGTCTGTGATATACATGGATCTCCCATAATGACACCTATCGCACCATTGCAGTGACAAATAGGATGAAATTAAACGAAATAGATGACGTGAACAGAAGTAGTGGAATTAAGTTTCTGTCAGGGGGAAACGGGAGAATCTCCGAAATCCGATTCGTTCACCCATGGACTTCACATGGACGGACCGACACTCGGGACCAGAATGGAGGGCGTATGTCTAACCACTTGTACCATTGAGCTGCCTTGTATATTAGTACAACTGGAAGTATATATATGATATATTGTAGATTTTCGCTGATATAAGTATGATTAAGAATTTTTTTTGGGTTTCCGCGTCATAGTTTCAAGGTCGGCCTCTGGCCACTGATTCCGACGTTTCGGCAAGATCCCACATGCCATTATCATTCCTTGATAATGGTCGGTCTCTTGACCATTGATTCCGATGTTTCGGCATTATCCCAATTTCATTATCAAGGAATAATAATGGCATGTGGGATCATGCCAACCTTGAATCCATGACGCGAAAAACCCAAGAAAACTTCCTTAATCAAAATATATATATATATATATATATGTTATAATTAAATGTTTAACATTGAGGAATGCAAGCTTAATATGGCATGATAAGAAAAATAAATGCCTGGACGGGATTCGAACCCGGAACTCTGAGTCTGTACCTCAGCGTGTTATCCATTACACCACCAGGCGAATCCAATTCAAACACTTATTTTTCTTATATATGTATTATATTCTCCATTATTACTAGATGTCGCGAGAACTCGGTCTTCACTGCCATCTAGTAGCTGACTATAACAAGTAAGCAAATGAAAGAGAATAATACATATATAAGAAAAATGTGTTTGAATTGTATTCGCCTGATGGTGTAATGGATAACACGCTGAGGTACAAACTCAGAGTTCCGGGTTCGAATCCCGTCCAGACATTTATTTTCCTTATCACGCCATATATATATATATATATATATAGGGCCTATATATATATTTATATTAGTAGCAGCAGCACTACAGCCCGATTCGAGCCATTACTTCCCTCAGAACTCTCTTCCAGGCATCTCCGTCTCTAGGAACCAGCCACCATCCCTCGATTCTCAGCTTCCTCAGGTCCTCCAAAATTTCATCCATCCAACGCAGTCTTGGCAGTCCCACATTCCTTTTTCCTTCACATTTACATTCCATTATTTTCTTGAGTATCTAATGTTTAGCCTTTCTTCGTATGTGCCCTGCCCATTGCAATCTTGAAACTTTAATTGATGTAACCACATCGGGAGACTTATACAACTGATACAGCTCAGACTATGTATGTTTTTTAATGCTGTCGAGTCGCCCAGTTGCATGGGGACCGGCGATAGCAACCGCTGATAGTCCAGTTCCCGTCAAATCTAAAACAAAACCACTGCTGCAAGGGGCCATTAAAATGTGAATTTCATCATCATCATAGTACATTCACGAATTTAGGCCATTTGTTGACCTGTTTCGGCCTCAAGAGAAACACCATCCAAAAGTCTTTTGAGTGGACGTCCTGGTCTTCTTCTTCCTGCAGGTTGATATCTTAACATTTGTTTGGGTATTCTGTGATCTTCCATTCGATGAACATGTTGCATCCATCTTGACTTATAATCAGAAATTTTGTTTTCTAAAGATTCCATGTGTAATTCTTCCAAGATGTCTTCATTTTTTTGTGATCTAGTAGTGTGTATCCTGCAGTCCTCCGAAGATATCTCATTTCAGCAGATTTAAGTCTCTGTATATCCTTCTGTTTCAACGTCCATACTTCGCTACCATACAAAAGAGTTGGAAGAGCCAGTGTTTTATACACTTTCAGTCTAGAATGCTTTTGAACTAACTGTGGCTTGAAGATAGAATTTATTAACCATAAAATTCTTAAAAATTTAGATATTTTTGCATTTACATCTTTTTCTTCTTCATATGAGATATTGCATCCTAGATATGTGAAATTATTCACCTGCTCCAAAATTTTATTGTCCAGTACAATTTTACTTCTCACAGGATCTACACCTTGAAATGCCATAATTTTTGTTTTTTCTGTAGATATCTTTAATCCATATTCTTCTGTAATTTTGTTAAGTTCATACAGACCTTTCTGTAGATTATCTTCGGAATTTGCTATTGTTATTTGGTCATCTGCAAACAATATGGTGTTTAATTTTCTATTTTGTGATATTCTTATTCCAAATTTATATTTTATGGTCCAGCAACATATTACTTCATTGATATAAATTGCAAAAAATTTTTAATAATTAGAAACAAATGAAGATCAATTCATGCAATTGCCGTATTTTTTATCTCCACTTTTAGATAGTGTGTCTCGAAGAAATGAATGTATGGAGAGTTCGGGATAAGATAGTGCCACTGAATTAATACATTTATTAGTTACGCTTAGTCATTTAGTTTCGTTAACAACGCAAACTTAACACATGTATTACAATATACTATAAATATAGAGCAGTGGTTTGTAAGCTTCATATAGGAAAACCAGAGGCCATGTTTTGAGGGAGATGATTGGAAAACATTAGCTCAGGATAGGGATGTGTGGAGAGCTTATGTCCGTGCGGTCATGAACCTACGGGTTTGATAGAGCTAGTGAATTAGTTGGTTAGTTTTTAAAGTAACGAATGGAATTAATTAAAAACAAACATATTGGAAGAAAATTGTAGTGGCAAGTATTTGTGAATAACGGTACAGAAAGAGAATTGTCAATAACCGTTACTACTGTAACCTTCAGTGGGTTGTCACCTTCATCTCAATGAAAATGAAACCTTCAATTTACATATCTATTTAGTTTTATTTACACTTTTCCTCCTTATCCTCTGCAAAGCAAATATTACACTGTCCATGATATTGTAGTCATTTTAATATTACTTCTAGACCTCGTGTCTTTAAACATAGTAATTACGATAACGTACCTTGAGAAGACTGTACTTTGGTTTTGATGTATATCTGCCTGAAAACTAAATGTAGATCCATGCGGATTGCAGGACTTGCACTCTAAAAAGTGACAGTTGTGATAAACTATCCGTTGATCTTCTTCTTAAACATAATTTGTAGGATTTTCATCCTGTTTATTTCCAAAATCACTCATCGGAGGAAGACATATTGGATGTGCATTCAGTGTCTATCCATCTCTTGGCTGGTCTTCCTCTTGTTCTTCTCCCGTCCATTGCCTCTGGTCCCGAGGGTCGCGGGTTCAAACTCGGCCGGGGTCGATGGATTTTTTTAGGATGGAAAAAATCCAAGGAATAAGTCCTCCGGGAGGGACTTTAAGCCGTGGGTCCCGAGTCTGAAGATTTTCAGGCTCGTAAAAGATCCATAAACCTGAATGAAAAGGCCTCTAAGCAAAATTTACCGAATTTTCCCGTCCTAGTACTACCTTGGTTTCCTAGATGTCAGTATGAGGCGGAACGCTACAGTTGATGATTTTATTAAAAGAAAAACGTTAATGTTATGTCACAGTGCAGGTACAAACAAGTGACAGAAATTAAAAACTGACATATCCAAACATTTTTATGGTATTTATTACCTATCCAAGTGTTTTGTGCAGGCGGAAAATATGTTAACTAACAATCTGTCTTCCTCTTTCTCTTCCTTACTATGTTGCCACTTTCTGTCCTTTGAGTTATGTTGTTTGATTGGCAAGTAGAGAGCTGACAAATACTATATATTTTAATGATCCGTCGTCCTACGTGGTCAGTGGCAGAATGACTAACTTGACAACCCTTTTACTTTTGGGGTTACGTCTAGTAATGAGGTGTCCCTTCCTTGCCATTCTCATTACATGTTGCCACTTGTGATTTATTGCGAGACCGGTAACAGAGAGACGACAAATACTGTCATTTTAAATGATCCGACCGCTTGAGCGTTCCGTGCTTAAATGACTAATTTGACAACTATGTTAAGATCTTTCACACGTGTTTAGAGACTCTCCCCCCCCACATTTGAAGTTGAAAAATTTCAATACATGATCAAATGTACAGTTTTCTCCTACATCCCTTACACAGATTCAGTAGATCGGCGACACTAGCGCTAAAACTCTTCCCCTCCGCCCGTGAACAGTTAACTTGGATGTGTGCGTGTATTGGTATATTTCCTACAATGACCAATGTTGGGCCTTATCCTCCCCTTTGTTAGGAGTTACTAGCCCAAGTAAGCTTTAGTTATGCTTATTTACCTACAGATGTCATGAATGGTATGCGATCAACATACCGACCCAATGAGGCATCGAGTAGGCTACTAAGGTATTACTAGGATGCAGAAGGCTGGTAAATTCAGCACAGAGGCCTTTTATTCAGGCATTGGGTTATTTTCGAGACTGAAAATCTTCAGACTCGGGATCACGGCATAAAGTTCCGCCCGGAGGGATTCTCCTTGGGTTTTTCCATCCTAAAAATATTCATCGACCCCGGTCGGGTTTGAACCCATGACCGTCGGGACGAGAGGCAAGAAACATAGCAAATACATTATACGGTTTATAATAGGCCTACTTCGATTATAACAATAATCAGTCGGTTTATGCGGTATTTCTACATAACATCTGTGAAGTAAAACTGGGGGTTCTATGTCATCTACAAAAACTGAAAATACACAATTTATTGTTGCAGTGTGTTTATAATTACCTTAGGGAAATATATATGTTGATTCCCCCCCCCCCAAAAAGAGAGAAGTGCCTTAAAATGAACTGAAAACTTGAGCTCAAAATAACCTAAAATCACCATAATTGCAAGGTAAAATATGTATTAGTAATTGCTCTGACTGTGTAGCTAAATTATCACAAAACGCGCTAACAAACAAGTGAACGCTAAACTACCGTCATCTGTTGTACTAACTCGCACATTTGCTCACCTTAACTTGCCAAAACGTAGCCCATCTAACACTAACTTCAATACTAGTAAAATTCATATCAAATTCCTTTGAGGTGAAGTCATATGATGAAAGTTAAAAATTAAATTGTACCTGTTGGTAGGTACCGTCGTCCTCAACTTTGTTTAAAAAAATAAATTGTACCTGTTGGTAGGTGCCGTCGACCTCAACTTTGTTAAAAAAATAAATTGTACCTGTTGATAGGTGCCGTCGTCATGAACTTTATTAAAAAATTAAATTGTACCTGTTGGTAGGTGCCGTCGTCCTCAACATTGTTAAAAAAATAAATTGTACCTGTTGGTAATTGCCTCGTCCTCAACTTTGTTAAAAAAATTAATTGTACCTGTTGATAGGTGCCGTCGTCCTCAGCTTTGTTAAAAAAATTAATTGTACCTGTTGATAGGTGCCGTCGTCCTCAGCTTTGTTAAAAAAATAAATTGTACCTGTTGATAGGTGCCGTCGTCATGAACTTTATTAAAAAATTAAATTGTACCTGTTGGTAGGTGCCGTCGTCCTCAACTTTGTTAAAAAAATAAATTGTACCTGTTGGTAATTGCCGTCGTCCTCAACTTTGTTAAAAAAAATAATTGTACCTGTTGATAGGTGTCGTCGTCCTCAGCTTTGTTAAAAAAATAAATTGTACCTGTTGATAGGTGCCGTCGTCCTGAACTTTATTAAAAAATTAAATTGTACCTGTTGATAGGTGCCGTCGTCCTGAACTTTATTAAAAAATTAAATTGTACCTGTTGGTAGGTGCCGTCGTCCTGAACTTTATTAAAAAATTAAATTGTACCTGTTGGTAGTTGCCGTCGTCCTCAACTTTGTTAAAAAAATTAATTGTACCTGTTGATAGGTGCCGTCGTCCTGAACTGTATTAGAAAATTAAATTGTACCTGTTCGTAGGTGCCGTCGTCCTCAACTTTGTTCAAACAAAGTTGAGAATGACGGCACCTACCAACAGGTACAATTTAATTTTTAACTTTCATCATAACACTAACTTGCCCACTAATGTAGGAGGACTCTAGGGACAGAATCCCCTAATTTATGAATAAACATGTTGGCAATTAGCCCTTACGGGAACACGTGTTATTACATTGATCAACTTGTTCTCCGATCGAATATTCACAGACGGCACGGTGGCATTAAATAACCTAAAACCTGCAATAACGTCAAATACTAGTATTAAAATATAAAATAGTTTGATTGGTTAAATATTTTCTGACATATTTAAAATATATGGAACAAATTGTGCCAAAGGGTTTATATGTAATCCTCTCTCATTGCGAAGTAGGCGTATCCTAATTGAATGTATAATATTTTGCATGAAAATACTGAAATTTGGATGAGGAGTCGTGGATTATCTTCTTCTTCTTCTTCTTCTTAGGCTTTCCCCCATTTATAGGTTTGTCGTCTTCAGTTTCCATTTATCTCAATCATTCCGATCTCTCTCTTCCAAATTTCTATCATCCATTAAAGTTCTGACGTAGGTTTTCCATTTCCATCTTGGTCTGCCACGTTTATTTCTTCCAGGGGGTGACCATTGGTATACATTTTTTGGCCATCTTTCATTTTCCATTCTTTGTAAATGGCCATACCATTTAAGCGTTTGATTTTCTATCCTCTTAACAACCGATGTGGTGACATTCATTTCTCTCCAAAGGAATTCATTTCTTATTTTATCCTGTCTTGTTTTTTTGGAGGCTTCTTCTAAAATAATCAAATTCAACTGTTCTAATTTTATTTTTTTGTAATTCCGTCAAAGACCAAGTTTCACTTCCATATGACAAAATATTCTGTATTATGCTCTCATACATTTTCATTTTAGTTTCCTTTGTGATATTTTTGTTCCAAATTATTCCATGTAATATTTTTGCCATTGCAATTTTAGTCTGTACATCTCTCTCACAGGTACCTAAACCTGTAATTATTGACCCAAGATATTTAAAAAAGTCACATTTTTTTTATTTTCTCTGTTTCGAGTATGAGGTCATTCACATCCTTTCCCTTATTTGTATTAAAATATTCAGGCAAAATTCCTGAGCAAGACCAGTGTACACATTCCTCTCAATAAAATTATCACAAGCAAGACAGTATTTAACGGGAGTCATTAGCAATAGACCTTCCTTCCTTCTGCAGATGATGGGACTAGTCTCGAAAGGCCTATATTATCATCCTTAAACAACATTCATTTTAGGTCATGTGGCCTGTGACGGTAAACCTAACGAAGATGGTCTTGATCTTTCCACCAATGTTTGGGTCTTCCTTGGTCCTTATGTCCAGCTGAAGTATATTGGAATGCCAATTTTGGAAGTATTGTTGTTTCCACTCTTCTCAGATGATTTTTCAATTATTGCTGGTATCTTTCTATATCTTCATTTAAACTTGGCACAGCAAGTTTTTCTCTGACTGTTTAACTCATGCCCCAAAATGGGAGTCAATGACCAATCACATTTCAATGAATTTTGATTTACAACCAATGACAGTCGTTTTCACCTCGAGTTTATCAGTTTAATTTAATCATATTAAAATCAAGCTCCTCCTTTTTAACATTCTGAATAGGCCAGAGCATTATTTTGCAGTGACTGACTCTCCAAGAAATACGGCTATCAGACTGTGTATATATAGCGCACGAATGCAAACAGATACTGCTTACGGGATATAATAGAAAAAAAAAACATTCGTATTAACTGATTATACCACAATAAAAATAAACAACTCTATGCACTTTCTTAAACGTATTATTTACCAGGTATTTACGTTCCAGAAAAATATAATTTTCATCATAGGACATCATAAATTAATTAATAACCCATAATGTTCGTTATAAACAGATCGGCGTGTTTAATTTTTCTCCATTAGGGTGCAATCTTAAAATATTAAGATTCTATTTGGCAATAAATGATATGATCTGCAGTGATGAACAAATTAAACATAAAAAACGTTTCTCATTTGTTTTCAAACATCGCCGTTTACAGTAAATATATAAATATTTTAAAATAACTATATTTAAATAATGATTTGTGAGTTAACAGTTTAATTTTATTCGTTAAACAGTTCTAACAAATGCCACCTTTGATTTAAAAATTGTCTAGATAAATTCACTCCTCACTTCGTGAGTCGTGAATTTATCGATGATTTGGAAATCACTCGTGGCTTTACTTATAACAATACTGTTCTTTTGATGATCCAGTCTATTAATTCCTAACGGAGATCGTCTTGTGCATTTAACTTACTCTGAGTTTATTAAAATTTATTTTATTTAAAATCCAAATTTCACTTCCGTATTTTAGAGCAGCTTTTGATGTGATGTTATCTAATCTTAGATTTGTATCTGTCCTCATCTGTTAATCAGAGAAGTTGAGGAGACGGGCCTTTAAGGTACATGACTTTATATTATAATTTTAATGTGTAATGAAAACTTGCAGCAATGTATTTCTTCCTGAAATATCTAGCTCGTATCTCGACTCCTACAGAATTGAAATTGCAAAATAATTCGTGCCATTACTCCTTTGTAATTATTATAAAATGATGCTAGTTTTATCTGTGGTTCTCATATTTATTTCACAATTTTAAACTTGCAATAATCAATAACATCGTGCTATTGAGAAACAGAAAAGCCGTCTGGATTTCTCATTAAGTCTTGTAGCTAATTATATTTTTTTCAGATGTAAATAATACTTCTACGTCTGTCATTATCTCGAAATCATCTTTTAGCAAACACTGAATTCATTGCGAAAATTTTTAGTTGTAAAACTTGTAGATTGCATTTATTACGTGCAGTCATGGTTTGACAGTTGAGTCGCGCGAAAGTTGTAGCTTTCTAGATGTGGATGTGTAAAATAGATTGATGTGTTTGTATCGTAAATTTGAGATGAACAAGGCCAGAGGTCAGTATTCAAACCACTTGGAAGAGCCTGAATTCTTAGGTCAGTCCCGCAAGCAGGTTTAAAAACAGCTGTAGGGTTTTGTTCTTAAATACATTTTTTATAGTCGTCTTAAAGCTATTCTTAAAGAACTACTTTTATTAAATTCTAATCTAAAGGTGCTTAACATCTTAGATTTTATTTATTTATGTACTAGCTAATACCCGGCGGGCGCTGCTGCGCCTAAATAAATGAAAATTAATGTGCTTTCATGTTTAGTTGAATAAGTAAGCGGAAAAATAATTATAAATTTATATTTATTTTTAATAAGTAAAATGAAAAATAATTATAAATGTATATCGTAATTATTTTAAGATTCCCCGTGCTGATTACCCGGTGTTGCCCGGGAATCTACCTACTTATCTCGATCTTCTTGGCATAAATGAGCTAAAACACAAAATTCGTTATTGTGAGTTATCCGTAAAAGAATACCCGCCTTGTGCGGCTATGCTTGCACCGGAATCTACGTACTTGTCTCGATCTTCTTGGCACCAATGAAAGACAAAAATAATTATTGTGAGTTATCCGTAAGAGGTAAACATATGCACTCGCGGACTTTTTTGCAGAGCTTTTTGAGATATTCAATTCTGTTTACATGGATTTTGTGTACCTACTTGTTATGATAGAGGCAGCGTAAGCCATTTAAGTGTCCAAAGAGCTACTTTTTTAAGTTTTTAAGGGTATAGGAGTTGAGTACCACCATGTTCAACCCGGGAATCTCCTGAACATTTTGCAAAAAGCCCCATCACAATCGGATCAATGGTATGGCCGCGCATAAAGTACGAACAAACAAACAAACAAACATTCCTTTTTATGTATTAGATTTAGATTGGTGGAGTTAAAGCGATGTGACCTTCTCTTCCACTCACCAGGACAAACATATGTTATATTAGAATATAGCAATCTCAATTAACTGTAATATGAAATCATCTCATCTTCACTTCAAGATTTAGACGATTACCTGTTCCGAATTCACATTGATTCCTTCCATCTCTTCCCAGGTCTTCCTACATTCCTTAATCCCTTTGGTTTATAATGATATGCTATCTTGGTCAATCTTGTTTCATCCATTCTCTGAACATGCTCTTCCCAGCCGACGCAGTGTTGTTGGATTCCATCAATTATTGAATATATTTCTAATTCACTTCTTATTTCTTCATTTATTATGTGGTCCAATTTTGTGCATCCTTTGGCTCTTCTTAGAAAAGTCATTTCTTCACTTTGCATTCTACTCGAACCCCTCTTATTTGTTACCCAGGACCCACTACCGTATGAAAGTACCGGTACAGCCATTGTTTTGTAGAACATCAATTTGTATCTTTCCTTGTTTTATGTTTGTGATCTGTGAATCGTGCCACATATCTTTTGAAATTCTGATAATTTATTATCTATATCATTGTCTATATCTATATCCTAGATAATTAAAACTACGGGACTTGCGTTGGTACGAGTCTCCATGGGGGAAAGAAATTTTCTCATGGTATTTCGGCCAGTATGGGGACCGATGCCCACCCAGCATCGTGAGGCATTTGGGTAGCTACAATGAGTAGAGGCTCCAGGTTGAGATAACCATCTATAACGGCTGGAGGACTCGACATGCTCACACCACATGTCACCCCTGGCTAATGATCATCTACCTCTGTGATTGACACATGTGGATGTGAAGCCAGCAGCCGGCTGGTAGGCTAAGCGCCTTCTAGGCCTGCCGCGCCAGGAGAGAAGGATAATTAAAATTTAACACTTGTCGTAGAGGTTTATTTTCTATTATTATTTTCGACTTTATGGGCGATTTTCCTAAAAATGCCATTTTTTTTGTCTAATATTAAATATTAAATACTAAATTGAAATTTGTTCAATGAGGCAATAGCTATAATATTAAGATGGATAACATGATAAAAAGTTTCCTAGGTCAGGTTTTTTCGGAGTTTTTCCTCACATTAAGACAAATGTCAGGAAACTTTAAGGCCCAAACGGTTCACGAACATCATCAAGCCATTATAATCATTATTATATTCGCCAGGTTTAGTACGAATGTGTGTGTTAATGGGTTTCTCGTGTTAATGTTGTGTTGTCTCGGAGGATGTCCTGAATTGATCTGATCACTCATTCGAGGAGGCCCTCCATGTCCTTGTGTGGTCAAAAAAGTATGTATGTGATCAATAGTTAAAATCCCTCTCACAATAGGTTGTGCCACTGTAAAGTCCTTGGTGGCGTATGACACGTAAAAGTACCCTATAAGGTGAGAGGTTAAACTAAGAAGAAGTGAACATTATAATATTAATGATAATTAACATTATTACTAGAACTAATAATAGAATATACACAAGCAAGATAAATTAAATTCTTTAGTGAACAGTTCCTATCTAATGTATATAAAAAATGAAGAAAAATAATTAAATATAATAAAATAATTTGTCGGTTATTCAATATTTAAAACAAACAATTGAATATATTTGTTAATATTTATACTATTTTCATAAAATTAATTATTATTAATTGTTGAAATGATACTAGCAGTGAGGTGTTATAAGTTAATTTGTTGTTAAATAACTCTTGAGTTTATTTTTGAACGATGTTTGACAATCTCTGACGTATGGCAGAAAGGAATTCCATGTTCTGGCAAGTGAAACTCTAAAATATGTGATGACGAGGGATATAAAGAACATTGTGCTGATTACATCAACATTATATGGATTTTACGTGTGAACCAGATGGTTATGTAAGTAATATGTTTTGAATAACATCGCTGATCTAGTTTCTTGAATTGCGAATTGATCAATAATGTTGAAATATAATAATAGGTACTATTGCAGCAAATGGCCACGTAGAAAGAATTGTTTTCATGTCTTACACAAGTCTGTTATCGATGTTCCTATGTTTTTACACTGTAATAGGTGATATCGGTCGCAGTGCGCAGGGTTGAAACATATCGTGGTATTAAAATCCAATGTTTTGAAGATTGAGGTAAGTCATATAAATAATAGTAAAATTATTATGTTGCAGCTAAGAGCTTAATTAAGGAATCAAAATCAGATACCTGACTCAAAACCGGCTTAAAACAGGAAACTAATGTTATATTGCAATGCTCTTAGCTTCTGTAAAAAAATTAAATAAAAATATATATAGAACAAAATCTAATCTCTGGTATTACATAGCTGAGAAACGTGGTTATTAGCATCGTGAAAAAATCTTGGAAAGTAGGACCTAAAGTGAATAATCGCACCCAAAAATGGTGATATCAGGGAATAGAGAAAACTTCACATGATTTCTATAAGCTAGTTGATATATCAAGTCTGATTTATAATACCACGAAAATTGAGATGGACACGTCACACACTGTAGCTAAATAAAATAAATGACAGTAGAATAGCTTCCAAAATTTTGATTGGTAATTCCTCGGAGAAAGGCTCTATAGATAAACAAAAAACATAAGTGGATTTATTGGAGTTTTGGTCTTCTATTTGATGTAAGCGGGGCTACTACATTTTCTGATGAATTTTTCATTTTTTTTTTAATATTTTAAAATAGTAATTATTTAGCATTCTCTTCAAATTATTCTAATGTACTAACTAACTCACTGGCACTATCGAACCCGTAGGTTCATAGCAGCCCGGACATAAGCTCTCCATACATCCCTATCCTGAGCGAATGTTTTCCAATCGTCCCCTGTATAATCTACTTTTCTCAAATCATAGTTAGTTATTCTCCCACCTCATTGTTGGTCTACCAACTCGGCGTTTTCCTCTGGTTTTCCTACCAGAAGCTTCCATGCAAGTCTTTCATTCCCCATTCGTGCCAACTTAGTCTTCTCCATTCACCTGTCTGTTCAACTCTCTTTGGTCTAAAAATTTTCCCAAGAACTTTATTCTCAAATACTCGTAATCTCCTTTCGTCCCTTAGAGTAAGAGTCCATGTTTAACATCCATGTAATATAACTGGTAGAATAATAGTTTTGTACAGTTTCAGTTTAACGTTTTTTGAAAGGAGTTGGGATGTAAAGAGTCTCTATAATGCATAATAGCATGCATTTCCAGAATTGAGTCTATGTTTAATTTCTTTGTGCATCTCATTCCTAATTTACTTGTATAGGAAAACATTAGATAAGAGCATATATCCATAGATGGAGTAATTTATATAAATATATTATGCTTCTGCATTGTTTTATACATAGTAGTAATATTACGCCCTTTCACTCCTCTTGAAGCATAGAGACTCTGTGAGAGCTTTCCATCCAACATTATTTGTTGCTGTGACAGTTCTCAATTTGGTTATTATAATCGGCCGTATTTAAGAGGTTGCGGATGATGACCCTCAATCCCCGAGTAACCTGGCGGGTTGCCACCTTGAGATCTCGTTACCTGCCTGTGTTGACCTTCCAGAGGTCACATCTGGTTTTTCCCCCTGATATGAATAGTGGTTATGGTTATACCACCAATATTCGATCGCCTATCCTCGTTAGAAATAGCTTGATTTACCATGTGAAGGTGAAGCTTTGTCTTCCGCATCACTAACCCTTGAACCCCATCCATCCATAGTAATTCTGCCCGAGGGCAGGTCCTTCACTGCAATCATAGCATTTTCATGCTATGCTTGCAGCTTTACTAGGGAATTGTACGTGTGGTAGCTTCCCGTTGCTTTCCACACCGGTGAAGGATGAAGAAGATGATGATAATGGTAAGGATGATGATGGTGTTGATGGCCATATGATTTCGGGGACCGTTTGTTAAACCCCATAATACCAGAAAAATAAATCTATTTGGTGTGTTTTGTCTTCTAGGCAATATTTGCTGAAATACAATTTTTCTTGTGGTATTAATGTAAGGAATAAATTGCAGGATAATACTCAGATGGAAAGTTGTAATCTAAGTTAAGAATATTATTATCTTCAGTTAGTTGGCGATAAGAACTATTCCATAAAATTTTACTTTGGTACACTTTGGGCGTTGTGAGTCTGCATCTTAATCTTTATTCTTAATTAAGGAACTAGATGTGAATTATACTGGTTTCAAGGTTGTTTTCCAAATTTGTTTTTATATTGATGGAGGTATGTGGGTAAAATTTCAATCTGCATTTTTAATTTACCAAAAACAAATTCATGAATATAAAGTTGAAGTACAGTGAAATTATATATTTTAAAATATTTATTTACATTACTAACCAAATTCACTCGCAGGACTATTTATTTTTTATTTTTCGTTCGTCCGTTCCTAATATAACATTGTTTTTAATTACGTCTAACCTATTTTATAAACTCTACCACACCATATAAGTTAAAAATTAAAATTAAATTAATCATACAAAGATATATTAATTTATTAACTGAATTAATTCTTTTTAAACATATAAAGTAATTATTTTATAATTAATGTGTCAATATAATTGCAATTTTTGTCTTTTAATTTAAACTCTTCACAATAATAAAATTCACACTTGTTCATAATTGAAGAATTTGCTTAATGAATACAGATTATTATACTGTAGTTTTCGGAGAACGTTTCAAGTTACAACGAAGAATAGGCTATACTCTTTTATTATTATTGAAATATTTAGTTTTGATTTTGTACAATTTAGACCAGTGTATAGTACCGCCTCCTCCATGGTATCTTTTCCTTGTCGTGTGGAGTGGCTTGCGTGCTTAAATGCCCCCGAGAGCTATGCCAGCGAAAGCATTGCTGCCGAAAGGTTTATCCAAGCTGGACAGGTCGAAGGCGATAAGCCAGGCGAAGAAAAGTACCTTAGTCGAAAGAGTGGCGATTTTTTCACCGCAAAAATACAACCATCAAGAAACGCGGACATGGGTTACACTGGGATAAAATTTTCCGGCGGTAATACAGTCCTCCATTCGATTTCATGGGCAAATCCATACCTAAGGCTTAAATTGGATGCGGAAAGGAGATTACGAGTATTTGAGAATAAAGTTCTTAAGAAAATATTTGGACCAAAGAGAAATGAACAGACAGGTGAATGGAGATGACTTACATAGAAGTGAGCTACATATCTATAAAGGAAACCAGATATAATAAGAACAGTTAAGTCTCATAAACTGTTGTGGGTAGGACATGCGGCACGAATAGGGGGTGCAAGAGGGTCATGGAAGCTTCTTGTAGGAAAACAAGAGGGAAAACTCCCAGTTGGTAGAACAAGAATGAGGTGAGAGATTAAAATTGACCATTATTTGAGGGAAGTACATTATACAGGGGATATTGGAAAACATTAGCTCAGGATAGGGATGTATAGATAGCTTTATGAATCTACGGGTTCGATAATGCCAGTGGGTGAGATGGTTAGTTAGTGTGGAACCGGTGCCCACCCAATATCGGTGCGAAATATAAGCGGATGCAGTTTGATGAAAATCGGATTTAACCCATTCGTCTCAGAAGACGAGGTGCACTCGCTTAACTCTGCTATGACATATTTGGAATATTTTGTACATCCCTTGGCAGGGTAATCTTTTGTTCTTATTATTGTTTTTCTTCTTCTCTTTACGGGCTAGGCAAAATGCCTGTTCCGCCTCACAGTTGTTCTGTCCATCTTTTTACTGGCCTTCCTATATTCCTTGAACCTCTAGTTTGTAGTTAAATGCTGCTTTTGGTAATCTTGTTATGTTCATTCTTTCTATATGTATAAACCATTTTTCTCTATATTCTTTGATTTTATCATTTAATGGATATATATATATATATATATATATATATATTTAACTCTGTTCTTATATCTTCATTCGTTAACCGATCCATTCTTGTTCAGCCTTTTGTTCTTCTAAGGAAGTTCATTTCTACGCTGTGTATTCTACTTTGTGATTGTTTGGTCATTACCCAAGTTTCACTCCCATAAAGTAATGCAGGAACTGCCAATGTTTTATAAAACTTCATTCTAGTATCTCTTCTTGTTTTCAATCTTTTGGCCTTCACCCTTATTGGGATTTCAAGTACCGTTATATTTTGTTCATTTTGAATGTCTGAAATTAGACAATATAATTTACGGTAACTTAAATCTGGATTCTGGTGAAATATATTGAGAAATGGGGGGGTATTGTCTTATATTTTCGCTAAGAAGCAGTGCAAAAGACAGAAGTAGGCCTACACCATTTTTAAATCTGGCAATGTTGTAAATTCCTTTGCAGCTAATTAATGAAATTTATAATCATAAAACTTAATAATTATTTAAATATATTGGGGGCATGCCAGTTAGTTAAGACAATCTGCTACAAATTGGAACTTTGTAGGTTCATTTCTAAAAAGTGTCAATATTTTAAATTGGCCTAAATCCTCTGGTTACACATGGCCCTGGAATCAACTCGGTCTCTAACAAGTCGCACAATATTGGTTGCATGATCGCCCACCGCTGTGATTAAGACATATGTATGTCCAGTAGGTTTCTAGAACTATCGCGCCGCCATGGAGTTGAACTGTGGACTAATATTGATAGTAGTTTATGAAAAACTGCAATGAATTATTGTAAATTTCAAATATAGTCGATGTGCTTAGGATATTATGTTGACTATTTAACTCATGCCCCAAATGGTAGTCAATGACCAATCACATTTCAATTAATTTTATTTTACAACCAATGACAGTCGTGTTTCACCCCGGCTCTATATCGATTTTTCTTTATCAGCTCCTGATTTTGTGATAAAGAAAGCTCCTCCTTTTTAATACTCTGAACATCTCATAGCATTATTTTTCTCCAACAAATTCATTGAATAGACTATAGCAAATAATGAACAGATTCCTTGATTTTACTGAGTTGTTTACTGAAAAAATAAATGAATAACCTACAGTTTGATGTGTTTCATTATATCTCCACTAGGGTGCATTTTTAAAATTTTGGGATCCTATTTGCCAATTAATAACACTGAGCAACAAAAAATAAACTTTTTTTTTGTCTCAGAGAGAAAAATATGTGATTCCGATAGTATTTTTCTCCTGAATTCAAATATGATATCGGTTTTTCTCCATTACGCAAGGTTTCCGAGACAGGAATTTATAATTTCAAACACTTTAATATTTCTACATTCGTAACTGCGCAATATTCGAACATTCGGCCCACCTAGAAAGTAAGAAATGACGATTTTCTGCTATATTTCGCCTGTGGAGCATCCCTCTTGATGGTCCTACAATAATCGGCCAGCATATTTTAATTCCATTTGCCTTGATATGTCTTTTCTATAGCTAAAATCTCCTGAGTTAGATCATTTGGTTTTATTAAAAAAATAATTATTTAAATCCATTAATTGAAATTGAAATAAAAAAACTGTAGGTGATGGAGAAATTCCGAATACATGTTTGAAATCACGATAAAAATTGCATCAAGTACAACTATTGGTAATCATGAGACAAAAATCATGTTGACCAGTGTAATATGATCAAGTTGCAGTAAATATACATAACCTCACACTATATTTAAATAATGACTTTTGAGTAGACAGCTTAATTTTTTCCTTAAATAGTCCTAAAAAATGTCACTCTTGATTTTCAAATTCTCTAGATAAATTGGAAATCACTCGTGGCATTACTTATGATAACAATATTTCTGTGAAAATTTGTGACATAAATAAAAAATATTCTATAAAAATTACAAAATGCAAGAATATGGAAATACAGATTTCTATAATTTGACTAGTTAATACTCGGCGTACGCTGCTACGTTTAAATAAATTAAATTTATTTTTATGTTCAGTTGAATAAGTAAGAAAAGAAAAAAACATTTATATTGTAATTATTTTTAGATATCCCGTGTTGATTACCTGGCGTTTCCCGGGAATCTACTTATCCCGATCTTCTTGGCAATAAATTAACTGAAAGACAAAAATGGTTATTGAAGCTATCCATAAAATGTACCCGACGTGCTCTGCTACGCTTGCCTGAGAATCTAGTCATCACGAACTTCTTGACATCAATGAGCTGAAAGATAATGGTTATAATGAGTTATCCGTAGAACATAGAGATAGGCCGTCGCGAATTTTTTTGAATTTTTTTTAGATATTTAAATCTCTGTTTATTAATCTGGTGAATATGTCATGGTTTAGTCAGCGTAAACCACTTTAGCGTCCAAAAAAAGTTTCGAAAAACATGATTTTCACTACAAAGGGCCCGCTCCTGGAATTTCTTTCCTCAAGATATCAGGAGTTGACACTTTTAAGTCACGCTTATACAGTTACCTGTTGTCAAAAAATACATTTTTCTCTAGAGTTAAATTTATCCTATGTCATTAATACTTTTTTTACTATAATTTTTTCTATCTTGTATATATATCATTTGTTAAAACTAGACTAAATTCAGAATATTTTGTAAACAATAATTCTATCGTAGTCATAGTCCGTAATATTTATTTTTATTGTAACTAGATCTACGGATCATATATGTATTTTTTTAACCTGGTTGAGTGATAGACAAAGACCTTAAGGCCTTTAACTCTGCTGGGTAAAATAAAGCTATTATTATTATTATTATTATTATTATTATTATTATTATTATTATTATTATTATTATTATTATTATTTTAAGGGTGAAATGGTTGAGTATTACAACTCTTATAGCCTAAAAACCTTTCCGGGAAATCCTAAATATTTAAAAAAAGCCATATCTCAATCGGATAAACGGTATGGCAGCACATAAAGTACAACAAACAAACATTCATTTTTATGTATTAGATTTTGCAATTAATAGTTTAATATATGTTGTAAGCATCTGATTGGAATGTTAGTTGTGCAAATAGCAAATGAGGTAAGAATATTGTCATGTAGTAGACTTTAGTTAGAAGGAAAACTTGTTGATGGCAATGTTGCAGACTATACTATAGATAAAGCGGCATATACAGACAGGTGTCGAAGAAACTGGGTCACTTAGCGCGTGCCGTTCTCCTGGTTGTGAAAGAATTGATCTTTTTTTATGATATTAAGCGAGAGTGCAACGCTGTCAGCTATATCGCTTTGCGCATGTCCCACTAAATCGCTCTGTTAATTGCTGTTACCAGTGGTCGAACAAGATATTTAATATCATTTTAAAATAAATTTTATTTGTACTCAAATGAATATGATCTGATGGAAATAGCGAATTCTACAGAACAATTCTACAGTTTGATGTGTTTCATTTTTTTCTCCACAGGAATGCATTCTTACAATATTGCGATCCTATTTGGCAATAAATAATATGATCTACTTGCAGTGGATGAACAAATGAAACGTAACCAAACACTTCTCATTTCTTTTGAGACATCGCCGTTTACATTAAATATATAAATATTTTAAAATAACTATATTTAAATAGTTTTATTCGTTAAATAGTCCTAACAAATACCACTTTTGATTTAGAAATCCTCTAGATAAATTCACTCTCACGATGATTTGGAAATCACTCGTGGCATTACTTAAAAAAACAGCAACTTCTAACATAATCAGTTCTGCAGGATGGAATATTATACTTTTTAAAGAGGGAGGGAACATTTAAACAAACGCATGGTTTGGCACTGTGCGACTTCAACGGGTTGGTAACGCTTCTGATATTTAAATGTAAAGTTTCACATTTTATTAAGTAACCTTCTCTAAACCAACAAAAGCTCAAATTGTAGAGTGGTTACAGGAGGTATTTTAATTGTCAACCTTCATCGGCTGTATAGATATTAGCGCACGTTGTCAAAAATTTTGATTATGTGCGGCAATCGCTGAGTGATTTCGCCGTGAGGTTCTCTTCTGATATTACAAATCTCGTACCTTACACCTTATCTTCCCAGTATCCCAACAATCACAGCACATAAAGTAGTGCAATAGCAAGTATAGTGAAAGACAAGTCTTAATATATTTTTTTCTAAGAGCTCCATTTTCCCTAGATAAACACAACTCGCACCCTCCTAAGCACGTGCGAAAAATTGACAGTTGCCATCTTTCCCACTATACAAACAAAATGCTGAGAGAAACTTAAGAATATACTTCAACGAAAAACGCTGACCCTCGTAAATTTTCAGTGGCTGGCATTAATGAGGCATGTTGTCTTTGTTGATCTCTACTAAGAGCTATTTGGAGAAATGTATGTATGACAGCTTTGAAGAAAATATTTCATATAATTGTATTTTTCTAAATTTTATTTTTAACAAATATTCTAAAATCTTAAATTTTATTAAATTCAAACCACTATTCTAAGGTTTTCGGCGGTTCTCCTTAGCGCAAAGGCAAATGCCGGAGTGGTCCCCAAATTTCCACCAGTAATGGAATTTCGGCCAGTATGGGACCGGTGCCCACCCAACATCGTGAGGCATTTGGGTAGCTACAATTAGTAGCGGCTCCAGATTGAGAAAACCAGCTATAACGGCTGGGGACCCGACATGCTGACCACATGTCACCCCTACACTGGCTGAATGATCGTCTACCTCTGTGATTAACATATGTGGATGTGAGGTCGGCAGCCAGCTGGTAGGTTAAGGGCCTTCTAGGTCTGTCACGCCATGAAGTTAAGTTATAAATTCCCAAATGTTATATCATATTTAATTTTAATTTAATTTTCAAAATTCAAAATTTCGTAAACAATCAGCTTAACCTGAAAAGGGTCGCTTCTCGTTGAATGCTGGACTTTCGGGATGGGGGGGGGCGTCTTCGTCTCTTCGGGGCGTGGGTGACGCCCGTGGCTGTCGCGGTCTTCTTCTTGGCGTTCGCGAGAGCACTAGTGGCGGGCATCTTTTATCTGTACATGTCGGAGATCGTGAACTGCCATCTTTGCTAGGGCTCTGGGGCGTTAGATGGAAACTAAGAACATAAATATCATTCTCAAACTGGATACATCCAGGGCTGAAGAGGGCATTTAAGATCCTAGAACGGCCAGGTAGTGGCGGACTTCCTCTGCATAAGGGCAGACTCCCCACTATCTTAAGGTTTGTCTCAATGTGTAGCGTTATAATACGGTCACATATGCATGACTATTGATTGTGTTCTCATAAACTTTTATACGCTACAACCACAAATAAAAGTGCATTGAAAAACGAGAAGACAAATTGTATTTATTGGAATATTGTTTACAATTAATGCTAACTACACTGCTCAACATGATTTTTGTCTCATGAGTACCAATAGTTGTACTGAATGCAGTTATTGTTTTTTTTTTCAAATATGTATTCGGAATTTCTCCATCACCCACAGTTTTTTTTATTTCTATTTCAATTAATGGGTTTAAATAATTATTTTTTAAATAAATGTTTTTTCGTCCATTTGTCCATTGTAAAATAAAACCAAATGAGCTAACTCAGGAGATTTCGTCTATGGAAAAGAGATATCAAGACAAATGGAATCCTAATATGCTGACCAATTATTGTTGGACCATCAAGAAGGATCCTCCACAGGCGAAATATAGCAGAAAATCGTCATTTATTACTTTCTAGGTGAGTCCGAATGTTCGAATATTGTGTAATTACGAATGTAGAAAATATTAAAGTGTTTGAAATTATAAATGCCTGTCTCTCGGAAACCTTGCTTGATGGAGAAAAACTATATCATATTTGAATTCAGGAGAAAAAATACTATCAGAATCACATGTTTTTCTTTCTGAGACAAAAAAAAAAGTTTATTTTTTGTTGCTCAATGTTATTACATAGGCCTAAACAGAACTGACTTTTTTCAAACACGGCTGTTTTTTTGTATAATTGCTGAAATTAATTTGCGGGAATATGTTTTTTGGAATACTGGGAGCCGATGCTGGATTGATAATTTATGTGTTTTGTTTTTCTAGTAGATTTCTAGGTTCATAATGTTTTAGTGTTTTCTAGCTCCACCAAGACAATTTTACTGTTTCTAAACTCGCACTCTACTAATTCTGAGCTAAGTTACAGTTGTATTGTAAACAAACTTGCTTAAGACATTACTTCGCCGAATCCGTCTATTAGATTAGATTTATTTAGCCTGGTGGAGTTAAGGCCATGTGGCCCTCTCTTCCACTCACCAGGACAAACATATATTACATCAACATATAAAAATCTGAATTAACTCTAATATTAAATACTAAATAAAAATTTGATCAAAAAGATATCTATTATATTACGATCTATAATGCAACCAGTTAATGTTAGTTAAAATTAAGACTAAAACTAATAACAAAATGTATACAAGCAAGACATTAAATTGTCCCTTTCTAATGTATATAAAAAACAGAAAAATAATGAGATACAGAAAACTAATTTTACGATTATACAATATTTAAAACAAAGCAAAAGAAAATATTTATTAATCTTAATATTATTTTCATAAATAATTGAATTTATTAATGGTTAAAAGAATACTATGAGTGAGATGTTTAAGTTAGTTTGTTATTAAATAATTCTTTAGTTTGTTTTTGAAGGATGTTATAATTTGACAGTCTCTGACATAGGGCGGAAGGTAATTCCATGATTTGGTAAGTGAGACCGTAAATGATAATGAATAATATACAGTGTGATGAGGAGGGATATAAAGGACAATGTGCTGATGGGATCGAGTGTCAAGATTATGTGTGTCGGATAGTCTGATGAAGTGGTGTGCTAAATAATTAGGTGATGATGTGTGCAGTATTTTATAGAGAAGGGATAGAGAATAGACAGTTCTACGATCTCTTAGTCGAAGTCACGATAATTGTTCCAGGGATGGTGTAACATGGTCAAATTTGCGAATACCACAAATAAAACGTGCGCAAGAATTATGAACACGTTGAAGCCTTTGAGTGAAAATAATATTTAAGTCTGTAAAAAGAGTGTCACAATAATCAAAATGGGGCATTGCTAGTGTTTCTACTAACATTTTCCTAAGAGCGAATGGCAGACAATTTCTTACGCGATTTAATGAATGTATTATTGAGAAGACTGTTTTGCATGTATGGTTTATTTGTGTATTCCATTTTAAGTTGTCAATAAATACTCCTAGAATTTTTACTGTCTCACTGTAAGGGATGGGATGTTGCTACTTTTACCCGCCATATGGATGAATTGTATACGGAACTATCATCGATAGAAACATTGTTGTTAGGCAACACCATCTTGTACTGGGAATAAGACTGAAATACATTGTATGATGGTATAAATAATTAGGAACTTCTTCCATTTCTTATTTTTTATGACAGTTATATATGAGCCTACCTATCAGACGTTTACGCCTTTTCCATGATATCGATACATATTATTTATTTTCAATTTCATTAAGAGCTGAATACGATCCATGCTGACTCACCTGTAAATTCTGTTGTCATTTTCACCACATTCTCAATGGCTAATGTAGGATATTTTTCACTAAACTGTTTGAAAACATTCAAAATAATTAGTTTCGCTCTGCTTTTTAAATAGTTTCCTTTCCAATATTTTAAGAAATTCTACAGAATGCGGCCATTTTGAAACAAATGAAATCCCAAAGTATTCAACATTGCGGGTGCGTGTTAATAAAACAATGCTTATTTAATCTATTTATATTTTAATCGGATAATTATAGATTTTCCCATATAAAGTAAGTAGACATGTGCAATATAACTTAATATATACTTTTATAATTTGTATTTCCTTTGGCCACCGCTGATAGCGTGTTCCTTTGTCACGCAGCGGGCCCGGGATCGGTTGCCGGTCGTGAAAAATTTCCTGGGTCATATTTTTTTTCGGGGTTTTTCCTCACCTTTAAGACAAATGACAAGAAGCTTTGAGGCCCAAACGGTCCCCGAACGTCATCTGGCCATCAACATCATCCACGGTGTGGAAAGCAACGGGAAGCTACCATACCTATTGTTCTCTAGCAAAGCTGCAAAGCAAAGCAGAACACTGTAAAAATGCTTCCTTTATTTTGAGTGTTAGACAGCGAACTACATTTTCTTACACGCTTGAAGGTAAAACCATTATCCAACCAATGAAAATGCAGTCATACATCTGGTTCGTTTATATTACAACTGGAAATTATCTCGGAAGAGATATAGTTGAGTTTTGATTGCACATTCGAGAATAATTGATGCTTGCGCTTATCGATTGTTACATGGGGGCCTTCTAAACAAGTGAGGTCCGTTAGAGTGCAGCTTCCAAGCATACAATTAATACATTTCGTTTGGTCGACTATATAACAACTAATGCTAAAACAAAATATTATTACTACATTTGTCCTGGAATTTAGCATACATTTAAGTGGTTATATGAATTGAAGGGCTCGGCTGTAAAACATGTTAACTGACAATTTCTTCAAAATTGAGTTGTAACATGTAAACTGTGATATGTTACCTTCTGAAGAATTTGGTGCATGTAGTTTTTACATCTGTCAGTAGATGGTAGATGGTCAATGGATGATAAATAAAACTATGTGCACCAAATGCTTCAGTTGGTCAAATATCACAGTTTATATGCTACAACTCAATTTTCAAGAATTTGTCAGTTACTATGTTTTGCAGCCGAACCTTTAATTTGTCTTTCTATTGTTTTATCAAAAATGTTAAATAAAAAATGTAACTTGCAAGACACAATGCTTATCGAAGCGTTACGTTTCGTTTTACCAACCAGTGTATGTTAAAGGGCGTGACCAGTTTTAAAGCAAATCACAGTTTCCATTTTGTATTAAGAGTGCGGTTAGGATAGATCTATGCATGGATATTATGTACTTAAAGTTCATTATAGAATTTCATTATCTTATGGAAGAATTTTAATTCTGCCGGCAAACTTTTAATAAAATAATTTGGTATTATAAGTACTTATTAATCCTTGAACCGATTTACTTTCTTAAGCTGTAATTCGGCATTTCCGCATTCATTTTCGCTTCTCTGCAACGTAACTGTTGTCTTACTTCCTTCTTCTTGTGTTAACGAGATATTTCGTTTTTAATTTAACACTAATATTAGTTAGTGCCTTAGGTTAGAACGACGAAAGACACAGAAGTGGCACATATTGATAAAATATATTTGTCTATAAGTTACAATATTTATCTTAAGGCTACAATTTAAAACGCAATTGTTCATTTTCCGTTAAAAAAATTACTTCGCTTCCAAAACTGTGTTATCACCGTGGATTTCATTAATTCACGAGCGAAGACCATGTAATTATAAACCCTTAAATTGGCAAACAACTAATTTCTGAAGGCAGTTATTTGAATATGGCGGACCGCAGTGAAAACGAAATCAATCATAACTGTTATTATTATAATATATATTGTGTAATTCTACACACATTTAAGTGATTTATTCTAGTTTATCTTTCATTTTATTAAAATTATTAAATTAATTAAACCGAGTGATACCCTATAGGATACATTGCTAATTTAAGGGTTAATAGAAAATAATGAGGCAGAGAATGGCGACAGAAAGCAGATGGAGAGTTCAGACATAACACAATTGATAAAAATTGGATGTATATTTTTTTTGTCGAAAAAGTAATAGGCTTGCAATAACATGTTCTATTATTTATTTATTATCAGGTTTCACATAATCTTCCTGCGCCAATACAAATACTGTCATTCTCCTCCACATCTCTCTGATATTTCAATTTCCATCATCTAATCTCTTTTTCCTTATGCTTCTTAAAACACCATCAATCTACTGTTATATTTGACCATCCTCTTCTTCTACCAGGTGGCACCCATTCTAGTATTCTGTCATTCTTTTTACATGACAATACCATTTTAAATGCTTGTTTTTTTTTTATTAAATCCAAAATTGAAGTTTGAACATTCTTCTTTTGTTTAATAATACTGTTTATTATTTTTTATATTTATTAATTTACTCGCATTAACATGTTGAAGATAAAGAAACAAGGTATATTATTTCCAATTTAATTAAGTTGATTTTCATCATATAAACACGCACATTAAAATGAGTTTTGTCAACACACAACTGGAGTCATGCTCTGTTAAATGCAGCACAAATGCACCCTGTCTGGCAGAAATTAGAGCGTTTACTTTGAGTCTCGTGATTCATAACAATGATAACTCTTCGTGATCATGTTGATTAAATCAATAACCTATATTATGTTGGCATGCGAAACTTCTTTTACTTTCCTAAATAATAATTAATATCACTGTACTTTTAAGTACTTCAAACTAAATACATGGCCACACGTATAAATACATTATATATTGGAAATGGACATCTAATGACAAATGAGGGGAAGTTTGAGGAAGTGGCTGAATTCAAATACCTAGGAACAATAACCACAAGTAGGAATGAGATGCACAAAGAAATTAAACATAGGCTCAATTCTGGAAATGCGTGCTATTATGTATTACAGAGACTCTTGACGTCTCAATTCCATTCAAAAAACGTTAAACTGAAAATATATAAAACTATAATTCTACCAGTTATATTATTTGGATGCGAAACATTGACTCTTACTTTAAGGGAGGAAAGGAGATTACGAGTATTTGAGAATAAAGTACTTAGGAAAATATTTGGACCAAAGAGAGATGAACAGACAGGTAAATTGAGAAGGCTACATAACAGTGAACTACATGGTCTTTATAGGAAGCCGATATAATGAGAACAGTTAAGTCTCGTAGACGAAATGGGTAGGATATGTGGCATGAATGGAGAATGAAAGACGTGCATGGAAGCTTCTTGTAGGAAAACCAGAGGGAAACCGCCCAGTTGGTAGACCAAGAATAGGTGGGAGAATAACATTAACTATGATTTGAGGCAAGTAGATTATACAGGGGATGATCGGAAAACATTGGCTCAGAATAGGGATGTATTGAGAGATTATGTCCGCGCGGCCATGAACTTACGGGTTCGATAGTGTCAGTGAGTTAGTTAGTTAATATTTTTAAGCATGAACTAATATTAATATTCCTCGGGGATTTTAATATGATTTGTCTAATGTTTTGTAGATCTAAATGTTTTTACATTTCTCGAATATCATAAATGGTAATTAAGCTTTATAAAGTAAGCATTTAGCCTACGAGGTCTTCACTTCCACTGAACTAGTAACAATTAAAAACATACGATTTATGTACTAGTGTGTGTATTAACTAATATCCACATTAATTTAATATATCATACAATTTTTTTTATCCAGTGCCCCAGGTTGTCAATTTTGGTGTTATCTCCTGGCATTGGCTTAATTGTAATCCACTTCTGAAGTAGGGGCGCCTAGAAGGCGGAGTTACGTTACCCCGATGATATGATGTCTGATAAATGATAATGAAGCGCCAAGAGAGTTCTTAACCTAAATTCCAGACCATGGGCAACCACAGCAATAGGCCTAATTCCCTTTAAGGAAAAATTCTTATGGTTTGACCGGGAATCGAACCCGGGACCTCATGGGCAGTAGTCAGAAACGCTACCACTAGCCCATGAGGCTGGTCTTATTTTTTTTTATAAATCATGTTTAATGGATAATGGCAATAATGTTTACAATACTGTTAGATAGTGAAGGTGTAAAATGATTTTAGAGAAAAAGACTATTTCATATCAGGAAAAATACAGGCTTTGCACAGAGAAAGACATAAAAATAATTTGAAAATAAACCTTAATATAAGTTTTCTTAGCCGCATTCTGCTACTTCACACATCTAGGAGCCACTCTTTTTCTCACATTCTCACAAGTGTGTTCCCTTCCCTTCTCAAGTCTGACACTAAGGATCGAATTTATAAACGCATTAGACCGTAAAAGGCGTTCTCTGCTGAGAAAGTTTTATCCTAATACATTTTGCTTACTCAGAAATCTATTCATGCGATAATAATTGTAAGCTATCTGACGAGGTAACTTAAGATCATAGCTCAAGATAGAAACTTATCGTGAGAATCTCGAAGGGAACCGATGGTAACCGATGTAGTTTGAAACCTTGCTGCTTTATCCAAGATGTCGGACCTTGAAGACTTCGATCATGTTTTCGGTATACGCGGAGAAGAGGAGTTTGATAGAGTCTACCAAAGAATTCAACTGGAAGAACAGGAGAATCGGCGTAATATTGCGTGACGCAGACGTCGTTGTATACGGTATTATTTGCGGGACGCAAGCGTAAATGCGTTCCTCTATAGCAGACGAAAATAACGGAAGTGGTTTTATCGCTGAGAATTCTGGGCAATTCGTTGCCAATATTACGAAAACGTCGACTTTCATGCATGACCGGTAAGTCGGCCGTTAATTCGATCTCAGCAATTGCTCACGGTGAATCAGCTCACCAGTGATTGGAAGTAATTAGAGTAGAGACTAAGTCAAAGATCTGCTAACAGTACCTGTATACGCAAGACTTCGCATTCTACTTCTTTTACAGTAGTCATAGAAGCTGTTGGAATTCTTTCCCTCAAGATATCAAGGGTTACCGCACATTTGGCATTGTTAAGTAAAGCTTGTACTTGTCGGATATTTAAGTTTCCTCTGTCAAACAATGCCATTTATTCTGTCATAGTTTTATTTTAATTCAATTTTCGTATCTTCTATTTTGCTTCCTTTATTCGTTAAGTTCAGAATAAATAACACGTATGTGTTACAATTAACTAACTCACTGGGTCCATATAATCCAGAGGTTCATACGCTCATGTCCGTGCAGAGATAACCTCTCCGTACATCCCTATCCCGTGAAAATGTTTTCCAGTCAATCCCTACATGATTTATCTCTCTCAAATCATGGTTAATTTTTGTTTTCTCATTTCATACTTGTCCGACCTATTGGTCTTTTACCTCTGGTTTTTCTATAGGAATTTTCCATTCTTCTCTTTCATTCCACATCCGTGCCACATTTTTTGTACGTCGCAGTCTATGTTACTTATCTGTTCTTTTTACATCTAGTTACTCATAAATATAATATGAGCTTTCATCCTTTAGTAGGACGTATGATTTTCTTATCGCTAACTAACTTAACATCTCGGATAGATGACAGACGTGTTATAGGTTTAAAAAAATGGCACGATCTTCTATTGTGCAACTTAAAGTTCATGAATTTAGCCTGGGTTTGAATCCGCAATCTTGTATATCATTGGAGAGGGCCTTACCATTAAGTTATTTATACATCTCTTTTCCTTCTTGCTAAAATGATGTAAATATATTTGAGAATACTTTACTACTTCAAATATTGCTCAAGTGTTGACACAATAGAAAATACTTTTCTACTTTCGATCATGCTAAACATGTGAACACATTAGAAAATATGTTTCAATTCTCTAAATTAAAAAATGCAAGTCATTAAGAATATTTTATTATTTTCAGTCTAGCAAAAGAGATATGGATATTTTAGAGAATAATTTGATATTTTTAAATCTGGAAGAGTAATTCTAGAGTAAATCGAAATATATTGTAAATAATAATTTCATTATAGTTATACCATGTAATAATTTTGTTTATTGTAATTTAGATGTGAGAGTAATTTTTGTATATATTTTTTTTTCTAACCTGGTAGACAAGGGTAAAAAACGTAACTCTGCCGGGTAAAATAAATCTATTATTATTATTATTATTATTATTATTATTATTTTGTATTATTATTATTTTGTATTATTATTACTATTATTATTATTATTATTATTATTGTTATTATTATTATTTTGTGTTATATTATTTTTTATTATTTTGTATTATTATTATTATTATTATTTTATATTATTATTTTATATTATTATTTTATATTATTATTTTATATTATTATTTTATATTATTATTTTATATTATTATTATTCACTCACTCACTCACTCACTGGCACTATCGAACCCGTAGGTTCATGGCCGCGCGGACATAAGCTCTCCATACATCCCTATCCTGAGCTAATGCTTTCCAATCATTTCCTGTATAATCAACTTCCCTCAGATCATAGTTAATGGGTTATTCTGCCACCTCATTCTTGGTCTACCAACTGGACGTTTTCCCTCTGGATTTCCTACAAGAAGCTTCCATGCAAGTCTTCCATGTCCCATACGTGCAACATGTCCTGCCCATCTCAGTCTACGAGACTTAACGACTGAACTGTTCTTATTATATCTGGCTTCCTATAAAGACCATGTAATTCATTGTTATGTAGTCTTCTCCATTCACCTGTCCATCTCTCTTTGGTCCAAAAATTTTCCTAAGTACTTTATTTTCAAATACCTGTAATCTCCTTTCCTCTCTTAAAGCCAGAGTCCATGTTTATTATTATTATTTTATTATTATTATTTTATATTTTATTATTATTATTATTATTATTATTATTTTATATTATTTTATTATTATTATTTTATATTATTATTATTTTTTTACTTTATTATCATCATCATCATCATAGTACATTCACGAATTTAGGCCATTTGTTGACCTGTTTCGGCCTCAAGAGAAACACCATCCAGAAGTCTTTTGAGTGGACGTCCTGGTCTTCTTCTTCCTGCAGGTTGATATCTTAACATTAGTTTGGGTATTCTGTGATCTTTCATTCGATGAACATGTTGTATCCATCTTGACTTATAATCAGAAATTTTGTTTTCTAAAGATTCCATGTGTAATTCTTCTAAGATGTCTTCATTTTTTTTGTGATCTAGTAGTGTGTATCCTGCAGTCCTCCGAAGATATCTCATTTCAGCAGATCTAAGTCTGTGTATATCCTTCTGTTTCAACGTCCATTATTATTATTTTGGCGGCTCCGTAATGCATGCGGTTAGACGCTCGCCTCTCACTGCTGGAGTCCCAGCCAACTCCATGTGGGTTTCGTGGTGGACGAAACGGAGCTTGATTAGAATTTTCTCGGCGATTTCTCCAGTTTTCCCATGTCACAATTTTATTCCACCATTTCTCCATATTCATCCATTTCGTTTAATTTCATTTCATTTATATGCCCCCGTGATGGTTTTCACCTGTCAAATTTTCATTCCATCATTTCTCTATACTGATCTATTTCGTTTCATTTCATTTATTTGCCCCCTTGATGGTGCGTCAGGTGCATTCGGCCGGCTCCCTTGTCATTCACAGTCATCTATATAAGGGGCTTCATCTCATCCGATCCCTCGACCCGACTCTCAGTTGGTCATGAGTTGAGGATATTTAACAAATATACATGGCTACACACCTACACTCATACATAAAGAAGGCATAATAATGCACAATAATGCACATATACCGTCTAACTTAAAAGACCATGTATATAGATATGTATGTAGATATATAATGAAAAAGTCTCTCATTTTGTACACTACTAAAAAATTGCTACAAAACAGATTAAAAAAAACACATAAACACATTTACCCTTATCCACCGCTGTGGTCTCTAGGTAACGTGCTGCCTTGTCACGCAGCGGGCACGGGTTCGGTACCCGGTCGGGACAAGTTTCCTGAGTGAAGTTTTTTCGGAGTTTTTCCTCACCTGTAAGACAAATGTCAGGAAACTTTATGGCCCAAGCGGTCCCCGAACACCATCATTATCATCAATATCATATTCGCCTAATTAGATTAAGTTTAGTTTAAGGCCTCTCCTGGCGCATTATTACCATCATCATAAAATCTCATATCATCGGGGCAGCGTAAACCGCCTTCCAGGCGCCCCAACCTCAGAAATGGATTACAAGTACGCCATGTCAGGAGAGAACATCAGAAATGTCAAAACGACAACCACCTGGGACATTTGGGGGAAAAAAATTACCCTCTCTCTCTCTCTCTCTCTTTCTCTCTGTCTCTCTCTCTCTGTCTCTGTCTCTGTCTCTCTCTCTCTCTCTCTCTTACACACACACACACACACACACACACACACATACACATGTAATAATAATAATAATAATAATAATAATAATAAGTGTATAAAACACTGGCTCTTCCAACTCTTTTGTATGGTAGCGAAGTATGGACGTTGAAACAGAAGGATATACAGATACTTAGATCTGCTGAAATGAGATATCTTCGGAGGACTGCAGGATACACACTACTAGATCACAAAAAATGAATACATCTTAGAAGAATTACACATGGAACCTTTAGAAAACAAAATGTCTGATTATAAGCCAAGATGGATGCAACATGTTCATCGAATGGAAGATCACAGGATTCCCAAACAAATATCAAGATATCAACCTGCAGGAAGAAGAAGACCAGGACGTCCACTCAAAAGACTTCTGGATGGTGTTTCTCTTGAGGCCAAAATAGGTCAACAAATGGCCTAAATTCGTGAATGTACTATGATGATGATGATTAATAATAATAATAATAATAATAATAATAATAATAATAATAATAATAATAATAATAATAATAGTAATAGCTTTATTTTACCTGGCAGAGTTAAGGCCTTATCTACTACTTAACCAGGTTAAAAAATACGAAAATGATTCTTACATGTAATTACATATGAACGCATTAGGGGAATGCTTGACTTATTTTAAATATTGGTAAACTGACGTTTACACATGAGATATTTGAGTCGTGCTAAAGTGCTGTGGAAATATTTTGCTTGTAATGAAAACATAGATATGGAAGTGAGTGAAGATGTGAGAGTATTAAAACGGTGTCGTTGCAGTCGAGAAATCCGTGTGAGTAGAAATCAGATGTCCGTCACGGTGACTACCTCCTGGTGCTTCTGCTGGCCTGCTCGCCGACACGGTCTCCAGTCAAGGATATTCATTCTCTCTTTACAGGTGCACACACCATACAACATAATACGTTAATTAAAATCGAAGTGAAGATGTAAGAAGTAAATGTAAGGTGGAAGAGCTTGTAAGAGACATATTGTCATATACAAAGTATCAGAGCAAACAGTTTATTTCGAGAATGCCACAGGACCGGTTACCGTTGAAAGCACAATAATAATAATAATAATAATAATAATAATAATAATAATAATAATAATAATAATGATGATGATAGTAATAATGATCATCATCATCATCTGGTATCATGGCAGCTGCCGCCGTCTTCCGGAAACCAAACGCCATTCATCTCTGTCCATCCATTGATTTTCCTCCAATCCTCTGATATTCATAGCTGCTTGTACCCATTCTATCCAAGTTTTCTTCGGTCTTCCTGTCTTCCTCCTTTCTATTGGGATCTATTCCATAACAGTTTTAGGCAATCTTTGCTCTGGCATTCTTTTGACATGGCCATACCATTGTATTCTTTTCTATAATGTCTATGATGTCCGGCTCCTCTTGTACACCCATAATTTCCGTTATTTCTTTATTTCGTATTCTATCCATTCTAGATTTTCCAGCTGATCTTCTTAAAACATCCATTTCTGTACTTAAAATTCTTTTGAATTCCCTGGTAGGAATTTGCCAGACTTCAGCACCATATGTTAAAATGCTCTGAATTACGGTTTGATATATTTGTAATTTTCTATTTCTCGTAATATTTTTGCTCCACCAAACAGAGTTTAAAGCATTTATTGCTTGTTTTGTTTGTGCGATATAATATATATATATATATATATATATATAACGGTCCCCGAAATCATATGGCCATCACCATCCTTATCATTACCATCATCATCACCATCATCCTTCACCGGTGTGGAAAGCAACGGGAAGCTACCACACCTACACAATTCCCTAGTAAAGCTGCAAGCATAGCATGAAAATGCTATGATTGCAGTGAAGGATCTGCCTTCGGGCAGAATTACTATGGATGGATATATATATATATATATAAGTAATGATGATGATGATGATGATGATAATAATCTTGCAAAAGTCGTCAGCAGGTTTATCTGTCTGATTCATCAAAGGCTTTGTTTGAAACCTGAAAGCAATTGTAAAGTTTTCGGCCAATGGGTTGCTGGCCCAGAAGGGTATTATTGTGAGGTTCCCACTAATGTAGCATTTCCTCTACTTTAAGGTGATGTGGTTATACCGCTAGTACTCCGTCCGTAGAGCCTTATTTGTAATAGCATGTTACACCACGAGCAGGTTGAGGATGAGATTTGGATAGGAGAGGTGGTGATATGCACGTCACTGATATCGTGTGTCTTGTAACTCAGAATAAGTATTACAGACTTCTAGGGCGTGTACTACGCCTGTCGAGTCGGAGGAATATCTTCTTGCACGAATTCTGGCGTCAGCAGAAATTTTATTGAGCACATACTAGGTCTCCTGGAGCGTGTGTATGAAAACATGCATCGCAGCTACACTTTGTGCAACGAACAGCAGGTCGCCACTTGGAACCGCATTTGTAGTACAACTCCTGGAAGTCTGTAATACTTATTCTGAACCACAAGATACACAATATAAGCCCATTGTGCCTCGATCTTCACACTTACTCTACATGGAAAAGGTAAGTTTTCGGACATGGGTTCGTTATCAAAACTTTATCTACTAAGTCCCCTCTACAATTCCTAGAAGTTTGCAATTCTTATTCTGAATCGCTCTGTATAAAACCTAAATTACAATAAATACAAGTCATTACATTGTATATCTACAATTCAATTATTATTTACAATATATTTTGATTTACTTTAGATTTAACGAATAAAATATAAAATTTACAAGTTAGAAAAATGAAAATTATACTACTAATGGCATAGAATAAATATAATTCTGGAGAAAAAAATATTATTTAACAAGTAATTATATAAGCGTGACTTTAAAGTGTCAAATGTGTGGCAACCCTGATATCTTGAGGGAGGGCATTCCAAGAACAGGCAGAGGCTACTGTGAAAGAAGTAGAATAAGTAGAGGGATAGGAGAGACCTTGTAAGATCTTTCAATAGAGATGAGCTGATACATTCCTGTAGTCGCATGACAAGCGATTTGTCTACATTTGTAGAGGGCAGAAGAATAGATTTAAAAAAAGTAAAGTGATCCCACAACAGGCCTCAGGAGGCCCTTGGGGTACTAGGAGGTTAAGGCTCCCACATTTTCTAGACAATCGGCACTTTATGTCAGCCGGGTTGTCAGCCCTGCGTGACGGCCGCCTTTACCCCAGAGCAAGCGTCTGGTACTCATTTCCGTTAGAGGCTGAGTTGACCCCAGGGCCATAGTGCCGCCAGACGGTTTTGGTCAGTTTAAAAATCCTGACCCCAACGGGACTTGAACCCTCGACCCTCCGGCTTGTAGCTCAGTGCCTTAACCATTACGCTACGGCGTGCCAGTAAAGTAATCCCATTACAGGCCTCAGGAGGCCCTTGGGGCAGTAGGAGGTTAAGGCTCCAACTATTTCTGGACAATCGGCACTTGATGTCAGCCGGGTTGTCAGCCCTGCGTGACGGCCGCCTTTACCCCAGAACAAGCGTCTGATACTCATTTCCGTTAGAGGCTGAGTCGACCCCAGGGCCATAGTGCCGCCAGAAGGTTTGGGTCAGGTTAAAAATCCTGACCCCACCGGGACTTGAACCCTTCACCTTCCGGCTTGTAGCTCAGTACCTTAACCACTACACTACGGCGTGCCCCCACAGAAGAATAGATACTACTACATTAGTCGCCCAATGCACAGCTAATGGGGAAGTGTGTTAGCGCTAGTGTCGCCAAACTGTGTCTCTATGGAAGGGAGAATCCCGAAACACATATAAAAATGATTACATTATTGTCAAATCAGCCATTTAGTCGACGTCAGCTGAAGGTTTCGGATCATTTAAAATCACAGCGTTTATCATATCTCTATTACCAGCCTCACAACACAATAAAGGGGACGGTATTAGGAACATGTAATGAGGAAGACAATGGAGGGACAGCTCATTTCCCAATAGTAACACTGTTGCTGAATCATTCATTTGACCAACGATTACTATAAGTGTCGGATCATTTAAAAAGCACATTATTTGCCAGCGTTCCCTTCCCCAATGACAGAGCACAGAGGACAGGAGGTGGTAAGATAATAGGAGAAGGTAAGATAATAGGAGAAGAAAGAGAATTAACAACACGTTACTGTACTCTATCCAGCCTAAGAAGTACACTAGAGGAAAATAAATGGGCGGGTAATCCACGAAGATCATGACTGCTGAGTTACTGCGATTCGTTCATGGCCAAAGCACAGCTCAGCGGAAGCGAAAAAATTACATAATGTACTCTATTAATATAATTACATATTTAAAGCTATTTATGTTAACTATAGTTGATCTAAAACAATATAACACCTGCACGTTTCTTAGAAGGTCGGAGAGTAATTAAACATTCGCATTTGTTTAAAACTAAACGATTTTTTAGAGGCAGTTCAATGTCAGTTACAAATATGGCGGCTGTCGTATAGTTTATGGTAACTTAACTCGGAGATGAAATGTGATCAAAATTATAAGAGGCACTCTAAAGGGAAATTGTTAAACAGTAGTGAAAACCAAATGGCGTTATACGTATTTTGTAAGTTTATGGAGTATAATCCTGGCACTGCAGTGAACGATATAGTTAAATTAACTGCAGCATATACTGGTGTGTCTGAGAGTAGTGTTGTACATATTCACAGGGAATTATAAAAAACTTGTAATGTCAAAACGTCCAATAAAAAGAGGAAAAGGTCTATACCTCTTTTAAGAATGGTGGACAATTTTGTTAAGTGTGTTTAAGGTGCATAGTTTGTTTTATTTTATTACTGTAAGTACAGTTATTTTGATTTAAATATTTGATTTGAATTAATTTGTTTTATATTAACAATTATAATTTATTTAGATTATGACATACCATTGTGGTATGTTAATAAAACCTGCAACATTAAAGATTAAAACAGTTGTTGTGCATTAATTTCTCGGCTTTTAAGAAACAGCTGACATAGTACGCATGCACTTTTACACGTGCTGCGCGGAGTAATACATTCGGAAGTTAAATGTCAAAGCGTGCTTCTTAGGTTGGACAGACAATAGCACATTTTCCGCGTGCAGATTTAACTTGGGTGATTAATACATAAAATGTGGAAAATATATACATATCTCATGGAATCTCAAATATGCATGTCATAAATGAGAAGATTATAAGTATAATAATAAAGAATATATAAAGAATTAATCAACTTAACAGTATTATTTGAGGTATTGAAGAATATCACTAAATTATTACCTTAGATTTACACCCTAAAGCCGTTTTACATGTTTAAGGTTAATTAATTATATACAAACAGAATTAATCTTCCTAAATGGATACATACAAACATACATAGTGTTCTGTCCAAGAGCAGGTCTTTCACTGCAACTCAACATTATCCACTCGTTCCTTAACTCAGCCTTCCTTCTTATATCCTCATACAAATCATTTATTTTAATATTGTCTATCATCTTATGTATTTTTCTGCCTCTAACCTTCTTTCTGTTGACCACTTCCTCTAGGGCAGCTGTCAGCAGGCAGTTTCTTCTTAGCCAGTGGCCAATTCAATTTATTTTCCTCTTCTATATGAGTTTCAGCATTGTCCTTCCTTCACCCACCCTGTCTAGCACATCATTATTTATTATTTTGTTTGTCCATTTTATACGCTCCGTCCTTCTCCATATCCATAACTCAAAAGTTTCCAGTCGCTTTTCCTCATTCCGTCGTAATATCGAAGTCTCTGCACCATACAATGCTACACTCTACACAATGCACTTCACTAGCCTCTTCCGAAATTTTTTTGCCAAAGTTCAGCATAAGATGCTTCTCTTCTTGTTAAAAGCGAAACAGAAGAGTTTAATTAATTGCGACATAATTGGCATCGTAAAAACTAATTTCTTGTGGCCTCGGTATCTTACCAGATGGGTGACTAACATGAAAACTTTGTGAATTTATAATGCAAATGTTAATGTTGGGCGTTTCAGTTTTAGCAACAGGATTTTTTAAAATTAAATCCATCATAACTGTAAAATATTTAATGGAATGACATTTGAATAAGTTTGAAACTGTAATTATTACCAGAAAGAAGAGAGAGGAAGATTGCAAGGTTAACAAGCTGATCAACTTGACCCTGGGTCAGGACGAAAGTAGTCTTCTGGACAGTGACCACCACGCCTTGAGATGTTATCAGGGGATGGAGATCGAGTCCAGGATGGATTTTGTGAAAGTACTGCATTAATAACCGTCACGGTTCTATAAATTTTCTTGAGCAAATCTTTTATTTAAGAATCTCTTCTTTGCATTGATACATTAACTTTTACAAAGCAGCATAAAACGTTGAAATATTAAAATAAGTACATGATATATCAGTCGTCCTCAATTAAATTAAATTTCATCAACATCATCATAGCACATAACGAATTTAGGCCATTTGTTGACCTGTTTCGGCCTCAAGAGAAACACCACCCAGAAGCCTTTTGAGTGGACGTCCTGGTCTTCTTCTTCCTGCAGGTTGATATCTTAACATTTATCCTGTGATCTTTCATTCGATGAACATGTTGCATCCATCTTGACTTATAATCAGACATTTTGTTTTCTAAAGGTTCCATGTGTAATTCTTCTAAGATGTCTTCATTTTTTGTGATCTAGTAGTGTGTATCCTGCAGTCCTCCGAAAGTATCTCATTTCAGCAGATCTAAGTCTCTGTACATCCTTCTGTTTCAACGTCCATACTTCGCTACCATACAAAAGAGTTGGAAGAGCCAGTGTTTTATACACTTTTAGTCTTGAATGCTTTTGAACTAATTGTGGCTTGAAGATAGAATTTATTAGCCCTAAAGTTCTTAAAAATTTAGATATTTTTGCATTTAGATCCTTTTCTTCTTCATATGAGATATTTCATTCTAGATATGTAAAATTATTCACCGGCTCCAAAGTTTTATTGTCAAGTACAATTTTACTTCTGACAGGATCTACACCTTGAAATGCCATAATTTTCGTTTTCTCTGTAGATATCTTCAATCCATATTATTCTGTAATTTTGTGAAGTTCATACAATCTTTCTGCAGATTATCTTCTGAATTTGCAATTATTATTTTAAATTCTATTTAAAAAAAACTTCGTAAAATAGTTAGTTTAGTTGATACTGATACATGATATTATTATTTATATTGTTGTGCCCGAGGACAGGTCTTTCACTGCAATCATAGCATTTTTATGCTATGCTTTGCAGCGTTAGTAGGGAATTATAGGTGTGGTAGCTTTCCGTTGCTTTCCACACCGTGGATGATAATAATGATGGCCAGATGATAATCGGGGACCGTTTTGGGTCTTAAAGCTTCCTGATGTTTGTCTTACAAGTGAGGAAAATTAAAGTATAAAATTATGGAATATTCAACTAAAAGGCTCGTCTCCTCAACTTTATTAGTTATTTATCTGTAGCGCTTTCGGGACTAGTCCCATCATCAGCAGGATTCAAAACTGGTGTTTCAATGATTTTGTGGTTGAGGGGGTTACACGTACTGGGTTCGTTTTCGTTAATCAGATAGTCGTTGTTACGGCGGGGGTTTATTTATTAATTCGATTTAGTCCTTCTTTTGGGACGGAATTGAATACTTTTCTTTTAATTGTTTCTGGTTTAACAATGTTTATGGCGGGCCTTTTTAACTGCTTTCAAAATGTTCATCTCCTCGAGTACGTTTATCTTCGCTGGATTATTTTCTCTGTGCAATACTGTTTGGGTGTTTCCAATATCTAACATGCGATGTCCTTCATGGATAATATGTTTTGCATAGCTTGATTTTCCTTCTGCGTGAATAAAGTCTCGAAAATGTTCTGTAAATCTGATGTTAAAACTTCTGTTTTTTCTTCCTATGCAGTGAAACACCAGTTTTGAGTTCTGTTGATGATGGGACTAGTCCCGAAAGCGCTACAATTAAATAACTAATAAAGTTGAGGAGACAGATCTTTTATGTAAATATTCCATAATTTTATAGTTTAATTTTGAATAATACCTCAACGGAATATATCATGAATAAAAGTGAGGAAAAAACACCGGGAAAAAAAAGACTCATAAAGGAAGCTTTTTCCAACCGAGAATCGAACCCGGGCCCGCTGCGTGACAAGGCAGCACGCTACCTCGAGACCACAGCGGTGGACATTTTAACATTTTATTACATAACATCATCGGTGCTTTGCAATGAATTTTAAAACTATTGAAAACAGAATAACTAATGTACTTACATTCAATGAATATCCGTCGCTGAGGCACAGTCAATAATATTAAAACAAAAAGGAAAAACAGTCTAAAAAAAAAAGAAAACCAAAAAAGAAAAATGTACGACGAAAAAAAATCGTAGCACTACAGCTCCGCAGAGCCAAGGGCGATTGAATTGGTTGCTATAAGTGACATACAGAGGAAAGTACAGAAATATGGCTATACGTTTGATCGCATTTTGTGACGAAAATATTATTATTAAAGGAAATATGATTTTATCATTGGAAAGTGAATCCTTCAAATCACAACAATAGAACAAAACAAAACAAATCACTGCTCAAGTGCAGCTTGGCGGGTTGATTTTTATGGGCTAGCGTCGAACGCCTCCACAATTCTCTTCGTTGTTTCTGCATCCGTGCTAATGCGAGGCCTTCCAGGAGGTTTGATTTTCTGCATCCTTCCCATTCCCAGCAGTCGTTTTCTCTACCTCCCCACAGTCGACGGCTGCAATGCTACGTTAAACTCACGTCTTGCCCGTCTTGCGGCCTCACGATCATTACCATACGTTATTGCCCATGCAACAATTGTAATTTGCTGTTGCATATTCAATGCCATTTTAACTAATGACGTAAGATCTACACTGTTTTGTTTTATTCCATTGTTGTAATTTGAATTATTGCCTTTCCAACGGTAATTTCATATTTCCTGTAATGATAATATTTTCATCACACAACGCAATCAAACGTATAGCCATATTTATGATTTACCCCGTATATATAGAGTGGCGTGGTTAACGTGTCTGAAATCCTCGATCTTAATTTTCAATCTCATCGATAACACATTATCCATCATCAATAGAGAAAACAACAAACTGAAAATCAACTTTCTCGAAGAGATCGAGATATTAAAAGAAACCAAAAAACACTCTCCTGCTTAATAAGAACTCACCTAGTGATGTCAACTCACTGTACAAGATTCTCACGAACAACCAATACCGATTTACAAGCTGAAGATGAAGTATATGCTTCGAAACTACTCCACATCCTGCATCCAAACTTGAGGAAGACTGCGAACTCAGGTATTCTGTTTTTTATATTGTAAATTTTACAAAGTAACCTCAATGGTGACTCGTCATGAATTTTAAAATTATCCATTTATACCTAGAAGTTCTTCGTTGAAGTCAAGAGTGAAACAGCCTCAACATCGTTAAGTGATACCAATGCAGATTTTATAAAATTGTGCTTAGTGACTAGAATCAATCACTGAGTTTCTCTCTGGGGGAGATACTTTAAATAAAATCTATCATCGTTAAAACGTTGTGAGCGATCTTTTGAAGCGCTTGCAAATCACTTTGTGATTGCTACAACAATTTTTGCCTGTACTGGTTTAAAATTGTGCTAATATGCTGTAAAATTAGCGAGAAGAGATTGAGTAGCACATGAGAAATTATTGTAGATGTCTTCACTATTAATCTGAGAACGTGAGTAAATAAAGGAACAAGTGGAAGTTGTGATGTGAAAGCAGAAAGTAAAGAGAATCCATTTGTTACGGTTTGTCCTGCTTATTTGAATTGTAGCGGAGTGTCATTCTTAGAGAAGTGATAGTTTTTTTTTATTTACTTACATTAAGCGCTGTTTTGTTCAGTTACAAGTTTATTCGACTGTCAAGGTGAATTGAAATAAAATGAGCTTCCATGGATGCAAACTCAGACGAAGTCATTCTATTTCATTTATAAACATGCTTTACTTTCAAAGCGATCTGTAACTCTACGTGGCTGAAACTGATTGCATTTGTAAATTGTGGCTGCGGCGACAAAGGTAATAAGATAAAAATTAAAATTTAAAATGGACCTGTTGCAGGTGCCGTCGTCCTCAACTTTGTTACAATAATGCATATAAAATAGTATTAATTGGACGCCTTTCGGAAGTTAACTTCCATAATCAGCAGGATGAGTATGCGCTACTAGTTGTTTTTAAGACGCCGTAAATGTCGTTGGTCTTGATGCGTCTCCAATAGGAAGTGCCTGGTTTTTAACTATGTCGTATAAGGGATTGTAGGCCTATGTTTGGGATGTGTTCTCATTTAGTAGGAAGTTGTTGTCGATTTGCTTCATGATTTCAAGGTCTTCTAGTAGATTAATTTAGCTGGAATTCTTTCTCTGCAAACTATCGATAGAGTGTATTCTATTGTGTTTATTCGGTGACCAGCGCTAATTACGTGTTTAGCATAGCTTGATTTTCCACCCGCGTGCATAAAATCTCTGAAGTGTTCCTTGTATCTTATGTTGAAGTTTCTATTTGTCCTGCCTACTTAAAACTTATTGTAATCTTTACATGTCAGTTTATAAACTCCCTTACTATTGAATTTGTTATGCTCTTCTATGCCATTATGTTGTTTAATTTGTTATTGGTTTTATAAACTATGTTTATCTTCTTGTTTATCTTTTTCAAAGTTCTAGTCAATTTTGTGGTGTCCTTTCCTGTGTATGCTAATGTTATCCACGTTTTATTGTTAATGGACTCTCTTTCAAGTTTTGTTATGAATGCCATTTTTTTCTTTTTTATATATTTTTACAAGTTTATGGTAATAGGTACCATGAAATCTATATAGACCTACAATAGCCTATATAAAATAGAATGTTGTTATATCAGAGATACATAGATTTCGACACCGATTAACCGATCACTATGAAAGTTGGCAAATATATGCATTTTTTTCTGGAGAGGGTTTGTATGCTATTATATTTTAAAACCATTAAGTGTAGGAGTTTATCTGAAACGAAAATATAAAAATAGCTATAGCAGTCGTAGTTTTCGATATTTCACAACGAAAATCAGTATATTCTATTGAAATAAATCGGGGAAGGTATTATCAAAAAATCAGCGAAATCCGACTGTTTGGAATTGGGTTTACCTGAAATTGGAATTTAAAAAATTACTCTAGCAGCCGCCATCTTTGATTCGTCACAGTATATACCGTATAATTAAATTAACCATTAAATTTAATTTATTTAGACGTAGCAGCGTGCACCAGATAGGCTATTACCTAGTAATATAGAAAAAGTAAGCAGACTTACTCCCTATATTGATGATATTCCAGGAGATCATCAATGTGCATTTAGAAGAAACAGGTCTACAACAGATAAGATTTTTAGTATAAGACAGATTTTAGAAAAGAAATGGGAATATAATGGTACTGTACATCAACTATATGTAGACTTCAAAAAAGCATATGATTCAATTAAGAGGGAGAAGTTATATAGTATCCTGCTGGAGTTCGGAATTCCTACAAAGTTAGTTAGACTTATACGAATGTGTCTAAATGGCTCAAAGAGTAGGGTGCGTGTAGGCAAACAGTTTTCAGACACTTTTAAAATCCTATTGAGTAACACTAAGAAATTAGGACTGGAAGTAAATATCAGTAAAACTAAATATATGGTCACACGTAGAAATTCAGTATATAATGGAAATGGACAGCGAAGGACAAATGAGGGAAGTTTTGAGGAAGTGACTGAATTCAAATACCTAGGAACAATAATCACAAATAGGAATGAGATGCACAAAAAAATTAAACATAGACTCAATTCTGGAAATGCATGCTATTATGCATTGCAGAGACTTTTGATGTCCCAACTCCTTTCAAAAAACGTTAAGCTAAAAATATATAAAACTATTATTCTACCAGTTATATTATATGGGTGCGAAACATGGACTCTTACTTTAAGGGAGGAAAGGAGATTAAGAGTATTTGAGAATAAGGTTCTTAGGAGGATTTTTGGACCAAAGAGAGATGAACAGACAGGTGAATGGAGAAGGCTATAAACAATGAACTACATGATCTTTATAGGAAGCCAGATAAAATAAGAACAGTTAAGTCTCGTAGATTGCGATGGGCAGGACATGTTGCGCGTATGGGGAATGAAAGACGTGCATGGAAACTTCTTGTAGGAAAGCCAGAAGGAAACGCCCAGTTGGTAGACCAAGAATGAGGTGGGAGAACAACATTAACTATGATTTGAGGGAAGTAGATTATACAGGGAATGATTGGAAAGCATTGGCTGAGGATAGGGATGTATTGAGCTTATGTCCGCGCGGCCATGAACCTACGCGTTCGATAGTGCCAGTGAGTAATTAAGTAAGTAATATAGAAATACCGCAAATTTAGATGTGAATGTTGTACATAATTTAAATGAAGGCGTATAATTCGCTGTTATTAAAAAGCTGTTGGTGCACCATCAACATGATGTATTATTAAGCGCTAGTAAGGAGATATTAAGGGCCAACACGCATAGTCTGTTCAGTAATATTAAGAAATTGGGGCTGTAAGTCAACATCAGTAAACTAAATATGTGGTTACGCATAAAAATTTACGATAGTGTGGAAATGGACAATTAATAACAAATGAGGGAAATTTTGAAGACGTGGCTGGGAACAAAAAACTACAAACAGGAAATAGGTGCAGAAAGTAATTAAACACAGATTCAATTATGGAAAATAATGCTATTACACATGGCAGGGACTCTTGTCATCCCAACTGAAAATATATAAAACTTCCAGTTATATTATAAAGGTGTGAAGTTAGGAATTTAAGGCAGAAAAAAACGAGTATTTGAGAATAAAGTTCGGAAAATTATTCTTGTACCAAAACGAGAGACGAACAGACAGGCGTATGCAGTCTTTATAACATCTTTATGGGATACCAGATATAATAAAAACAGTTAAGTCTCATAGACTGCAATGGATTAGACATGTGGTACGAATGGGCCAAAATATTTTGTGGGTTTATATCTAAGTACCTCCTTCTTATTTTTCTCCACACATTCTTGCTATTTTCAGTCTCTTTTTCCCATACCCAACCCATCCCAATCTTTTGAAGTTCTCTCCTAACCTCGTCTGCCCAGAATTTCACATTTGCGTTCCTAATTTCGTGGTCGTAACAAATTGCTCTGAGCATTGTTTGTTCACCGATTAGCCACAACCAGTACACGAATTTTGCAGTTTATGTCGTCCTGAAATTACCCAAATTCATATAAAATTCCACTGTTAGAAATGGCCTTACTAAGTCCTGTAATATATTTTAGAAAATGCGTATATACCTTATTTAGTATTTTCGTTCTTTCAAATCCCCAAATCTCACTACCATAGTGCATTACTGGCCTCACTATCGCTTCATATATTTTCTCTAACGTACTAACTGGAATATCAGGAACTGTACCCAGAATACTGAGAATACTATTAAGTTGTCCCCTCCCTTCTTCCACGTTCCGTTCATTTTCAACGTCGTACCAAGATATTCAAAATGTTTCACGTTTTGAAGTGTTTGAACTCTGTATTTCCATTCCTCTGCTCTACCATAAACCGTCCCATTTTTAACGTCATTGTTTTTGTCTTACTAATATTTACAGTCAATCCCCAATTCCTACAGTATATTTTCAGTCGGTCAAGACGTCTTTGCAATCCGTTGATTGTCTTGGAACAAATAATTAAATCATCTGCATACAACAGGACTGGGACTTTAACATTTCTTATCTCCGGAACCTCAATGTCTCCTTCTAGCATTATGGCTGCTATATCATCAAAAAACAATGTAAATAAAGTGCACCCCTAAAAATGCATGCTAATACTCGTCTCAAAAACGTTAAACTCAAAATATATTCTCCCAGTTATATGGATGCGAAACATGGACTCTTACTTTAAGGGAAGAAAGGAGAATAAAGTTCTTAGGAAAATTTCTGGACCAAACAGAGATGGAGAAGACTACATACAGTAATAAGTTTGTAATATATGTATAATTATATTAATCGCTGGTTGGGTGGAAGAGACGGGCTTATGGCCTTAACTCTGCCAGCTAAAATAAAACATTATTATTATTATTATTATTATTATTATTATTATTATTATTATTATTATTATTATTATTACTTATGGATCCGAAACATGGACAGTGACAATACAACAATCTGCCGGAATACAAGCTGCTGAAATGAGATTCCTCATACCAATAACAGGATATCAAAGAACAGACAAAAGACATAACACAGAAATAAGACAACTAAAATTAAACACAACAATAGTGAAATACAGAACAAACTGGAAAGAACACTTGGCAAGGATGACAGAGAATAGAATACCAAAAACAGCATACATCCATTCGCCACGAGGAAGAAGAAGTTTGGGAAGACCAAAGAAAGTACGGAAAGAGCAGCAATTTGGAGCGGAACAAGCTAGTAAATAAGCCTAAACCGTGAAGATTATTATTATTATTGTTATTATTATTATTATTATATTATTATTATTAATTATTATTATTGCAGATGTAATAAGAACAGTTAAGTATTGTAGACTGCAATTGTCAGGACATGTTGCACGAAAAGGGAACAAAAGAGGGGGATGGAAAACCAGAAGAAAAGCGCCCACTTGGTAGACCAAGAATGAGGCGGGAGGAAAACTTAGCCACGATTTGAGGTTAGTACATTATACAGGAGATGATTAGAAAACATTTGCTCAAGTTAGGGATATATGGAGAGTTTATGTCCGCGGGGCCATTAACCTACAGGTTCGATAATGCCAGTGAGTTAGAATTAGACATTTATAGCTTTCATTGATGTATGATACAAGATTACCCATCATTCCGAGCTTCAAATTTAGCCGAAGATAGTAAATTGAAGTTAGTAAGATTCAAAATTTATTTTGGAACACTAATTACACTGGTCAATATGATTTTTTTCTCATGAGTACCAATAGTTGTACTTAATGCAGATTTTTATCGTGTTTTCAAATATGTATTCGGAATTTCTCCATCACCCACAGTTTTTTTTATTTCAATTTCAATTAATGGATTTAAATAATTATTATTTTAATAAACATTTTTTCGTCCATTTGTCCATTGTAAAATAAAACCAAATGAGCTAACTGAGAAGATTTCAGCTATCGAAAAGAGATATCAAGGCAAATGGAATCCTAATATGCTGGCCGATTTTTGTTGGACCATCAAGAGGGATGCTTCACAGGCGAAATATAGCAGAAAATCGTCATTTCTTACTTTCTAGGTGAGTCCGAATGTTCGAATATTGTGTAGTTAATCAAATTTGAATTCAATAGAAAAAATACTATCAGAATCATATATTTTTCTTTCTGAGACAAAACAAAAAAAGTTTATTTTTTGTTGCGCAGTGTTATTGTGCCATTAAGTGGAATTTATAGGAAATCATGAATGAGTGTAAATAAGTGAGGAAACACTTTCTTGCATAGAATAAATATAAGTGGATTATTTGCAAAGAGAAGCACTTTATGTAAGTTTTTAATGTGACACAATGCTCTAGCGGTCAGACTTTCGTAATTGTACTTTCATGATTTACATAGTTAGAAAGGTGTTATTTCTAAACATAAACTGTTAAAGAAATCTCCGTTTCTATCATGTAAACCCACATACATTTCTTTAAACTTTAACGTTGATTAGTTGAATCTACCTAGATAAAGATCTTCTTATGTATACTTTTCAATATAGATGACATAAACAACTTTTATTTTTTCCTGTCACAACGAAATCTAATGAGTTATTAAATTAAGCTTTCTAGATATCTAGTCTTTTTACCTTTTTCGTGTTGGAGGGGCTTCATGCTTAAATTACTCCGCTTGCTATGCAGGCGATAGATAGCATTGCTACCGGTATGGTCAATACATGCCGGACAAGTTAATGGCGATACACCCGTCTAAAGAGATACTTTTATCTTTTACAGTAAAAACACATCCGTCAAAGAACGCTTCATCTAAACTCTAAAGAAACATTTCAGGAGATAAAATAGTCCCTCATCCGGATCTCCTTACTATAGCGAAATTATGGCGAAAGTGTGAACATAGGAACATATTTATATGCAGTATATGAAAGTATGGAGAGCATATGTTCGCTCCACCATGAGCTTCCGGATTCTATAGTTCCTTTATTAACCAATTAATCGAGATGATTAAAAACGAAGCATAATTTCTCTTTCTTTTATTAATTTTTTATTAAAACAATTCTCATTTGCATTCCCGCATGTTAATTTGTTAAAAATAAAACAATACTGCCTCAAACTTGTTCAGTTTTGTAATAAATTATTTGCTTTTTACTATAGGTTGATGATATCAGCTTAAGAATTTACAAGCAGAGATTTATAAAGGGTGTCACATTCAAACCTCCCACAATTTAATTAATCATAACTAACAAAATATGCTGAATTATGAAATGAGGCCGGTATTAAACGAAACAGAAACTCGAAGAATTTTTAATGCCACACACACTAAAACACCTCTATATGTGCATAATTAATAGCATGAACAATATCAATTCTGTATTCGATTTCGTGCCGCGTTCTGTCCAACATGTCTATTGGTACTGTTGCAATTGTGTTAAGGATACGGGTTCGTAAATCATGAAAATCTTGTATTGGAGTCGCAAACACAGTCTTTTACATATCCCCAGAGGAAGAAGTCCAGTGGAGTGATGTCTTTATTGCCATTATTATGGCATTATTGTCCAATATGCGACAGATGAATTAACTGCAACAATGAAAACAAAAATTCTTTGTTTCTCTTTGTTTTAATACCAACCTCATTTCATAATTCCACATACTTTGAGAGTTATGATTAATTAAAATGTGGGAGGTTTGAATGGGACACGGTGTACCTTATTAGCTTCTTTATTTCTATTAGTGGGGATTATATATTTATATAAAAGCTGAAATAACAATACTGTACTTTATCAGTTTCTCTACTTCTATTAGTGGGGATTATCTATTTATATAAAAGCTGAAATAACAATACCTGTAATTCATACGACTATGCTCCAAATGGTAGTCACTGACCAATCACGTTTCAATGAGTTTTGTTTGACAACCAACGACGGTCTTGTTTCACCTCGACATTTATCGAATTCTGTTTACCAAAATAAAGAATGTTCCTCCTTTTTAATTTTCTGGACAGGTCAGAACATTATTTTGCAGTGACTGACTCTTGAACAAATACTTTGAATATAGCAAATAATGAACAGATTCCTTCGAACTATAGGCCTACATTTGATAATTGTATTTTCAATAATTGTGTTTTTAAATAATTATTTTACGGAGTTGTTTCTTAAAAAATAATTAATAACCTGTAATGTTGGTTATAATATACAGTTAGATGTTTCATTTTTTCTCCACTAGGGTGCATTCTTACAATATTGCGACCCTATTTGGCAATAAATAATGTGATCTAGTTGCAGTGGATGTACAAATGATACATAACCAAACATTTACCATTTGTTTTCAAAACATCGCCGTTTACATTAAATATGTAAATATTTTTAAATAACTATATTTAAATAATGATTTGTGAGTAAAAAAGCTTAATTTTATCTTTTAAATAGTCCTAACAAATGTCACTCTTGATTTCCAAATCCTCTAGATAAACTGGAAATCACTCGTGACATTACTTATATAAATCCATTACAATTAATTGTTGCTGACTGACTGATTGATGACAACGAGAGGCGTCATCCAGTGTGCTGCATACTGTAGCTCATGGGGCTTTCTTGGCAGCTAATTTTTTTGTGGCTATCGTGACGGGGTTGTGGATCTTTAATCCTAGCCAAATTTGGCAAGATATGTTCTGTCTGATAAGTTGATGGTATACAACAGTGGACGCTGCCACACCAGAACGGGGCGTCAGAAACTGCACTGCTGGCGAGCCGAGATTCTGAAGGCCAAACAGTGCAGAATGAGCCTCACTGCCCTAGACAAAGACACCTCACAGTGTTTTAGGGTCGGTTTCACCAACGGAGATACTGTGTTACTCCAGTTTCCACTTGTATAATGCATAATTTAAACTGGCGTAATGCAGTCACCTCTGGTTGTGAAACCAACCCTAGTAGAGCCGCGATTATCCCAGCTCCGACTAACCGAGTTCAGGTTAATCAATGTAGTCCAAAAAAAAAAAAAATCCCGATTTACGCGGTACAAGCGTTCGGATAAAGAGCCGAGGAAAGGCCATCGAGTACCTAGAGTAACAGTCAGAGATAACTTCAACAGACCTTCTACTACTACGAAGTGAGCGTGTGCCGTTAAACAGAAAGCACTTTTGGACTTATTGAAGAAATAACTTTTTTAACTGGAACAAGTATTGTATGTAAGAAATGGAAAATATAAATTTCAACAATGGAGAAGAACTAAAACCTAGTATTGAATGCACTTATTTAGGAACAAAATTAGACCATTCAGATGATAACACAGTGGAAATTAAAAATAGAATCGCGGAAACAAAACAAGCAATAAATGCTTTAAACTCTGTTTGGTGGAGCAAAAACATTACAAAAAATAGAAAATTACAAATATATCAAACTATAATTCAGAGCATTTTAACATATGGTGCTGAAGTCTGGCAAATTCCTGCCAGGGAAATGAAAAGAATTTTAAGTATACAAATGGATATTTTAAAAAGATCAGCTGGAAAATCTAGAATGGATAGAATACAAAATAAAGAAATAAGGGAAATTGTGGGTGTACAAGAGGAGCCAAACATCATAGACATTATAGAAAACAAAAGATTACAGTGGTATGGCCATGTCAAAAGAATGCCAGAGCAAAGATTGCCTAAAATTGTTATGGAATGGATACCAATGGAAAGGAGGAAGAGAGGAAGATCGAAGAAAACTTGGATGGAATGGGTACAAGCAGCTATGAATATCAGAGGAGTGGAGGAAGATTAATGGATGGACAGAGAGGAATGGCGTTTGATTTCCGGAAGACGGCGGCAGCTGCCATGATACCGGATGATGATGATGATGAAATATTGTTTGTATTATATGCCTTCTATTTATTTCATGAATACAGTATATGCCTTTTTTTCACATCTTTGAGCATGTTTTCCATTAATTTCACCAGTTTACCATACGTTTCTCTCTCGATTTTTGACAGAGTCCATGCTATCCGAGTTTTCGATTGTTCGAGGTTCGTCGGTCCATATTTCCTGGAATATCCGAGGCTCTACTGTACACTATTTAGTGAGTTGTTATGCAGAAACGCTTCAATTCACAAGCTGGTTTATGAACAAGAAACGCTCCATTAATTGTGTAGGAAATTTATATTAAAGGTGCAATTTTTAAAATTATGTTATTAATTTACATTATAATATTAATTCAAATCAATCATTATTGTTCTGCTGTTATGCTTCTGCAAATTTCTGTCCGTTCCATTTCTGGTTATTGCTTCAAGTACTTCCAGAGTTTTTTTTTTCTTATTAATTTTAATTGCCCTCCTCTGTAGTTTGGGGAGGAGATAATCTCATTTGGCAAGGACGAAGAGGTCGTGCGTTCTACCCAAGTCAAAACAAGTTTAGCGAGTCAGATTTTTTGTTGGTATTTTCCCACCTCTAAGACAAATGCCAATAAACTTTAAGGCCCAAATACTGTCCAAAAACCATCTGGCCATCAAACCAACACGTGTTGTTTGGTATGAATTTATTATATATTAAAGGCGCGATTTAGTTTAAATGTTCTTGTCTCGCGGATGGCCTCGACATTGAGCCTTGGAAACACCTTCGTATCCTTCTGCGGAGAAAAAAGTTGTTTGAGATCCATAGTTTTAAAAACTTCTTCCGACAGATCCCATTTCCATAGAGGTGTATTATGCAAGTATACCTAACTCACTGACACTATCGAACCCGGACAATTTATAAATATTCCCTTGGTATAGGGTGTAAGTCTATAAAATTTATAGTGGATCTATAAATTTGAACAGCATTAATAAAGTTTTATTTTTAAGAGGAGGGGGTAGAATTTGAATTGGAATCTACTTAAATTGCAATCTTAATCGATTGTATTAAGGGCTGCTGACTATAGGGAGGGGACAATTTATAAATATTCCATTGGCATAAACCCGGCCGGGGTCGATTGATTTTTTAGGACGGAAAAATCCAAGGAGCAAGTCTTCCGGGAGGGACTTTAAGCCATGGGTCCCGAGTCTGAAGATTTTCAGGCTCGTAAAAAATCCTTAAGCCTGAATGAAAAGGCCTCTAAGCAAAATTTACCGAGTTTTTCCGTCCTAGTACTACCTTGGTTTCCTAGATGTCAGTATGAGGCGGAACGCTGACCACGGACCACTCAAAAATGACATCTATACGAAAACAAGTGTAACTAAATTAGTATGGTTCAATTTCTTCCCTGTAGGGAGAGAGCGCCTAAATCTTTGTAAAGGGAAAACATGGGCTTACAATACAATACAATAATGTATAATTTTATAAAATGTATAGTGGAGTCATAAGTTCATGGCCGCTTGAACATAAGCTCTCCTTACATCCTATCGTGGGCTATTGTTTTAAATCATTTCCTGTATATTTTACCTTCCTCAAATCATGATTGTTATTTTCTCACCTCATGCTTGGTCTACCTACAAGGTGCTTTCCTCTCTGGTTTTCCATAAGAATTTTCAATGCCTCTCTTTCATTTCCTATTCTAGTCACTTTTTTCATTGCAATCTAAAATACGTAACGTTCTTATTATATCTAGTTTAAAGGAAAATGATAAGCAAAGAGAAAGGAGAATTTTAATTTTTTTTTTTTTAATGTGCTGAGGATTTAAAAGAAGAATTTCAAGAAAATCACTTAATTGAAAATAATGGTAAATAATATTTAATTACATTAATGATAATTTAGTTTTTCGGGGATCTACTCCACCATGCCACCTACATACATTCAAATAAAAACATACAATTTAATAATAATAATAATAATAATAATAATAATAATAATAATATAATGATTTATTTATCCTAGCAGAGTTAAGGCCATAAGGCCTTCTCTTCCACCCAACCAGCACAAATTACAAGTATATATTTGACGATATAGATTATACTAATTATAAAGATTTAAAAATGCGTGCTAATTATGCATAACAGAGACTTCTTATGTCCCAACTGCTTTCAAAAAACGTTAAACTGAAAATATATAGAACTATTATTCTACCAGTTATATGGATGCGAAACATGGACTCTTGCTTTAAGGGAGAAAAGGAGATCACGAGTATTTGAGAATAAACTACTTAAGAAAATTTGTGGACCAAAGAGAGATGAACAGACAGGTGAATGGAGAAGAATATATAAGAGTGAGCTACATGGTCTTTATAGGAAGCCAGATATAATAAGAACAGTTAAGTCTCGTAGACTGCGATGGACAGGACATGTCGCACGTATGAGGAACGAAACACGTGCATGGAAGCTTTATAGGAAAACCAGAGGGAAAACGCCCAGTTGGTAGACCAAGAATGAGGTGGGAGAATAACATTAACTATGATTTGAGGGAAGTAGATTATACAGGGAATGATTGGAAAGCATTAGCTCAGGATATAGTTAATGTTGTTCTCGCACCTCATTCTTGGTCTACTAACTGGGCGTTTTCCCCTCTGACTTTCCTACAAGAAGCTTCCATGCACGTCTTTCATTCCCCATACGCACAACATGTCCTGCCCATCGCAGTCTACGAGACTATTCGTATTATATCTGGCTTCCTATAAAGACCATGTAGTTCATTGTTATGCAAGTCTTCTCCATTCATCTGTCTGTTCATCTCTCTTTGGTCCAAAAATTTTCCTAAGAGCTTTATTCTCAAAAACTCGTAATCTCATTTCTCCTCCCTTGAAGTACTTCTTGTAGGAAAGCCAGAAGGAAAACGCCCAGTTGGTAGACCAAGGATGAGGTGGGAGAACAACATTAACTATGATTTGAGGGAAGTAGATTATACAGGGAATGATTGGAAAGCATTAGCTCAGGATAGGGATATATGGAGAGCTTATGTCCGCGCGGCCATGAACCTACGGGTTCGATAGTGCCAGTGGGTAAGTAAGTAAGTGAAGTAAGAGTCCATGTTTCGCATCCATATAATATAACTGGTGGAATAATAGTTTTATATATTTTCAGTTTAACGTTTTTTGAAATGAGTTGGGACATCAAAAGTCTCTGCAATGCATAATAGCACGCATTTCCAGAATTGAGCCTATGTTTAATTTCTTTGTGCATCTCATTCCTATTTGTAATTATAGCTCCTAGGTATTTGAATTCAGCCACTTCATAAAAAAATTCCCTCATTTGTCATTAGCTGTCCATTTCCATTATATAATGGCATTTCTACGTGTGACCATACATTTAGTTTTATTGATATTTACTTCCAGTCTTAATTCCTTAGTGTTACTCAACAGTGTGTGCGTGTTGTCCTTTAGTATCTCCTCGCTGGTTCAGACATTAATTTTTCTTTTCGCGGTATTATTGTAATATTATAACGTGAGCAGTCACTTATCCTCTGGTAGAATATTCTCAGGTGCTCGTGGCATGGAATAGGTTTTCTAAATAAAACAAAGACATCAAAATTCTATTATTACTGTTGTATAGCATATATTGTATTGGTAAGTAAGGCGGAAGGCCTAATCGAAAGTCAAGAACTGTCTCCATTGAAATTGATCTTGAGTGTCAGATGTAGAACAGATCAACGCCCCAGCTATGAAAACACTTCCACTCTCATCGTGACATCGCCCACTCTGTGTAAAGAATGTTTTTGCGCGATAGTGCGTTTTATCGTACTCACAGCAATGGCGACCATGATTGAAAATTCAGCTTATACATTTCGGGGTTGCCAACCTAAGTAATTATACTGTAATATTTTATATTACAAACTACGGGTGGGAAGTAAAACCGCTGCCCTCTATGTATACTACGTATAAAAATATATCCAAAAGGTTTTAGAAGATCAAGACACCACATTCCAACAGGTGCGAAGGAAGGAATGTAAGTATTCCTCATCCATCCATAGTAATTCTGCCCGAAGGCAGGTCCTTCACTGCAATCATAGCACTTGCATGCTATGCCTGCAGCTTTACTAGGGAATTGTGTAGGTGCGGTAGCTTCCCGTTGCTTTCCACACCGGTGAAGGATGATGATGATAATGATAATGGTAAGGATGATGGCCATATGGTTTCGGGGACCGTTTGGGCCTTAAAGTTTTCCTGACATTTGTCTTACAGGTGAGGAAAAACCCCGATAAAAACCTCACCCAGAAAAACTGCCCCGACCGGGGATCGAACCCGGGTCCGCTGCGTGACAAGGCAGCACGCTACCTCGAGACCACTGCGGTGGACTGTATTCCTCCTATATGTAAATAAAATATTAAATTCGTGTTGACTAATAGAGTCAATATATGCAATAAGTGTAATAACTAAAGCTAGGATTTTTATGTACTGAAAGGTAAGCTTGCAACGTAGTATAACGAGAAGTTAGACTTATGCCTGTCATTTGTTTTGGTTTCACGTACAAACAGTTGAATGGTATAATGAGAAGTTAGACTTCTGACTGTCTTTTGTTTTGGTTTCATACACAAACAGTTGAATAATATGTACTATCTGTATTGCAATCTTATCCTTTAATACATGAAAATCCTAGCCCTAGTAATAACTTACTGTTATACATGATTTTGTTTTCACTGTTGTTCGACAGTGGCACGATAAATTAGTGTATTGTTAATGTAAGGGTTGTTAATCGTTGCATATCCTGAAGTCATACTAACATTAAAAATGTGGCCTATAATGTTTTATGTTAAATATTCTATGCTAGGTATATTGTGTATTACAATGCAAGATTGGGATGTGGTTATTAGAGAAGCGAGGAAATGATTAAAAACCTCGCTATCGTTTGATTTTTAATTTCCGAGATTCTGTAAAACACTTCACAAACGTGTGTTGTGCATTATTTTTTGCACGATGGTGTTTTCAAAGTAACAAATAATAGTAGAAAAAATAACATCTTTGTTGGAAATATTTGCGTTCATTATAAACAGCTGACTGACGTTAGTAGTATTTTTTCTTTCTCTTTATTGATTCCTCAGCATGCCCCATTACAAAGTAATATTACATGCTTTGTTTAAATCTTATACATCATTAACTTATAATATATTATTACATAACTGTATGTACATTTTTATATATATATTTTGACTAACTCTTAATTTAATAATTATTTTCTGTTCATAATTATATAATAAACATTTCCACCGCTGTGGTCCCGAGGTAGCGTGCTGCCTTGTCACGCAGCGGGCCCGGGTTCGATCCCCGGTCGGGGCAGTTTTTCTGGGTGAGGTTTTTATCGGGGTTTTTCCTCACCTGTAAGACAAATGTCAGGAAAACTTTAAGGCCCAAACGGTCCCCGAAATCATATGGCCATCATCACCATCCTTATCATTATCATCATCATCATCATCATCATCATCCTTCACCCGTGTGGAAAGCAACGGGAAGCTACCACACCTACAATTCCCTAGTAAAGCTGCAAGCATAGCGTGGAAATGCTATGATTGCAGTGAAGGACCTGGCCTCGGGCAGAATTACTATGGAATAATTAATAAACACTGTTACTCAGTTTACGTAATTCTAAATCTAATCAAACTTATGTGTTTATAAACTATGTTACATATTTACATGGTCGATTTTGTAGTTTTGGAGTCAGGCAAATGTATGGGCCTATACGGTAAAACCGAAAATAATTTAGTTGAGCCTACAGCAGGCCGTGACACCAATCAGACGTAAAATAGCGGCAAGTACGAATTTGTTTTATATTGTTTCAAATGAAGCTCAATTAATTTAAATACAGTGATTTGTTTCGTATAATGTATATTAACACTACCTTTTGGATATGGTTTTATATATACATTGTCAGTAGTGTGCATAAAAGGCAGAGGATTTTGTAATAATTTGTAATATTACAATATAGTCTTCTTCTTCACGGTTTAGGCTTATTTACTAGCCTGTTCCGGCTCCAAATTGTTGCTCTTTCCATCTTTTCCTTGGTCTTCCCAAACTTCTTCTTCCTCGTGGTGAATAGTTGTATGCTGCTTTTGGTATTCTATTCTCAGTCATCCTTGTCTAGTGTTCTTTCCACTTTGTTCTGTATTTCTCTATTGTTGAGTTCAATTCCTCTATTTTTAGTTGTTGTCTTATTTCTGTGTCATGTTTTAAGTCTGTTCTTTGATATCCTGCTATTGGTCCGATGAATCTCATTTCAGCAGCTTGTATCCTGGCAGATTGTTTTGTGTTGTCACTGTCCATGTTTTGGATCCATAAGTAATAATAGGCACTGCCATTGTCTTGTATAATTTCATTATAGAGTCTTTCCTGGCTTTATTTTTCAAAGTTTGTTAGTGTACCTATTATATAATTAAACTTATTTATATCCGTTTCTGCTGTGTATGATATAGTTATTTAGTTATTTATAGGCTGGCAACCCCGAAATTCAGGAAACTGAACTTTCAATCATGGTCGCCAGTGCTGTAAGTACGACAGAACGCACTATCGTGCAAAAACTAATCTCTAGTAGGACCAACCTGCTGATATTGGAAAGCTTTTACGTAAGTGTATATTGTTTAATGTTGTCCTGGCGATCACTTTCCCTTTCGCGAACGCGCCAGACTATGGCTCAAGCGTCCTAATTCGAACCTTAATACAGAGTTCCATCCAGTTTGGAAGCTCAAAATGTTCTTTACTGATGATATCATCATCACCGACAACAAGGTGTAGGTCTTTTGGCCTGTTCCGGTTTAAACTGGTCACGCCATCTCCTCATAGGTCGACCAAAACTTCTTTTTCCTATAGGATTATAATTCAGGACGGCTTTTGCTATTGTAGTTGGTGATATGCGTTCAACATGGTCTCTCCAATTAGTCCTGTATTTTTCGATCATTGACGTAATTACTGATGGTTATGATAATCTTCTTGTATCTTGTAAGCTCATGTTTCCCTTTACAGAAATTTAGGCGCTCTCCCCCTACAGGGAAGAATTTGAATTAGCTACACTTGTCTTCATATAGATGTCATTTGAGTGGTCCGTAGTCAGCGTTCCGTCTCATACTGACATCTAGGAAACCAAGTAGTACTAGGACGGGAAAATTCGGTAAATTTTGCTTAGAGGCCTTTCATTCAGGCTTAAGGATCTTTTACGGGCCTGAAAATCTTGAGACTCGGGACCCACGGCTTAAAGTCCCTCCCGGAGGACTTGCTCCTTGGATTTTTCCATCCTAAAAAAAATCCATCGATTCCGGCCTGGTTTCAAATTATGATGATGATGATTTTGATGATGATAATAATAATAATTAATAATAATAATAATAATAATAATAATAATAATAATAATATTAAAAAATGAAGGCTAAAATGTTACAGGTATATTACACGGATTAACTCGAATTGACTTCAAAATAAATATTAAAATTCTACGAAAATAGAAGTAAAGCACAAGTGGATACTATAAAATGGACTGGTGAAGTAAAAAATTACTTAAAATTGGCAGGAGTTACTCGAGAAGATATCATAAACAGATATATCTTAGAATTCAGGCACGTAAATGGAGGTTGACCAAGAGGACAAATCCAAGAAAAAAAAAATAGGATCATCATGGACAGAAGAGAGAAATAAAACCCTCAAAAAATGAGGGACAAATGGAGTAAAAGGAAACGCGTCTAAGTACATTGCGTAATCCTAAATGCCTCATTCGCAAAAAAAAAAAAAAAAAACTGACTCTGGTTCCGAAGATCGCGTGTTCGAACCCGGCCGCGGTCGATGTATTTTTTAGAATGGAAAAATCCAGGAGCATGTCCTCCGGTAGGGACTTTAAGTCGTGGGTCCCGAGTCTACATGCAGTGCGATTTGAATAAAGTACTTCTTCTTCACGGTTTAGGCTTATTTACTGGCCTGTTTCGGCTCCAAATTGCTGCTTTTTTCATCTTTTCTTTGGTCTTCCCAAAGTTCTTCTTCCTCGTGGCGAATAGCTGTATGCCGCTTTGGTATTCTATTCTCAGTCATCCTTGCCAAGTGTTCTTTCCAGTTTGCTCTGTATTTTTCTGTTGTTGTGTTTAATTCTTATACTTTTAGTTGTTGTCTTATTTCTGTGTTATGTTTTTTGTCTGTTCTTTGATATCCTGCTATTGTCTGAGGAATCTCATTTCAACAGCTTGTATTCTGGCTGATTGTTGTGTTGTCACTGTCCATATTTCGGATCCATAAGTAGTAATAGGCACTGCCATTGTCTTGTATAATTTCATTGTAGAGTCTTTCCTGGCTCTATTTTTTAAAGTTCTTTTTAGTGTCCCTGTTATATAATTAAACTTATTTAGTTTGTTATTTATATCTGTTTCCGCTGTGTATGATATTTCGCAACCTAGGAAGTTATATCTTACCTCGTGTTCTATTGCTTTATTTTATATTATTTGTCCGAACTGGATGAGCTCTTGAAGGCCATTGTTTTTTTTTATTTTCCTGATGATATTTCCATGTTGTATTTTTTTGATATTTCATTTAGTTTATATAGCATTCTTTGTAGTTCGTCTTCTGTTTTTGCTATTAGAACCTGGTCATCTGCAAAGGCTACAGTTTTTATTACTATATTTCCTAAGTTAATTCCCCCAGTCGTCATTTGCTTCCATCATCTTATCATGTCGTCAAAATAAATGTTAAAAAGAGTGGTTGATAGTGGGTCCCGAGTCTACATGCAGGGCGATTTGAATAAAGTACGCCGTAGCATAGTGGTTAAGGCACTGAGCTACAAGTCGGAGGGTCGAGGGTTCAAGTCCCGTTGGGGTCAGGATTTTTAAACTGACCCAAACCCTCTGGTGGCACTATGGCCCTGGGGTCGACTCAGCCTCTAACGGAAATGAGTACCAGACGCTTGTTCTGGGGGTAAAGGCGGCCGTCACGCAGGACTGACAACCCGGCTGACATAAAGTGCCGATTGTCTAGAATAAGTTGGAGCCTTAACCTCCTACTACCCCAAGGGCCTCCGGGTCTGTTGTGGGATCACTTTACTGCATAATAATATCGATCTGTTATGATATAGCTGCTACCTTGTTGATTCTTATTCTATATCCTTATTGGACGGCAATTGTAGGAATAATTATGTACGATTATTTTAATTTCCTCAAATTGAGTCGTATTGTCATCGTTATTACCTTGACTATTTAACTCATGCCCCAAATGGGAGTCAATGACCAATCACGTTTCAATGATTTCTGTATTACAACCAATCAGAGACGTGTTTCACGAAATAATTATCAACGTTAGGATTATCATATATTAAGCAAAGCTCCTCCTTTTTAATATTCTGAACAGGTCTGACCGTTATTTTGCAGTGACTGAGCCTATAACAAATACGGCTACCAGATTGTATATAATAGTGCTTACATGTCAACATTTGTAGCAATTGATTATACCACCAAAAAAAGAAACCACTGTTTGCACTTTCTTAAATGTATACGACATCAAAAATGAATTAATATACAGATTGATGTGTTTCATTTTTTCTCCACTAGAGAGCATTCTTACAATATTGCGTTCCTTTGGCAATAAATAGTATGATCTGGTTGCAGTGATAAACAAAAGAAGCAGTAGAAGCGTAGGCTACCTATCGTTTCTCATTAGTTTTCAAACATCACCGTTTACTTTAAATATAAAAATATTTTTAAATAACTGTAGTTAAATAATGATTTGTGAGTAAACAGCTTTATTTTATTCGTTAAATAGTCCTAACAAATGCCACTCTTGATTTCCAAATTCTCTAGATAAATTCACTCCTCACTTCGTGAGTCGTGAATTTATCGATAATTTGGAAATCACTCGTGGCATTACTTATGAAAATGATCATGTTTGCTGTGAAAAAAGCTCTTTTAGCGAATTAACTTCAAAAACATGTTTTGATGAGATCTACCTCATTAAAATAACTTTGTAGTCAACTTTAATTAAACCAGTTCCATCTTGTGATTGAGATTATCACGAACATTGGGGAAATCTTTAATATTTTCCTTGTGGCGAGAGAAAAATCATCAATGAGATTTCTTCTTCATCTTCGGTTTTTCCCCACTTCTAGTTTGCCGTCTTCAGTTTCCATTTATTTCTATCATTCCAATCTCTTTCTTCCAAATTCCTATCATCCATTATAGTTCTGACATAAGTTTTCCATTTCCATCTTGGTCTGCCACGTTTATTTCTTCCAGGGGGTAATTTAACCTTTAAATTTGTAATGTATCTTTTGGATGCATCAGTTGATTCAGTTAATTTAATGTTTTAAATAAATGAGAAGAAAACGAACAAAAATAAACCACTTAAGTGTCTAATTAAACAAGATACCTAATAATAAGAATAATACAAGAGTTCGTTTCCACTTTCGTCCGCCACATTCAAATAACTAACAGAAGAAATTTGTATTTTGCCAATTTAAGGGTTAATTATATGAATTATTGTCCTACATATAAAAATTAAGCAACAAAATAAGTTGTAGTTTAGGAATAGATTGATTAGTTTTTTATGTCAAAATAAATTTAAATTCGTTTAACAATTTAAATTATAATCATTACATAACAACCAGTCTTTTTAACATTTATTTTGACGACATGATAAGATCGTGGAAGTAAATGACGACTGTGGGAATTAACTTAGGAAATATAGCAATAAAAACAGTAGCATTTGTAGATGACCAGATTTTAATAACAAAAACAAAGGACGAACTACAAAGAATGGTAAATAAACTAAATGAAATATAAAAAAAATACAACGTGGAAATTTCATCAGAAAAATACAAAAAATGGTCTTCAAGGGCGCTCATCCAGTTCGGACAAAGATAATATTAGAAAATAAACCAATAGAACAAGTGGTAAGATATAACTTCCTAGGTTGCGAAATATCATACACAGCGGAAACAGATATAAATAACAAACTAAATAAGTTTAATTATATAACAGGGACACTAAAAAGAACTTTGAAAAATAAAGCCAGGAAAGACTCTATAACGAAATTATACAAGACAGTGGCAGTACCTATTATTACTTATGAATACGAAACATGGACAGTGACAACACAATAATCTGCCAGAATACAAGCTGCTGAAATGAAATTCCTCAGACCAATAACAGAATATCAAAGAACAGACAAAAAACATAACACAAAAATAAGACAACAACTAAAAGTAAGGAATTAAACACAACAATAGTGAAATACAGAACGAACTGGAAAGAACACTTGAGAATAGAATACCAAAACCAGCATACAGCTATTCACCACGAGGAAGAAGAAGTTTGGGAAGAGTAGCAATTTGGAGCCAGAACAGGCTAGTAAATAAGCCTAAACCGTGATGAAGAAGAAGATTATATAACAGATAAAAAGGTTTTATTTTAGTACATAAAATATTGTAATTAGTAGTACATAAAAAGTTTTAAAATGCTATAAAGCTCCAGAGTTATATTTTAAAATTTATGAATCAAAGACGAAATCAGAAGAAAAAAAAAATGAGAATGCATTCAGACATCCTGTTAGGCATTAGTCCTAGAACTGTTATGCTTAAGAAAGAGATTTTATTCCATCATTTTGTTGGTAGACCCATTGAACACTTTCCATTTGGGTTTCAATATTCCTTTACGGAACTTAAACACGCTGATTTTCATAACATATGACATGCTCTTTCGAGTTTTGCTGATGCATGACGATGTAGTCGCAGGTTGGTGACATGTTGAGTTCTTGTAACACGTCTGCATTTTTCTTTTGATTCTGTTCGGTGTTACCGGCTGTTTGGAACATGGATCCTATTTCGCAAGTTGTTAATAAGTTTTATCTCTTTCTCAAACATTTCATGTAGGCCTACTAATTTAATGGTTTCAAAACCCTGTCAATGATGCCCATGGATTTGTTCTTCAATTTCAAAATTTTCTCTGGCAAATCTAAATTTTCAACAAAATATAATTAGCAAAGTTAAAACATACATAACTAGATACATTAAGCCGTTTTAATACTCTATTATTCAATCAAATGTTAATTCCATTCCATTCCACAGTGTTCTGTCCGAGGGCAGGTCTTTCACTGCAATCATACCATTTTAATGCTGTGTTTTGCAGCTTTACTAGGGAATCATAGGGTGGTAGCTTCCCGTTGCTTTCCACGCAGGTGAAGGATGATAATGATAAGGATGAAAATGGTGGCCGGATGATTTTCGGGGACCGTTGGGCCTAAGCTTCCTGACTATTGTCTTGCAGGTAAGGAAAAACCCCGTAAAAACTCACCCAGGAGCCTGTCCCGACCGGGAATCGAACCCGAGCCTGCTGCGTGACAAGGCAGCACGCTATCTCGAGACCACAACGGTGGATAAATGTTAATTGGTACTGGGTATTTACCACATTTTTTTGTGGATATTTCCATAGAATACCTCCGTGACACCAAATTTAAATTGTATACAAAACTTCCGATGTGGCTAGTAACATAAAATCATCTGGAAAGAATACTGTGTCTAATTTAAGATTCCTGTTAATGGTGATACTTGCATGTCTCGTGTTTCTGAACTATCGTACTGTTGCATTCGTATGAATATTAAAATAAATAATAGTTTTAAAAAACTAAAACAACGCGCTTTATTAGAAAACCGAACTAAAAAATGAAAAATAATTTTAATTTCCATCACGCTTGGGATAAAATTAAAGTGGTCAACAAAAAAATCATCTCCAACACATATAGAATAAAACTAGAGTTATCAACAAAAAGAAAATAATTTTACCATCAAAAGCGTGGTGTGCTCTATATCAATTAATATATTTGATAATAAACAGATATTGGTAAAAAATGTTAGAAGAAAATGTAAAAATCATAAAAAGCACCCCACGCTTTTGGTGGTAAAATTATTTTCTTTTTGTTGATAACTCTGGTTTTATTCTATATGTGTTGGAGATGATTTTTTTTGACCACTTTAATTTTATCTCAAGCGTGATGGAAATTAAAATTATTTTTCATTTTTTAGTTCGATTTTCTAATAAAGCGTGTTGTTTTAGTTTTTTAAAACTATTGTTTATTTTTTAGTTTAATATTTTACAGAATAAGATAAAAATGTAAATATCTTTAAATTCGATACTATTATAGCATGAGCTAAAAGTAATACTCTCCTAAAAAAATCCTTCCAGCCGGATTTGAACCAGCGACCTATAGATTACTGAAATTTTATACGACTATAGTTCGCCGCTCTACCAACTGAGCTCTTACAACGATTTACTAAAAAGTCGGCAAGTCCGCAACCTATTATACCAGTTTTAATTTTTTTTTAATTTTCTGATGATTCTGACCAGGATTTTAGAAACAAAATATGAATTTATTGTATTGTCACAGGTCCTTTACAAGTATACAAAATTTCAAGTCGATCCAATGTTTCTAAGTTGGTGAAAATCGTGTTCAAAGATTCCGTTACATAGATACAAAGGCACGTTTTTGATTTTCTGACGATTATGGCCAGGATTTTAGAAACAAATATGAAAGTATTGTATTGTCACGGGTCCTTTACAATTATATAAAGTTTTAAGACTATCCAATGTTTCCAAGTGGGTGAAAATCGTGTTCAAATATTCCGTTACATAGATGTAAAGACACTTTTCTTGATTTTCTGATAATTCTGGCCAGGATTTTAGAAAATAAATATGAAATTATTGTATTGTTATGGGTCTTTTACAAGTATACAAAGTTTAATGTCGATCCAATGATTTTAATCGCGTTGAAAGATTCCGTTACATAGATAGATACAGGTCAAATTATATAAAGCGTGTAAAAAAAGGAGTGAAAGTTTATATATCTTTTATTTATTTATTTCTATTCAGATAGCTTTTCTCCTACTTTGGTAGAGATTATATTCTTTATACAATTTACAGATACTGTAAATGATTGTTGTGGAATGCGATTATTTACCAAAATATCCAACAATAAACTTACATTTGCCTGTCAAAACGCTTTTTGACAGGCAAATGTACGAACGGGTTTGGAGCAATCAGCGGGGAAAGAAGACCCTGTTGAGCTTGACTCAAGATCTAGCACAAAGTAAAGAAACAATTTAATATTGTTTTGCTTCTCACCTGAAATATTTTCGTATGTTATTTACTATAGAAGCCACTCTTCCATCAATTTTTGGTAAACATATTTTATACAAACCAGCTTACCCTTCTTGTGTGGTTGTATTATATTTACGTATGATATCTTTAATAAAAGTGTCGGAGTTTAGTCGAAACTCGAAATATATTGGATTACTATCCTTTGAAAAATATTGTATTTTACAACTAAAAATAGCCAGTAGTCATTTTACTAAATGTACTGAGAATTAAATTAATTAATCAATTATCTCATTTATTTGGCAGTTTATATAATTTACACTTAGTCCTAACCAAAATCAGTTGGATAGGCTATCGAAAGTCTTACGAAGAAAATTAAAGTAATGTTTTTACTAGAAAAGAAGTCTTGGTAAAGACGAAACAAATCATGTAAATGCACGTATACTGGAATACAAATCATTCATAAAGTTATAGATTGTAAAATATACCGATATGGTAATATCGGGTAATAATGGTAATTTCTTATCTTTTATAGAAAGCACTACAAGCGTAAACAGTTACCTAATAAACATAGTTTATTTAAATATCTAAATTAAAGACTTCCTGTTTGTATAGCACTTAAAACATTGGCGAATTTCTGTTTTAACATAATGTTTGCATAAATAAATCTCTCTCCCTATTGAATGTTGGAACTACAACTTTCATAGGCGCCACCCTTACGTAACTCGAGATATGCAGGAAATTGACAATAAGCCTGAGGAAGTAAGCTTCATTTTCACGTTATTTTGCTCTATGGGCACTCCACCCGTCATGAGGTCATCCTCTATTTACATTCAAATTATTTATCTCTTCATCGCTTAAGGGTCATTGACCGTAAAATATTTTATCATTATTAATCTATTTTGTTATAAATGTATTTAGTGTGGTAAAGTTTTTAGAAATAATTATTATTTAAAAAGTGACAAGTATGGTACCACAATTCACAATAATTATAAAAAATGGGAAACATGAAGGAAACATTATATTTTCTCTGATTTTTTACCATATAGAACTAGTTTCGTTTTATATTAAATAGACAAGTCGGTGGGCAAATTATCAAATTATTTTTATTAATCTGGCACAAGTCGGGTCTTCCTTGTCAAAATTAAAAATACGGATTTCTGATTGACAGTTTTTTGACAAGCAGATGGTAAACCAGTCTCTGCAAATCTTGTAAAAAAGTTTAGGTGTAAGTTAAGGTTTCTAATTGAACAACATTTATGGAGCAACCTGCACATTTGGAATAAAAAACGGTTTCTTCGAAGAAGTAGATACTACTGACACAGTTTCAGGGCATGGTACATCATCTAATAGTGACATTTATAAATAAATGTAAGAAATCAAGCATATGATAATTCTTCATTACATTTTTGCACATCCACAATGGCATAACCCAATGTAGAACCGTAGCCTCTCCTTTTTGTTAGGAGTTACTAGACCAAGTTAATTTAGTTACGCTTATTTCCCTGAAGATGCCACGAATAATATGTGGTCAACATACCGATCCAATGGGACACTAAGGTTTAACTAGGATGAAAAGGTCGGTAAATTTTGCTTAGAGGCTCCTTATTCATAAGTAATACCACTTCGTGAGTCGTGAATTTATCGATAATTTGAAAATCAAGAGTGGAATTTGTGAGGACTATTTAACGAATAAAATTAAGCTGTTTACTCACAAATCATTGTTTAACTATAGTTATTTTAAAATATTTATATATTTAATGTAAACGGCGATGTTTGAAAACAAATCAGAAATGTGAGGTTATGTTCATTCACTGCTGCTTGATCATATTATTTATTGCCAAATAAGATCGCAATATTGTAAGAATGTACCCAAGTGGAGAAATAATGAAACACATCAAACTATATATCATAATCAACATTACGGGTTATTCATTAATTTTTTTAGTAAACAACTCAGTAAAATCAAGGAATATTTTCATTATTTGCTATATTCAATGTATTTGTTGGAGAAAAATAATGCTTTGATGTGTTCAGAACATTAAAAAGGAGGAGCTTTCTTTATCACAAAAGCAGGAGCTGATAAAGAGAAATTGATAAAGAAAGGTGAAACACGACTGCCATTGGTTGTAAAACAACGTTAATTGAAACGAGATTGGTCATTGACTAGCATTTTTGGCATGCATTAAATAGTCAGGATTAAAGATATTTTACGTGCCTGAAAATAATCCGACTCGATACTCACGGAGGACTTGCATCTTGGATTTTTAAATCCTAAAAAAAAACATCGACCCCGGCCGGGTTTTACTACGTATTAATCTACTTGTTTAACCAATTTGAGTCCCGCGCCGTAGCCGAGCGGTTAAGGTAGGAAGCCTTGGCGCAGAGCTACGGGACTTGCGCTGGTTCGAGTCTCCATGGGAGAAGACATTTTCTCATGGTATTTCGGCCAGTATGGGACCGGTGCCCACCCAGCATCGTGAGGCAATTGGGTAGCTACAATAAGTAGCGGCTCCAGGTTGAGGAACCAGCTATGACGGCTGGGGGACTCGACATGCTAACCACATGTCACCCCTACACTGGCTGTTGATCATCTACCTCTGTGATTGACACATGTGGATGTGAAGGGCCAGCAGCCGGCTGGTAAAAGGGTAACCGCTGAAAAGTGGAAAGACCCTCAATCGGAGTTACATAATAATTGAAATTGAGGAGGACGGTATATATATAAAAAAAAAAGGTATGAAAATATTTCATAAAATCTGGGCTCTAGTTATCACGACGTTACAGTAGCAACGAGAGTAGCGTACCTGTTAAGTTTGGTATTGTTTGCAACATCTGCTGAGGAAGACTTGAATTGTTGACGCAGAAAGAATGTTCATGAAGCAAGTGGGAAAGTGCCAAGCTCTCATTGTTCTGATGGACTTGATGGCCATCACGCGCCACTTTCATTTCTAATCTACATGGAATACAAATCACCCTTCATCCCTTCTTACTTTCACAACCTCACCAATCCTTTCTGTGCTTCAACCCTCTTATTTTAGAGACCATTAGCTTCTGTTCTCCTTTCCCGACACACACATCACTATACGATTTCAGTGACTATTTAACTCATGCCGCAAATGGGAGTCAAATGTCAATCACATTTCAATGATCTTTTATTTACATCCATTCACAGTCTTTTTCACCTCGATTTTATCAATTTAATTTTATCACTTTAAAATCAAGCTTCTCCTTTTTTAACATTCTGAATAGGTTATAGCAATATTTTGCAGTGACAGCATGTGGCTACCAGATATTATATCCATCCATCCATCCATCCATAGTAATTCTGCCCGAGGGTAGGTCTTTCACTGCAATCGTAGCATTTTCAAGCTATTATTTGCAGATTTACTAGGGATTTATAGGTGTGATAGCTTCTCGTTGTTTTCCACACCGGTGAAGGTTGGTTGTGATAATGATAAGGATGATGATGATGGCCGGATGATTTTCGGAGACAGTTGGGCCCTAAGATTCCTGAAATTTGTCTTGCAGGTGAGGAAAACCCCATAAAAAATCTCACCCAGGAGCCTGTCCCGACCGGAAATCGAACCTGGGCCCACTGCGTGACAAGGAAGCATGCTACCTCGAGACCACAGCGGTGACAGATTGTATATAGTGCACGAATGTTAGCAGATAGTGCGTGCCGGATATAATATAAAAACATTTGTAGCAATTGATTATACCACAAAAAAGAAAAAAGGAACTATGGTTTTCACTTTCTTAAATGTATTATTTCCCAGAAATTTACGTGTCAGAAAAATATAATTGATATATTTACATCATAGGACATCAGAAATTAATTAATAACCTATAATGTTGGTTATAAATTTCTCCACTGGGGGTACATTCTTACAATATTGCGATCCTTTGGCAATAAGCAATATGATCTGGTTGCAGTGGTGAACAAATAAAGCATAACAATCGTTTCTCATTTGTTTTCAAACATTGCCGTTTACATTAAATATATAAATATTTTAAAATAACTATTTAAATGTCCACCGCAGTGGTCTCGAGGTAGTGTGCTGCCTTTTCACGCAGCGGGCGCGGAATCGTTCCCAGGTCGGGGTAGTTTTTCTGGGTGAGGGTTTTATCGGGGTTTTTTCCTCACCTGTAAGACAAATGTCAGGAAAACTTTAAGGCCCAAACGGTCCTAGAAATCATATGGCCATCATATTCATCATCATCTTTATCATTATCATCATCCTTCACCGGCTTGGAAAGCAACGGGAAGCTACCACACCTATAATTCTCTAGTAAAGCTGCAAGCATAGCATGAAAATGCTTATGATTGCAGTGAAGGACGTGCCTTCGGGCAGAATTACTATGGATGTATGGATATTTAAATAATGATTTGTGAGTAAACAGCTTAATTTTATTCGTTAAATAGTCATAACAAATGCTACTCTTGATTTCCAAATTCTCTAGATAAATTCACTCCTCACTTCGTGAGTCGTGAATTTACGATAATTTTGAAATCACTCGTGGCATTACTTATGATAAAATTAAAAATTAGTTTATAATCGTAGAATTAACTCGTATATGTGACTTTGATTGCTGTTAAAACTAATAGAAGGGAGGGTATTGTCTATGGTGAGGTCCAACGTGTTCTCGAGGCATCGTTGTTTTCTTCCTATCCAGTGGGTTCTCGTTCGATCCCTGCTCAGGATTAATTTCCTGGGTCAAGTTTTCTCAGAGTTTTTTCCTCACCTGTAAGACAAGTGTAGGGAAACTTTAAAGCCCAAATTACCCCTGAATATAGTCTGGCCATCATAAATTACCCATCCATATTCACCTTATCATCATGAATATGTGAGTGAGTAGCGTGTCTTATTTTAAATGTTCACATTGACTCGAAGATGGCCTCGCATTCAGCTCATCCCTCAATTCGGTGGTAAAAAAATGTGTTCCAAAATATCCTCTCCCGAAGGTCTTGTCCCTCCAAGGCTCGGGTAACATGGATAGGTAAAAGTACCTGAAACGGAGAAGTTAATTTATGAATAAGAAAAAAAGGATTTGATGAGATCTTCTATATAATTAAAGATGTCTCTCTGGAGTTCGGAATTCATAAAAAAGTTAGACTTATATGAATGTCTCTAAATGGTCAAACAGTAGGATGCTTGTAGGCAAACAGTTTTTGGATACCACAATGGGTTAAAGCAAGGAGATGCACTATCTCCTTTATTATAAAATTTCGTACTAGATCATGCCATAAAATCTTTAAAGGACGAAGAAGGCCTACAATTCAATATTAATAAGTTGTTAGTTTATGATGTTGGTGTAGTATTATTGGGCGATAGCGAGGAGATACTGAGGGTCAATACGCACACACTAATGATTACCACAAGAATTCGGGTAAACACCAATAAACTAAATATATGTACACACATAGAAATGCAATATATAATGTAAATAGGCAGTCAATTAATGACAAATGAAGGATATTTTGAAGAACTGGCTGAATTCAAGTACCTAGGAACAATAATTGCAAACAGCAATGAGGTGCACAAAGAAATTAAACATAGGGCCAATTCGGGAAATGCATGCTATTATGCGTTTCAGGAACTCTTGTCATCCTAACTTACCTCAAAAAACATTAAACTGAAAATATATAAAACTCTGTTATTCTACCAGTTATATTACTTGATTGCGAAAAATGGACTCGTACTATAATGGAAGGAGAAAAGATTATAAGTATTTGAGAATAAAGTTCTTAGGAACATTTTTTGATCAAAGATGCAAAGACAGGCGACTACATAACAGTGAGCTACATGATCTTCATGGAAAGCCAGCTGTAATAAGAACAGTTAAGTCTCGTAGACCCAGTATGGGACCGGTGCCCACCCAGCATCGTGAGGCATTTGGGTATCTACAATAAGTAGCGACTCCAAGTTGAGAGAACCAGCTATAACGGCTGGGGGACTCGACATGCTAACCACATATCACCCCTACACTAGCTGGATGATCATCTACCTCTGTGATTAAACACATGTGGATGTGAGGCCAGCAGCGGGCTGGTAGGCTAAGGGAATTCTAGGTCTGTCGCGCCAGGAGTTAAAAAAAAGTATTGTAGACTGTGATGGGAGGGAATGTGGCACGAATAGGGTAGGAAAGAGGGACTAGAAACTCCTTGTAGGAAAACCAGAGGGAAAAGGGCATAGTAGGTAAAGTAAGAATGAGGAGGGAGAATAACATTAACCGTGATTTGAGGGAAGAAACTTATACAGGGGATGATTGGAAAACATTAGCTTGGGATATAGATGAGTGTCCGCACAGCCATGAATCTATGGGTTTGATAGTTCCAGTGAGTTGGTTTAGTTAGTGAAACTTAGATTTAATTTTTATGTGCAGTTAAACCCCAAAATATCTTATTAAATGCACGATTTAAGTACTTTTACTTTCATTTTAAATGCGCTTATGTAGCATCACCTGTCATATATACTAAGTTAATCGATCTTCTATTGTTTTACTTCTTTATCAAATGCCTGGTACTTTCCTTATCAGCTTTATACTGTGTAGGCCTATTACAGGTTATTAATTTTATATTAACTAACTCACTGGGCACTATCGACACCGGACGTTCATGATTGCCCGGGCATAAGCTCTCCATATATCCTTATCCTGAGCTTAATTTTTCCAATCATTTTCTTTTTTACTTTTCCTGTCTCACTTTTTTTGTTAATATCACTCTCCCATCTCATTGTTTGCCTATCTATTGAGTGATTTCCCTCTGGTTTTCCTACAAGAAATTTTCATGTCCCTTTTTCATTTCCCATTCCTACCACATGTCCTCCCCGTCGCAATCTACGACACTTGACTTTCTTATTTTACATCTGGTTTTCCATAGAGATCACGTAGCTCAAACTATTATGTAAACGTCTCCATTCATCTGTGTTTTCTTCTCTCTTTGGTCCTTTTTCTTAAGAACTTTATTCCGAAATCCTCTTAATCGTTTATTTTCCCTTAAAGTGAGAGAGAATGTTTTGTCATTAGTATAACTGGAATTAAAACAGTTTTATATATTTTTAGTCTAACTTTTTTTTTTGAGAGAATAATTGTTATTACAAAATAACTCTCTAGTGTAAGTCTGGTGAAATGGAACAGAAGACCTCAAGATCTTAACTACGTCAGTTAAAATAAACCATTATTATTATTACTTTTATTATTATTGTTATTATTATTATTGTTATTATTATTATTATTATTATTATTATTATTATTATTATTATCTCCGACATAAAAATTATATGTTCATCTTTTTTAATGAATCGAATTCATGACGGGTATAATTTAATGTCCCTCCTAACAAAAAGTAATACAATTTATTTTACCAATAACCAAAAACAAAGTACCGTAATCGATGATGGCTCCTTAAATTATTTTTAGTCACTATGAAATAGAAAAAAGAATGACACACATTAATTATATCCAAATTAAGTACCTAATCGTCTAATATCTTGTCTATAAAACTTTATTTTTAGTCGATATTTCAGTCTTAAAAGTTGGAATATTAATCAAAAATTAATATAATGGATTATATAAGACAAAAAAAGACATACAGACACGCATCACACGCGAATACGAATATAAATACATAGCCCTACGTATGTTAAATAAAAAAACGTTCTTAATGTTAACAGTTCAATTTTCCGCACATTTGAGATGATTTAAAATTGCATTAGAATATTATTTTTGTCCTTAGCTTATTTATTTTACTTTATTCGTCCAATGTATTTATTATAATTCTGTAACATAAAAAATTAATTTCTTAAATTAAAAAATATATATTGAAATAAGTACCTGATGTATCAGTGGTCCTCTATTAGATACCTAATGACATGTCGAAGATGGAACATGTCCTGAAAGGCCTACGTGCTTTTTTTTTCTAATTGACGAAGGTTTTTTTTAAACGGAAACCCATTTTAATTGTGGACGACTGATATATCAGGTAGGCCCCTACTTATTTTAATACCACTGGTTAACATGATGTTTGTCTCATGAGTACCAATAGTTGTACTTAATACAGTTTTTTATCGTGTTTTCAAATATGTATTCGGAATTTCTCCATCACCCGCAGTTTTTCATTTCAATTTCAATTAATGGATTTAAAAAATATATTTTTTAATAAACGTTTTTTCGTCCAATTGTCCGTTGTAAAATAAAACGGGGAACACTTTGATCAGGAGATTTCAGCTATGGAAAAGATATATCAAGGCAAATGGAATCCTAATATGCTGGTCGATTATTGTTGGACCATCAAGGGGGATGCTCCACAGGCGAAATATAGCAAAAAATCGTCATTTCTTACTTTCTAGGTGAGTCCGAATGTTCGAATATTGTGTAGTTACGAATGTAGAAAATATTAAAGTGTATGAAATTATAAATTCCTGTCTCTCGGAAACCTTGCGTGATGGAGAAAAACTGATATATCTGAATTCAGAAGAAAAAATACTATCAGAATCACATATTTTTCTTTCTGAGGCAAAAAAACAAGTTTCTTTTTTGTTGCTCAGTGTTATTAAAAGAATTTACTACATAACCTCAATCGTGATTTACAATGAATTTTAGAAGAAAATATGTCTTTATTAGTTTGACAGAAGTAGCTTATAAATTCTAAATGATGTATACAATCATAAGGCATTACCCATTAGCGTAAAACTATTGCAAGTCTGAATACAACGACGTTTGATTTAAAAGTCAACTGGTTGTCATTGCAATGCAGAAATGATATGAACTGCAAAAGAGTAATAACTGCTATTACACATTCAAAGAAATGTGATATTTCTGGGATGAATTTGACTCGCTATGTTACGCCACATTTCTCCGGCGCACGCCTATGCTTGACGTAATAATATGACAGGTGAAAGTGTTAATTAAGACGTGCCATATTCCACCTGCTGTGGCCTTTTTTAAGGTCCGAATAAGTGGGCGTGTAGACGGATAACACATCACGGAAGACTCGAAATAAAATTTGCGTTATATCATTCATAGATACAATTCACAAAATTGTAAATTATATTTTTTTGTAAATAATCTGGCTCATTGGAAAATATGCCTGGAGATGAATACCAAAACGTCTTTCATTCCCTATTCGTGCCACATGTCCTGCCCATCGTAGTCTACGAGACTTAACTGTTGTTATTATATCTGGTTTCCTATAAAGACCATGTAGTTCACTGGTATGTAGTCTTCTCATTCGCCTGTCGGTTCATCTCTCTTTAGTCCAGAAATTTTCCTAAGAACTTCATTCTCAAATACTCATCTCCTTTCTTCCCTTAGAGTAAGAGTCCATGTTTCGCATCCGTATAATATAACTGGTAGAATAATGGTTTTATTTATTTTAGTTTAACATTTTTTTGAAAGGAGTTAAAACAAGCTGCTCTTAAATTTAAAATCTTAATAGCGTAGTGGTTAAGGCACTGAGCTACAAGCCGGAGGGGTCGAGGGTTCAAGTCCCGTTGGGGTCAGGATTTTTAAACTGACCCAAACCCTCTGGCGGCACTATGGCCCTGGGGTCGACTCAGCCTCTAACGAAAATGAGTACCAGACGCTTGTTCTGGGGTAAAGGTGGCCGTCATGCAGGGCTGACAACCCGGCTGACATAAAGTGCCGATTGTCTAGAAAAAAGTGGGAGCCTTAACCTCCTACTACCCCAAGGGCCTCCGGGCCTGTTGTGGGATCACTTTTAAACTTTAAAGTGATACTAAAGAGTTACTCAATTGTCAAAAAATATTAATCATAATGCCCAAGATTATAGAACTTAATTTCTCTTGTGATGGCCTAACGTCCCTTAGAACTCTTTTACAGAATAAATATAGACTACTGCACCATAAACTTTTACATTTTTAAGTCTACTGAACTATTCGACTTAACAAATTTACTCGGTTCGTATAGCCGATGATTCATTGTTCTGCTGAAATGTTGCTATCTTCGGATAATGATCCTGTAATATTTCAATACTGTGCAATACATTATTTTTGTTAAAATCTGACATATTGATTGTAGTTTTTAATTACTTTTAGAATTGTATGGTAAGCTTTATAATACATAATATTTAGAGTGCTTCAAAGTGAACTAGGTATTACAAGTAAGGAATACATTAGAGTAAGAGCAAAACAAGCAGTGAGGACGATCCACGACGTAATAATATCAAATAGCAAGCCTAAAAACAGCATTGGCACTGTTTGAAACCAAAACAATGCCAATACTGACTTATGGCATAGAAATAATAAAAAAAACAGCAAACAATGGCTGATCTACAAACACTATAGAGAAAATAAAATCCACTTACTTGCAGTAGGCGATTGGAGTGTCCAAGAACATGCGCTCGAGACTTGTATACCTACTCGCATTATTGAACAACTAAGGACAAAATTGATCTTGCCCAGAACTAAAGCTTCGGACCAACTCTCAGAAAGAAAAGATAAAACACTCCAATAGAATTCCACGACACAGGAGCAATGATAGACAGAGAATGGACAAGAGAAATTTTCGAATTGCTACACGTAGTAACAAGACTGACAGTCCATGGATTCCACCTATCTTATCTGCAAAATCACAGCTTACCACGAACCCAACGAATCTTGCCAGTTACATTGTGCAACAAAAAATGTGAACGCTACCATATCAAATTCTGGACAAAGAGGACAAAATCACTAAACGAATATGCAAAGCTCAAACAGTAAGATCGGATATTAATGTAAATGTCCATTTGGCTGCAATAAGAATTCATTCATTCATTTTGAGAATTTTCCTCATCATAGGGTATTCTCCAACCAATCTTAGAAATTAACATGAAATAATATATATATATATATAAATGGCTACGGATTTATAGACTATCAGTTTACAACAAACATTCACACATTTCCCTATATTGAAGTTCTCCATGATTCTCTGTCCTCTGTGTCTTAATCTGTTGCACCAAATTTTCTCATTGAATTATAATGTCGTTCTTCCAGGTTGTTCTTGGTCTTCTTTTCTATTCCTCCTTGCAATTTTCCATGCATAGACGGCCTTTGGTTGTCTTCCATCTTGCATTCTTCTTACGTGTCCATACCATTTTAGCCTTCTGTGTTCAATCTCATCCATATTTCTTTCTGCATTCATCCATTTTCTAATTTCTGTATTTACAATTTTTTCCAGTCGCGATTTTCTGGCAGCTCTCCTCCAAAAATCCATTTCAACTGAAGTTATTCTGTTAACATATTGTTGTGTCATTGTCCAAACTTCCGATCCTTATAACATTATACTTTCTAGTAATGATTTATAAATTAGTTTTTTTTCTGTTAATTATGTTTTTACTCCATAGTATATAGTTTAACATTCCTATGGTTTTTCTTCCATTACTAATCATTTTTGCTATTTCTATATTTGATGTTCCATCTTTCTATATAATTTATCCCAAATAACAAAAACTATCGCTCTTGTTTATCTTTACCCCATCAATACATAAATACTCTGTTTTGTTTTTGTTGATTTTCAAACCCCATTTCTAATAAGTTGTTGACAACTGATTACACATATAATTTGCATCTTCTCCATTGTGAGTTATAATTATTTGATCGTCGGCAAAAAGTAAGTGATGTAGATATCTTCTTTCTGTTAATTCTAGTTCCCAATAATAATAATAATAATAATAATAATAATAATAATAATAATAATAATAATACAATAAATAAATGAGGAATATGTTCCTTGCAAAATTAGCTAAATAAAAAAGTGTCATGTTTATAATAATGATGAGTTGGAAATTCGTATGCCATTTTAATGACCCCAATACATTAGTTCACTATGTAGGATTCTGTTGAAGAATACTCCGTGATGATAAAAACAAAGTGCTCTTGTAAACATGGTACTTGTCCGTAGCATACATCGCATCATGACTCAGTCAAACTTGTTGTTTATTTTGTTTTATTGTTTGTAAATAAAATACACCTCTTGGTTGTAGGGCACTTTCTTTTATCTAATTGTCACAATGTCTTTAATTAAATGCAATTTTAATTACGGTACGTGAAGAACAATGCATCATTAGGCAAGGTGAAGTGCCTAAACAGTTAATGAAATAAGTAATCAGGATTCAAATTCACTCATTTATAAAACCTACCACGCAATTCAATGTGAGAAATTTTCTTACGAAATCATATTTTTGGAATACAATTTTGAAGCGTGGTGTGTCTAATTAGATATTTAACTTTATTTTCAGCATTAAATATTTAGAGGTGGAATAAAATTAGATTTTTACCAGTTTTGAATACAGAAGTGTTTGGAATTTGTTTACTGAAACAAAATAATCTACAATTTCTTAGTTATTGAATGTGAATGAATTCGCACTTTCATACAATTTATTGAGATTTAGAAAACTCCTAACATCATGTACAGTATGTACAATAGGGGACTATATGCATTTCATATTCTTCTTCCTTGTCGGTGAAACCATTTTCAACTTCCCCAACCTCCACAATTATTAGCCATAAAAGAAGCTGTTAAATGGTGTGCAACAAATGAAATATGTTCTCGTATACATAGCGATTTACAAACAGCCCTGAAAGCAATTAATGATAAACATAACAATAACTCAACAGCTTATAATATTATAATGATATTGTGAAAAGAAAAATTAATATTTGAACCAGGAATCGAACCGTGGACCTCTAGTTCTCCAGACTAGTGTGCACCATTCTAGACTTGGCACAAACATTAACAATTCTTTCCACATATACAAATCTATAATTCTCGTTTCGTCCGCTGTCAGGTAGGTGTCGCTACCATCACCAACGGCCGGCTTCGTTTAGAAGTATCTAAAAGTGATCCCACAACAGGCCTCAGGAGGCCTTTGGGGTAGTAGGATGTTAAGGCTCCCACTTTTTCTAGACAATCGGCACTTGATGTCAGCCGGGTTGTCAGCCCTGCGTGACGGCCGCCTTTACCCCAAAACAAGCGTCTGGTACTCATTTTCGTTAGAGGCTGAGTCGACCCCAGGGCCATAGTGCCGCCATATTTGAGAATTTTACCCACCACTTTTATAAGCAGTAAACGATGTTATTTAACATTTTCCAATACTGTTATTTTAACACAGTTCCAATAATGGGTAATATTATAATGATATTGTGCCAAGTCTAGAATGGTGTAGTGGGCTGCACACGAGTCTGGAGAACTAGAGCTCCACGGTTCGATTCCTGGTTCAGACATTGTTTTATTTTCACAATATCATTATAATATTATAATATGATCCATTATTGGAACTGTGTTAAAATAACAGTATTGGAAAATGTTAAATAACTCAACAGCTTGCGAGATTAGGGAATAAATGAAGCAAAGTTCAAAACATATTTGTCTACCTTGGGCACATGGGCGTTGCGGGGTATTAGAAAATGAACGTGCGGATGTATTAGCCAAGTCTGCAGCAGATTCCAGTTAAAGTATGCGTATGATCTCAGCCATATTTATTTCCTGAAGTCACAAATAAAGAAACATATAATAGCAAGATGGAACAATGTGTGGCTCAATGGTACCACAGGTACATTAACACGACAACTGTTCTTTCCAAGTATTTATGACAGAATAAAATGTAAACACATTGTTCCAAATTTTATATTAACACAATTCCTCACTGGGCACGGAAAATTTGGCCAATACCTACAGAGATTCAACATCATATAAAATGCAAGCTGTGATTGTGGTATTGGCAACCAAAGTGTAGAACATATTATATTTGATTGTCCTTTGTTCTGGAACGAAATATTCGAAATTTCTTGTCTTCTAAGTAACATCGCCTGTTTAAGTACACCCATTACAAAAGTGCTTATGACAGAAAAAACTACAGACTTTTTAATGTTTTTCTTAAATAAAGTTAATAACAAACTTTAATTTTAGATAAAAAAATTATATACCAACAAAAAATTTGACGAAATGTAATCCTAATGGACCTTAGGTGAAATAGGGTTTGCGACGCATTTTTTTTATACACACGCCCTAGACAACCTGGTGTGTGCTCTACTGCTGCCGCCAGAATTCGTTCAAGAAGATCTTACTCCATAGAAGCCTGTATTACTTATTCTAAAACATAAGACATACGATTTCAGCCAATTGTGTTTCGATCTTCAAACTTTTTTCAATGAAATGGTACGTTTCTGGACATTGGCTTCTCATCAAATCTTTATATGCTAAGTCCCCTCTACATCCCCTAGAAGTAATACTTATTCTGAAACACCCTCTATATCTCAACTTATATATATATATATATATACATACACTTACTCACTGGCACTATCGAACCCGTAGGTTCATGGCCGCGCGGACATAAGCTCTCCATACATCCCTATCCTGAGCTAATGCTTTCCAATCATTTCCTGTATAATCTACTTCCCTCAGATCATAGTTAATGTTATTCTCCCACCTCATTCTTGGTTTACCAACTGGACGTTTTCCCTCTGGCTTTCCTACAAGAAGCTTCCATGCAAGTCTTCCATTCCCCATACGTTCAACATGTCCTGCCCATCGCAGTCTGAGACTTAACTGTTCTTATTATATCTGGCTTCCTGTAAAGACCATATATATATATATATATATATATTACTCTTTATAATTGGAATTTAAATAGGTAATAAGTCTACTTCATTAATTAATTATTTTAAAATTAATTATATTAAAATCAGAGTGTGAAAACACCAAAAAGTCTTGTTCAAAGACTTCTTATTTCTTTTGACATTTTTTACATGTTGGATATCTATAGAACGGGACACATGGCTTTACCTTACTTCTAAAACTGTAATACTCAGGAATTTAAAGTCCTGATAAATCATTTATTCCAGTTTGATTTGAATCCACGTATCTCGGATTGAGATAAAAGTATGAACACCACTGTAACATAAGAACCGACATATTATACTTGTTCCGAAATCCTAGAAAATTAGTTGAGATTAATTCCATAGAGTATCCACGTTCACCGCTGTGGTCTCGAGGTAGCGTGCTGCGGGTTCGATTCCCATTCGGGACAGGCTCCTGGGTGAGGTTTTTTTCGGGGTTTTTCCTCACCTGTAAGACAAATGTCAGGAAGCGTACGGCCCAACGGTCCCCGAAAATCATCCGGCCATCATCATCATCATCCTTATCATTATCATCCTTATCATTATCATCATCATTCTTCACCGGTGTGGAAAGCAACGGGAAGCTACCACACCTATAATTCCCTAGTAAAGCTTCAAAGCATAGCATGAAAATGCTATGATTGCAGCGAAAGATTTTCCCTCGGGCAGAATTTGCTATGGTTGGAAGGAGTATCCACCTGGGAAAGAAATGCTTTGAGTAATATATATGGTCCAACAAGAGATAACGGTGTCTGGTAAATTAGAATTAACCGAACTAACTACAAGTTTTATACAAACACAGAGATATAATAGCAGAAATTAAAACCATAAAGAGACGAGTGGTTGTGATATGTAGATAGCATGGACATAAACCGAGCCCCCAAGGTAGTATTGAACGCAATACTTAACTGTGAAAGAAGACGTGGTAAACCAAGTAGTAGGTGGATGGGTGACATGGGTAGTGATTTGAGAAGAACTGGAAACAATAACACTGGTCAACATGATTTTTGTCTCATGAGTACCAATAGTTGTACTTAATGCAGTTTTCTATCATGTTTTCAAATATGTATTCGAAATTTCTCCATCTCCCACAGTTTTTTTACTTCAATTTCAATTAATGAATTTAAATAATTATTTTTTTAATAAACGTAGATTTCTTCCCGGAAAATCTTGGCGGAGTGAGCGATGAGCACGGGGAACACTTTCATCAGCTACGGAAAAGAGATATCAAGGCAAATGGAATCCTAATATGCTGGCCGATTATTGTTGGACCATCAAGAGAGATGCTCCACAGGCGAAATGTAGCAGAAAATCATCATTTCTTACTTTGTAGGCGAGTCAGAGTGTTCGAATATTGTGTAGTTACGAATGTTTGAGATTTAAAAGTGTTTGAAATTATAAATGCCTGTCTCTCGGAAACCTTGCGTGATGGAGAAAAACCGATATCATATTTGAATTCAGCAGAAACATTACTATCAGAATCACATATTTTTCTTTCTGATACAAAAAAAAGTTTCTTTTTTGTTGCTCAGTGTAATTGGAGGCAAAAAGTATAGCACAGAATAGAAAGGCGAGCTGTTGTTCCCGAGATCAAGGCTAAACTCTAAGAAATGTAGTGCCGATGATGATGATTACATTTCTAAGATCGAACGCGCTATCGCGACACCATCAAGGTTGGCACAGTGTTGGATGCGTAAAAACATAAACTGATTTTCAATCAAGAGTCACAGTTTTTCTGTAGCCTAAGTAAGAAAGTTTTGATAGTTCTAGTAACCTATTTCTGAATTCATCAATGATTTGATACACCTGTAGCCAGACCCAACCATGATTAACATTACCTCATTTTGACTACTTTGTTATTGTGTTCAGGAGACCTTGACTGCACAGTTAATATAATACGGAATTCAATTCTTTCCGCGTTTATTCTTCGTCATTATTGTACTCCAGAGGCCTTGCTTTGTACCTCATTTTCCCAAGACGACACACCCATTGCAAGATTTATAGAAATACTTTAATTTACATTAGTTCAATATTCTATACAATAAGTTATTTTATTAAGTAAATGAATCAGTATGAAAGACTTGGAAATATGTATTATTACAGACTGGACAACTAGAGTTCGATTCCGGATAGCGTTATATACCCTATATCGTTTATTATTTGAAAACAATAGCAAGAAAAAGAGAGTTATTTTTGCGAGCGACTTAGCTCGAAGGATAACATTTGAAACCTGTTAAAATACCACAGACGAATAACCCGCTTGGTGTACTGTTACTCTATTTCTAAGGCAAATTGTGAGTTTGAACTTTGTTATCAAAACACATTTCATAATAGTCCTATATGAGAATATCATTGAAATTAAATCTCTGAGTACTACTACTACTGCTATCTACTATCTACTACTACTACTACTACTACTACTACTACTACTACTACTACTACTACTACTACTGCTATTTCTACTGCTGTTGCTACTCTTACTGGTACTAAGAGGTGGCGAAGACTATGCATCGCCCATTGTGCCGCATACTGGAACCAATTGAGGCTCCTTGGAGACCAAATTACTAGATTATTGGTGATTATCGATGTGTGGTTTAATTACATAGGCTCGAAACATTTTGCGGCGTAGGTGTAGGGCCGAAGACGATGTAGATAGTGAGAAATGAGGCAGTACCTTACCAGAAGAAATTCATAGCATATAGGCCTATACAGATAAAAAAAAGGCTATTCTATGCCAGGTTACCACCGGTGAATATTCGGAGAACAACTGACTGCTAGCGTCATGTTGACCAACGTTATAACACACGTTCCCGCTAGAGCCAATTGCCAACATGTTTACTCACATAAGGGATTCTATCCCAGGAGTCCACCTAAATTAATGGGCAAGTTAAGGTGAGAAAATGAGCAAGTTAGTGTTAGTTTGGACAAGTTAGGGTGAGAAAAGGCAAGTTATTGTTACTTTGGGCAAGTTAGAGTGAGAAAATGGAGGAGTTGGTGTACATCAGATTAGTGTTAACTTGTTTGTTAGCGTGTTTTTGTGATAAGTTAGTTACATTGTGTGAGAAATGACTAATATATATATATATATATATATATATATATATATATATTTCCATTGTAAATATGGTGATTTTACGTTACTTTGAGCTAAACCTCTCACTTTATATTAAGGCGTGAGGACAACTGAGTAGACATTTGATATAAGAAGTAGCGAAATACATTTAGGAAAATTAAATTGAGGTCCCTATATTGACATTTCTAGGCCAGTGACATCAATAAATTCGGGAGGCCTTGAATTCTAAGAGTTGTAGTGCCACATATTTATTTTTAATGTATTCGAGGCATCAATTATACACTGCAAATATACAAGATTAAAACATCAGTGTTCAACTAGTAAACGTTGTATATCATTTGTTTATTTATTTTTATTTATTTATGTATTTAGCCTGATGGAGTTGAGGCCATGTGCCCTTCTCTTCCACTCAAAAGGAGACAAACATTATGTTACACTTCATCATCATAGTACATTCACGAATTTAGGCCATTTGTTGACCTGTTTCGGCCTCAAGAGAAACACCATCCAGAAGTCTTTTGAGTGGACGTCCTGTTACACTTAAATACAAAAAATACAATAATATTATGTGCTAAACAATTAATTATCTGACCTAACAGAACAATAATAAAAATAATGTCTAATAATACAATAAAATGAAAGACAATTAAAATTAAAACTAATAAAATAATATGTACACAAAGGAATAAAAGCGCGAATCTACTATAAATGAAAATAAATTAGTATTCCCCTGTGAGATATTTGATCTTCCTGTGTCGAAAGAGGTAGATGCGATAGTCAGTAATTCTGAACGATGTACTTTGGGAGAACTGCTATATTTAAAGGGTATTAAGTTAAGATGCACTACTTTAAACGGCAAAGTTACGTGTTTTATGGTGTAACGGATAAACTGGAGCAATGCATTTGTATCGCCAGTGAAAGTGAAAGTGCTTCCGTGCCACTGCGTGCTCTGACCACCCACACAGAGCTTATACTGTACCACCGCCCGCCTTCCAATAACAGTATGTGCGTATGTATTCTCTATTCATAATAGGAATGTGTTTGTTTAAACCCAATTTTTTTTTCATCATGTTTAAATCGTTACAACCGATGTGTACAAATCGTGTTCACTCAGATGATAGCATTTAAGGGAAGGCCACGAATTCATTGGAAGAACGTTAAGAAACAAAACTAGAAAGGATACCCAATTAAATTTTTAAAAAATCGCTCTTCCATCATTATTATATGGTAATGAATGTTGGAAGCTGAATAAAAGGGGTGAAAACAGATTAAATGCGTTAGAAATTAATTTTCTAGGAACAGTAAAAATATACTCATTAAAAGATCACATTAATATGTAAAGAATTGCATATTATCCTCTCCTAAACAAATTTAAAACTTACAGAACAAAATGGATTCAACATCTAAATATAATGGAAGAGAGTCAATAGTGAAAAGAAATTTTAAAAATGCTTCTATAGGAATGGTCCCAAGGGAGACCAATAAGGCGATGGAATCAAGAACCGAAACAGGCCAGAAGACCTATAGCGTGAAGTCGATATGTTTTTTATTAGTATGTGGTTCCATTGTTTGCATACTTTTACACATTTGGAAAACGTTCTTTTATCGTTTCTGAAGTGCAATATATTACTAATAGCTGTTTGACGTAGCTTGTCCTAAAGAAGAAAACTGGAGACACTCTATTTATGTATGGTCATTTAAGTAATCAGTGCAAAAGTATTCGAAGTTCAACCAGCCTCTTTTAAATTTACAGCATTCAGGATAAGGCATATCTTTCTCCTCACAAAAATATGTATTACAGTATTTATGTTATTGAAGAATGCAGTGGAAATATAATAATAATAATAATAATAATAATAATAATAATAATAATAATCTTCCTCTACAAATAATAGAGAAACGAAGAGAATTCTACTTAGAGACGCACATCCTCTTTATAGATTATAAGAAGGCCTTTGACAAAGTGTCTAGACCAAAATTATGGAACATATTAAGTGAAAAAGTAATTCCACTACACTTGATAGCAGTAATTAAGAAAATGTATGAAAAACAAAAGTAAAATAAATGAAAGGGAACCAAAACATATAACAGGAGGAGTTAGACAAGGTTGTCCACTATCAACCACTCTTTTTAACATTTATTTCGACGACATGATAAGATCATGGAAGCAAATGACGACTGGGGGAATTAACTTAGGAAATATAGTAATAAAAACAGTAACCTTTGCAGATGACCAGATTTTAATAGCAAAAACAGAGGACGAACTACAAAGAATGCTATATAAACTAAATTAAATATCAAAAAATACAACATGGAAATATCATCAGGAAAATAAAAAAACAATGGCTTTCAAGGGCGCTCATCCAGTTCGGACAAAGATAATATTAGAAAATAAACCAATAGAACAAGTCGTAAGATATAATTTCCTAGGTTGCGAAATATCATACACAGCGGAAACAGATATAAATAACAAACTAAATAAGTTTAATTATATAACAGGGACACTAAAAAGAACTTTGACAAATAAAACCAGGAAAGACTCTATAATGAAATTATACAAAACAATGGCAGTGCCTATTATTACTTATGGATTCGAAATATGGACAGTGACAACACAACAATCTGCCAGAATACAAGCTGCTGAAATTAGATTCCTCAGACCAATAGCAGGTTTGACAACAGACAAAAAACATAACACAGAAATAAGACAACTAAGAGTAGAGGAACTAAAGACAATAATAGTGAAATACAGAACAAACTGGAAAGAACACTTGGCAAGGATGACGGAGAATAGAATACCAAAAGCAGCATACAGCTATTTACCACGAGGAAGAAGTTTGGGAAGACCAAAGAAAAGATGGAAAGAGCAGCAATTTGGAGCCGGAACAGGCTAGTAAATAAGCCTAAACCGTGAAGAAGAAGAAGAATCTTCCTCTACCATGAAAGCTCGCAACTTGCTGCGTGTTCATTCGCTTAGTTGTGGTCTTCCTAAGGGCATTTTCTGCTGAGATGTTCAGTCATGTACACCCTTAGACAAAAAAAAGTCGTCTCTTGAACGCACGTTTCTTCAAATTTCTACTCTGCACAGCGCTGGATTCAAACTCGGAAGCTTAGTCATAATTGAGCAGTCCCTGAGCCACTGTGTTATATGGCATGAACTGAAGACACTCCTATGTATACTGTTACATCAGCGGTAAAGCATGCAGTCACTGTTCCTGTTAATGAAGGTTTTTCACGTCCTCAATTATGCAGTTTTTTTCGTGATATTTGTATTAAAATGTTTTATGAATTAAATATAACATTTTATTTTGATATTTGAGTTAAATCAATGAAATGTCGTTATTGTAACAATTATATTTACCACATTCAGGGTTTCTTCTAGGTAATTTCAATGTATTGAATTCAATAGACTGTGATGCGCAGACGTCTGCGCAAAAATAACCTCTGACATGTGTGTTTATAATGAATCATACCAAGTTTCACCATGACTCAGCGCACACACAAGACATAGACTCAAGGCAAATTGAGGGCGGTAATAGATCCTGAGGGTTCATACATCCTATATTGATTTCGTTTTTGTTAAAGTTTTCATTTTAGAATATATTCTTTCCTCATTTATTTATTATAAGAAGATTTTAATTTATGTTTTTGTGTGTTTTGTGTGTGCATTAAAGTCATAAAACGCAAATATAAAATTAAATATGAAACTATATACACAGCGAAATGCTGTTCTAACCTTCAGTTAAAAAAAAGTAGAACGGGAATTGAACCCGTGAGGTTACGAACGCAGATGATGTCTGTTAAACCTCTCGTCCACGGAATCACACTAAGCCAAGCTCTTTCTTTCATGTTGCTTGAGTGTTCACTGCGTTAACTAGCAAACAACCCAGTACAATTACTGAAAACGCGTTGATGTGAATACGGCTTCTGCGAGCGGTCACGAAGTTACCCGATCGGTTGATAGAATCTGCGGATGACTCATTTTTTTGTCTAAAGGTGTAATCTCATCACAATCATCAAAAAAATATTCAGGAAAGAGTACAACTATTAAAATAAAAAATAATAATTAATAATAATAATAATAATAATAATAATAATAATAATAATAATAATAATAATAATAATACTCGTACGCTTTGTTTAAGCTGGCAGAGTTAAGGCCATAAAATCTTCTCTTACACTCAAACAGCGAATGATAAAATAATGCAAAAATTACATACTGTACTTATTACAATTTTAAATTATTATTAAAATATAGGTTAAACAAAATACGATGCGGATGTGCTCTAATATTAGATAACACTAACAAAATATGGAATAAAATTAAATGAGATAAAGTAAGTGTAACTTCCTAGATGAATATGTACGTATTAAATGTTAAATATAGTTTTTTTTATTCAATGTCACCACTTTGTCATTTCGACATTCTGGTATCCTCTCCTATCATGGCGTTATTGTTATGCAGTATTTTCATTGTGTGGAACTTAAGATATCAGTTAATTTTTATTTAAATGATAACAGTGATTGACAGTCCCTGGCATAATTGGGAAGATATTTTAGTAGATTATCATCTGGTTCTTGAATTTAGACAAAAGTGGATCACATTTTTTAATATCTTCTAAGATTTAAGAAATGGGATTTTCAGACCCTGTAACACCATTTTTAATTGACTCAAATCATGATAAATTTAAAAGTTATTTGTGTATTTTTCAGCCCTTGAAGGGCTTATAACCTAGAGAATAACAAGAAGACAGGCGAATTAATTAGACTTTTTATTAAATTAATTTAACATTTCTTTTCTATTAAATTTTTGGAAATTGTATAACAGTACCTGATATCTCAGTCGTCTTCAATAATTTGCAGTGTTGTTTTATAGCAGGCCTTTCGATAACTTATGTATCAACTTCTACTTTCATTTTGGTATCAATCAAAATGATACATAAGCTACCAACCAAAATGAAAGCAGAAGTTGATACATAAGTTATCGAAAGGCCTGCTATAAAACAACACTGCAAATTATTGAAGACGACTGAGATATCAGGTACTGTTATACAATTATTAAAACTTTAACACAGTAACCTCAACGGAGTTTCATAATACATTTTAAAAACATTGATTTTCTTTTCTAGACGGATCCTGGGGTCATGAAGTGGACTCCGAACCACGTGATCTGGAGTGTGGTGGCAGGTAAAGTATTGCATGTTTTTATTAATAATGTTTACTGTTATACCGATCTTCCATCAAGTGAAAGTTGTACTTCAAGGAATATCCAGTGGTAATTCCGATTTTATACATTTAACTAATTGTCAAGGACATGTTATTTAATGTTGCTTAACTAGACGTTAACACATGATTTTTATTACTTTTAATACTTTTATGCATATAATTTGAGAGAACGCTATATATATATATATTTTTTTTTCAACGTTCACATATCGTTCTGTTTTATTTTCCTTCTCCACTCGTCCCTATCCATGCATTCCATGCCCTCCAGTCCTCTTGTTCTAATCCCAGTTCTTATTTTTTGCATCCACGAGTTTCAAGATTTTCCTTTCTTTCTTCTTCTAGGTGGACACCATTCCAATGTTTTTCTGAGTAACCTTTCTTCTTGCATTTGTCGTACATGTCCATATCATTGCTTATATCTTATATTTTGCGCAGAGCTACAGGACTTGCGCTGGTTCGAGTCCCCATGAGAAAAGAAATTTTATCGTGGACTTTCAACCAGTATGGGACCGGTGCCGACCCACTATTGCGAGGCATTTTAGTAGCTACAACAAGTAGCGACCCCAGGTTGAGAAGACCAGCTATAACGGCTGGAGAACCCGACATACTGACCACGTGTCACCCCTACACTGGCTAGATGATCGTCTACCTCTGTGATTAACACATGTGGATGTGAGGCCAGCAGTCGAGTGGTATGCCAAGGGTCTTCTAGGCCTGTCGCGCTTGGAAAACAAAATCTTATATAATCTGCTATTGAATTCTTAATATTCATTTTTTTTTCTCCTATCCTCAAGAAATCTATTTCCACAAACGCAAGTTTTTGTTGAATTTCCAAACTTCAGCTCCATATGTGACAGTACTTCTCATTATTGAATTATATATTTGTAACTTATTTTTCTTGGTTATATGTCTGTTCCATAGGATATATATATATATATATATATATATATATGATTTTTTCAACGTCTTTGACACCATCTTCATTTTATAATTCTATAACCAACTTTCATTGCTCTCTATTTTCCCACGCCCTTCATTCTGACTATTCTTTGTGTCAGTGTTAGTATTGGTATCCTCCTTTTTCTTCTTCCTGTCGGATTCCATTCATAAATATTCTTTGATATTCTGTCTTCCTGAACAAAATGTATTGGCTCTTTCACGCTGAGGTTTGATTTGCTACATTTGGGACTTGATTTATTAAAGATGACAGTTTAAAAAAAAAGGATTGGCTGAATAAAACATGCATTGTTTCTTAACCCATTCGCCTCAAAAGACGAGATAGACCCGCAAGCTGTTATATGGCCTTCAACTCAGAACACGAGGTACACTCGTTTAATTTTGCTGTTATATATTTTTCAATATTTTGTACATCCCTTGGCGAGGCAATCTTTTGTTTACATGTATGAATATTAGAGGAATGTATTTTGGCCTTCGCCCTTATTGTGATCTCAAGTACCGTTATCTTTTGTTTGTTTTGAATGTCTGAAAATGGACAATATAATTTACAGTAACTTAAATCCGGTTTCTGGGAAAATGTATTGAGCATATAAACCTGAAGCGAATGGGTTAATTAATAAATTGATTAAGAAGAATTATTGACATATTCTGTTCTTTAAAATAGATTGTGCTCCTAATATAAGAAAATTATTTCATATTAATTTGTATAAAGGAATTTATGATTTTACGAGTGTAATTTAACATATGGGCTTAGGCATAGTTGTCTAAACGTTAATGAAAGGTTACTAGGATATAGAGAGTAACAGTAGTGAAATTCTTACCAGGGAAATTCCATTGTTGTAGACATTCACCGATCATCTGTGTCCGTTCGTACACAAGTCTTCATTTAATCAGGGGCAAAATTAATTTCATTTTCAATTTCTTAGATACTCTAGGGAAAAGAAGGAACAAATATACGAAAAGAGGAATAGATTTGGAATGAAGACATAGCGGAAAAAAATAAAGGACAAGAAACAAGCATATCTTAAATTTCTACAGAGCAGATCTGCAGACTATAATATTGAATATAAATTGTTAAAAGAGAAATTAGAAGAATAAAGAGATAGCATTGGGACAGATATGTGTCGAATTTAGAACATGATGTACACGGACACCAAGTTAGAGCATATAGAGTTATTAAACATTTAAATAAAAACGAAAAGAACACAATACGGTTAACTCCTATACCTCTTACACAATGGGAACAACATTATACATCGTTGTGGACAAACTTAGAAGAACAAACAATAGCCTTAAGAGAAAATGACCCAAATGTGGATCGTATTAGGTTAAACATCTGGAACTCAAATTAAGATATATGAAGGGGTATGTGACATAGTGGCATAAGTCAGCTTTTAGCAAAAAAACGAATAAAGTACACGGTTACAAAGAAGAAACTGCATACTGTATTTAAGATAACTAACTCACTCACTGGCACTATCGAATCCGTAGGTTCATGCCCGCGCGGACATAATCTCTCCATACATTCCTATCCTGGGCTAATGTTTTCCAATCGTTCCCTGTATAATCTACTCGTACTTCCCTCAAATCTTAGTTAATGTTATTCTCCCACCTCATTCTGGTCTACCAACTGGACATTTTCCCCTCGGGTTTTCCTACAAGAAGCTTCCATGCCCGTCTTTCATTCCCCACTCGTGCTAAATGTCCTGCCCATCGCAGTCTACAAGACTTAACTGTTCTTATTATATCTGGCTTCCTATAAAGACCATGTAGTTCACTGTTATGTAGTCTTCTACATTCACCTGTATGTTCATCTCTCTTTGGTCCAAAAAAATTCCTAAGAACTTTATTCTCAAATACTCGTAATCCTCTTTCCTTCCTTAAAGTAAGAGGCCATGTTTCACATCCATATAATATAACTTGTAGGATAATAGTTTTATATATTTTCAGTTCAACGTTTTTTGAAAGGAGTTGGGACGTCAAAGGTCTCTGTGATGCATAAGAGCACGCATTTCCAGCATTGAGACTGTGTTTAATCTCTTTGTGCATCTCATTCCTAGTTGTGATTATTTCAAATACATAAAACATTAATGCAATCACTTAGGATAATAAATATCTCCATGATTATCAATATTAAACTAACTTGATTATTTGTGCACTGACAAACAAAACTTTTTTTTTTTCTCATAACGAAGAAAAAAGACTCCATTATGCCATACTTCCCTTCATATATGCACATTTACCTTTCGAACACCTTTATGCACGGTTACTCTGGAATATGAAAATCAAAAAGCGCGTTATAGTACGCGGTAATAGTGGGTTATACAATGAAGGGCTTAATTTATATAATTTATCATGCCGGTAATACGGAAATAATATCTTGCTATGTTCGTGTAGTAAATTACTTTCTACTGGCAAAAGTCAAGGTAAAACACGAAAATAATAAGTTAACATTATGATGCATACCGAACCTTTACAAAAAGAATCCATAAAAAGTTAAGAATACGTATTGATTGAATTTAGTTCATATAAAAATTTAGGCCCTTTGACCATTTCCGGTTTAAGGTGGTCACGCTATCTCTTCATATATCGACCAACACTTATTTTTCCTATAACTAATTAGCTCACTGGCACTATCGAACCCATAGATTCATGAACGCGCGGACGTAAGATCTCCATACATCCCTATCCTTAGCTAATATTTTGCAATCATCCCTGTATAATCTACTTTCCTCAAATCATAGTTAATGTCATTCTCCCACCTCATTTTTGGTCAACCAACTGGGCGTTTTCTCTCTTGTTTTCCTACAGCTTCCATGCATAACTTTCATTCCCCATTCGTGCCACATGTCCTATCATCCTAGTCTACGAGACTTAACTGTTCTTATTATATCTGGCTTCCTATAAAGACCATGTAGTTCATTGCTATGTAGTCTTATCCATTCACCTGTTTGTTCATCTCTCTTTGGTCCAATATTTCTTTTTTCCTATAGATTTATACGTAGTTCAGATCGGCTTTTGCTGTGCTAGTTGGTGGCATACGATGAACATGGTCTCTCCAATTACTCCTATATTTTTTATCATTGCCGGTAATTGGTTTCATATTCACTTAATTCCTGATGCCTATTCTTCTTCTATGATCTAACAACCTGCCACAAATCGAAGAAATCTCATTTCTGAAGATTCTATTTGCTTTAACTAGTTCGAAGTTAATGTCCAGTTCTTACTGCCATATAGAGGTAGTGGTAATGCAATCACTTTATAGAACTTCAGTAATATCTAAATCTATTTAATTTCAGTTGAACGTCATTAGTTTTATTGTATCCTATACAGGGTTCCCACAAATGCTCTTTCGGGTGTAACGCGTTTAAATGAACTTACAAACATGAAACTAGTACTAATGCAAAGAGAAACTCAAAACGTTTTGCTTACAGTCCCTTAGAGATATTCAATGTGAGCGCCATTGGTAACACCACACATATCAAGTCTGTAGTCCAATGCCGCCCAGGAACGTTGTAGGATATCATAGTCATTTCAAATGTTTACGCAGAACTTTCTATACGGTGGATTTAGGGATCTGCAGCTCCCTACTAGCTGCAGTGGTTGATTTTTCAGGACTTCGTGTTAAAGAGTCAGGTATCCGGTCTACAGTTGCCTCACTTACAGCCCGGCGTCCAGAAGATTTCCTCCTACAGATGCACCCTCTTGTCGTAAAGTCAGAGTACCTCTTACGAATTGAAGAACCACTGGGAGGATCTTCACCAAATCTTGTTCGAAGATCTCGTTGAACAACAATTACATATTGATGAACATGATAATCGAGAACACAGAACGCTCGCCTAACCTCTATACCAGCCATTTTCTCACTTTTAACAATACACAATGCTGTATGTAATTATACGGCATTATTGCCAACTGTGATACTATAACCAAAACGTTTTGAGTTCTCTTTCCATTAGTACTAATTTCATGTTTGTAAGTTTATTTAAATGCAAGTTGTACGTGTTTGAAACCCGAAATAGCATTAGTGGGACCCTCTATTATATTCTAAATATACAACAATTTCATCTTGTTTTATATTCAATTTAGAATTAATTGTTCTGTGTAAGTGGCTAGTTCATTGGGGTTATCAAACGTGGAGTTTCATGGTTATGTAGACGTAAGGTCCCCGTATGTCCCTATCCTGAGCTAGTATTTTCCAATCACTCTTTGTATAATTCATCTCCCTTACATCAACGTTATTATCCCATCTTATCGTTGGTCTAACTACGGCCCGATTTTCCAATGTTTTCCCAAATAAACTACAGTGTCTACTTTGTCGCAGAGCTATTGGACTTTCGATGGTTCGGGCCTCCATGGGGGAAGACATTTTCTCATGGAATTTTGACCAGTATGGGACCGGTGTCGACCCACTATCTTGAGGAATTTGGGTAGCTACAGTAAGTAGCGGCTCCAGGTTAAGAAAAAAAAGGTATAACAGCTGGGGGGCCCGAAATGCAGACTACATGTCACCCCTACGCTGGCTGGATGATCACCTATATATGTGATTAACATTACTGATTGTGAGGCCAGCATCTGGCTGGTAGATCAAGGACCTTCTAGGGCTGTCGCGCCATGAAGTTTGAAAGAACCCCAAGCCTGAATAAGAAGACTACTGAGAAAAATTTAACCGATATTCCTCCAAACGAATAATAAATTTTCTTCTAGATGTCTTCTCGAGGGGATGTGCTAATCACATGTCACTCGCTGAAATCTATAGGGAAATAAGCGTAACTAAATCAGTGTGGTTAAGAAACTTCCCACTAGGGGAGGACCCATGTCGTGAGCTCGACTAACTAGGTTCTATCATTATTCAAAACATAAAAATGTTAGTTCTGTGAAATTGAATTGAATAGAGCTTTTGTTCAAATAAAGGTGCAATATTCTAAGAAACAATTTGAATAGCCCATATATAAAACCTGTCTACTTTATTTACTGTAGATTTTTAAGAACGTTTTCAAAACAACTTGTTGAGGAAATTATTCTAACCAGGCAATTAATTCTGAGATCACTACATGGAAAATCCCAATTAATATGCAAGTCTGTTCTTAGTGTATTTTACCATGTGAAGGTAGAATTTTATTGTTTTGCATATTCACATTTATTTCGTTCTCTTTAATTCTATTTTTTGTATTGTAATGTAAGCCTATGTTTTCCCTTTACAGAGATTTAGGCGCTCTCCCCTACAGGGAAGAAATTGAACCATACTAATTTAGTTACACTTGTTTTCGTATAGATGTCATTTTGAGTGGTCCGTGGTCAGCGTTCCGCCTCATATTGACTCTCTCTTTAATTCTCATCCATAAATTAATCCTTGGCTCTCAGCCCGATTCGGACCCTGAACTCCCCAATATGCATACACTATTCTTCCCTGTTCCCAGCCAGTGTCATCCATTCTCTCCCCCCCCCCCCAGATGTCTAATGGAGTTTGGTTTTAGTCGTTTCACTGTCCTTCTTCCAAAGTGCGCCTGTAAGACTTTTCTTGGTCCTCGTTCACCTATTTTCATCACATGACCAGCGTACATTAGATTATCAATAGTATTCTAACAGGAGATTGTGTTTTTGTGAAAAAATCACGAATAACAAAGTCGCGAGTGATTTTGTCTAATGAAAAACTCAACCTCGCGTTGGATTTGGAGCGACTATTTAACGACTAATACATCAGAAGCTGAAACATAATTATAATGTTTAATATTTACCAAATGTGAGGTTAGGTATTCCGATCTTACTTCCGGGCGATTTCTAAGCCGGCTGTATAGTTATAAATAGCATATATTTACTGTTAAATCTCTTTGGGCTTGGGAAAAATCAATAACAGATGATTGTATGAGAAATAACTATTAACAATAATGCAGATTCATTATACAACATTTAATACATTTTTAGAGCATCAGAAATGATTTTTTTTTTGTAATTTTTGAAATTGTATTCTTTTGGCATTTCTTGCTGTACCATATCGATCGTACATTGTTGAATCGATATAATTGTCAAAGAACTTAATTTGCGTAGATATCTCGCATTATGAACAGGAAGAGGCAATTTTATTAACAGAAAGATATACAAATATCGATCTATGAAATAAATAGTCTAATAGCACTTGATATTTGAGGTTCTCTGTATAGCTGCTCAATTTTTCGTTTCTTTCAATTGTGGCGGTTAGATGCAAAGGGGTATAAGATATTTTTTTTTCGCAAATAAGAGTTTAATGCATAATTACATACTTTAAGCATAATTTTATTTAGTGGCAAAGGGATAAATAAGTGTTTGCTTTAGGAGTATATAAAGTATGATTATTATAATTTTCAATTACCTGTGATTTCTTAATATAACTTCAATTTTAAACGTTTTTCTCAATACTGCAAAATTGCACTTGCATTTCTTTTGCTTCTACCGCTACAATTCTCAAATTTACTCCTTAATTAATTAACTAGCTAACTCACTGGCTCTATCGAACCCATAGGTTCATGACCACGCGGCATAAGTTCTCCATAAATCCCTATCAGGAGCTAATGTTTTCAAATAATCCCCTGTAAAAATCTACTTCCCTCAAATCATAGTTAATGTTATTATCCACCTCATTCTTGGTCTATGAACTCGGCGTTTTCCACCTGGTTTTCCTACAAGAAGCTTCCATGCAGGTCTGTCATTCCTCATTCGTGCCACATGCCCTGCCTATCGCAGATCTACAAGACTTAACTGTTTTTATTATATCTGGTTTCCTGTAAAGATCTAGTTCACTGTTACGAACTATTTTATTTAATTAATTAATTTTATTTTCGGGTTTTTAAGACTTTTAGACTCTTCCACCACATATTTCTAGTCATTATAGCCAATCTGCAATAATTTTTGTTATTGTAGGACCAAAACATTAGGTTTTCGGTCATGGTTTCCTGATTTAGCCTATATTTACCGGGTTCTTCTACAAAACCTAAAATTCCTTTCATTTTACTGAACTAATTACTTCTTGCAATCATATAGATTTTGGCCTTCAATTATTCCTTGTCTTACGTGAATTCAGTCATAAATATTTATTTGGGCTGAACAGCACTTCTAGTTACCCTTCATTTTTCAGTTTATTATTGTAATTTCAGCTCTTCTTCTGTATTTACTAACATTTTTTTAATATTTTAAACTTTTTCAAAAAAAATATAACATTATTTGACAATTTTAAGTATTTATTTAAATACGCAAATCAGAACACTATGACACCAGTAGATAATATTGTGATGCTGACTGCTATTTTCTCCACAGAGTATATTACTTAGTCTATGATTTTTCGATCGCTTGTTTTGGATTATCGCTGGTTAGAACGGTGTTAGGAAGTGATAAGTAAATGTACGCTTTAATAAACATTTGGTAATTTTAATATTATTGATATATTTCTTTAACATAGATTTGGGAATTTATTGCAAAGATCGGTCATTTAAATTTCAGAGTGACGTGCTGCCAACTAGCGTAAGCTGTATAAATTTTAGTACAATAACTATAATTTAGTACACAATTGATCTTCTTGGTGATACAATATTAAAATATATATACAGTCAATATGCCCATTTCACCAATAAATGTTTAAAATGGTCAACTAGTTTCTACAGCCAAGCTGTCATTCTCAAGACCAGATATTGACGCTTATTTCCCTATAGATTTCAGCGAGTGACATGTGATTAGCACATCCCCTCGAGAAGACATCTAGAAGAAAATTTATTATTCGTTTGGAGGAATATCGGTTAAATTTTTCTCAGTCAATATCTGGTCTTGAGAATGACAGCTTGGCTGTAGAAACTAGTTGACCATTTTAAACATTTATTGGTGAAATGGGCATATTGACTGTATATATATTTTAATAACTATAATAATCGATATGTGGCAAGGATGATCATCGAATGTGGTTCGATGGTGGGTTATCGTTGGCTCTATAAACTCTGGCGCATGCTCACTGTTGTTCTATAGGATTTTGAAAATGTATCAGGCAATTTAAAGTGCTGTTTTTCCTTTATTTGAAAATTTAAGGTATAGGCCTATGTATTAATAAAATGTTAGAACTAGTGAATTATTTCATATTGAAACACTATACTACATTAAACTAGTTAACCCTTAAATTCGTAATGTATCCTTTTGGATAAATCAGTTAGTTCAATTAATTTAATATTTTAAATAAATCAGAAGAAAACTAACAAAAAGAAACCAATAAATGTGTGTCTAATTATTCAATATGCCTAATAATATAAGTTACACAACAATCCGTTTTCACTGCGGTCCGCCACATTCAAATAACTAACAGAAGACATTTGTGATTTGCCAATATAAGGGTTAACATTTTGTCTTACGTATTTCTCAATTGTATCAAAACAGGCACTTGAATGATGAAAGTGCTACGTAACTGGTTATAAGAAAGCTGTTGCATAAATAGATCAATGCCGAACCAATATCGGGCGCGAGGATGTTCAATTCATGCGCTACGGAGAAAATCTGATAAAATTCTCTCGTTGTGAAATTGGATGCAACATATTCTCACTGCATTTATGGGTTATTTGTAAATACATCGTGAACTTATATGGAATTAGTAAGTTATTGTATCGACTTCTTTCAAAATCACACTTGTGAAAACACAGTGTTTAAGGAATTAACTGATGTAATAATGGAAACCACAACAGCAGCTCCACTCCACGTGAACAATATATTAGTAGCTAGTGTTTTATTTAAATACACTCTATGATATCGCAGATTATTAGTGTCGTGATAAAACTGTTTGAGAAAGTACAGATGAATTTTCTTCAGAGGTCACTATTTAGTGAATTCTGAAGGAAGCCAACAATTCAAAGGAGTGCGAACTCGTTTATGAGAAGATGAAAGAAATTAATGAAAAGTGAATAAAAATGACGAAGTTATGAAAAACGATTGGAATATAATTATAAAAAATCACGGGAAAATGATCAATATATTTAAGGAACAACCCATATTTGTCATGTCCAGTTAATCAGTTAGATGGAATCATCCTTTACTTATGGAAAAAAGAAAAGTGAAAATAAATAAATAAATAATATATCATAAATATCCGAGTTGAAACCAGGTGTCGGTGGAGCTGAAACATCGCATATTACAATCCGTTTTTCCTCAATACATCAAAAGTAACTGCATACAGCTAATAGAAGGCCTTGTCTCCGTATAACCAAAAAATTTCCAATACACATATCTTACAATAAACTCTGGAAATCCCTGACATCTAGCAACCACAATGTAACCTTGGTCAAATGCCTCTTCTACTGAATTAAAAAAAATAATAGCTTATTTCAACAACATATGTTAAAAAAGTATATTAAGGGATTAGAGCAGTAACACGTTAAAACACATTCTGCTAAAAATTATATATCTCCATATAGAAAGAAATAAATATATTGAAATATCCATAATAGTAAATTACGATGCGAGGAAATGCTTTTAATTTCCGAGATTCTGTAAATCACTTCATAAACGTGCGTTGTACATTATTTTTTGCGCGATGGTGTTTTCTTCTTCTTCTTCGGCTTTCCCCTACTTATAGGGTTTGCCGTCTTCAGTTTCCATTTATCTCTATCATTCCAATCTCCCTCTTCCAAATTCCTATCATCCATTATAGTTCTGACGTAGGTTTTCCATTTCCATCTTGGTCTGCCACGTTTATTTCTTCCAGGGGGTGACCATTGGTATATATGTTTTGGCAATCTTTCATTTTCCATTCTTTGTACATAGCCATACCATTTAAGCATTTGATTTTCAATCCTCTTAACAACAAAATAATAAATAATAGTAAAATAATAACATCTTTGTTGGAAATATTTGCGTTTATTATAAACAATTGACTAACTTTAAAAGTGTGGGCATTGTTAATTAGTTGAAGCTGCAGCAGGCCGTGACACAAATCAGTACTAAATGGCGGCAAGTACGTATTTATTATTTTATATTGTTCCAAATAAAGTTCAGTTTATTTAAAATGCAGAAATTTGTTTCGTATAATGTATATTAACACTACCTTTTGTATATACATTTACGTAGTATACATAAAGTGCAGTGGTTTTGCTTCCTGCACGAGGTTTGTAATATGTAAAATTACAGTATAGTTATTTAGATTGGAAACCCCGAAATGTAGGAAGTTGAACTTTCAATCATTGCTGTAAGTACGATAAAACGCACTATCGCGCAAACAATATAAGAAGGGCTTAGGACAGTAACATGATAAGCCACATTCTGTTAACAAATGAGATATCTTCATGTAAAAGCAAATAAATATATTTACATATCCATCAAATAATTTATAAGTGCACCAGTGATGAGTTAAAACATACAGACACACGACGTATGAACAACAATACTAGCTAATTAATATTTATACTCTTTTAGAACATTAAAATCCTTATATCTCAGAAAGAACAATATGTGGCTTATAATGTTACTGCCCTAAGCCCTTCATATCAATATTTTGTTAGTTAATAGTTATTTAGACGTAGTTACAAAAGCAGAGGTCTAGTAAGAAGATACTCAAGTTACAACACTCCCTCGAGCAGCGAGTTACTAAACCCAATTTCGTAACGCGTTGTTTACAATATTTTATCTATGTTCAGAGTATTTTAGTTTATGTTGAATATTTAGTATATTTAGTTAAATTTATTTATTGCGGAAACGATATGTTTAGAGAAAGAGTAAAATGGGCTTTGGAGAAAAAAATACACGATAAATCAACAATCATTGTTGTTATATTTTGCAATTTTGGGTGCTACTTTCATATGTGAATTTAAAGTAAAAATGAGCGGAGAAGATGATTTTCACGGTTCATCAGGAAACATTTTAAAAGCAGTTCAAGATGAAACTATTAATGGACTTACAGAAAAGTCAAGGAAATATTATTTATATAGTTACACGAAATCATCATTAAAGTGTATTTTACGACTTGTTGAACCTGTATTTTATGTTTTGATAGCGTGTTCTGTTAGAATGTAAAGTATAGGTTTTGTTGCCTTAGTGACTACGAACTAAAGCGTTTGCGATTGTTGTAATAGTAGATAAAATACGTTAAAATTCGAAATGACATTATAACTACTGTATACTTTTTATTTTAGAATAAACGCTGACTTATATAATATTTAATAACAATTTGTTAAATATGATTTTTGTTGGAGGCTTTGTAGGAATTCTATACTGCATAGTAATTCCTATTTTGTTTAAGGTGGTATATTTTAGGATTTTTGGAGACTTAAGATGATGTATTATTTAAAATTTTGTTACTTGTACCACATTTTGCTAGGACCTTAAAGTATTGTTAATTGGATTTTATTTATAAAGTAATTTAATGTAATATAAACTATCATCTCGGAATACTAGCTATAACGGGTGGAGGCTCCGACATGCTGACACCACATGTTACCTCTATACTGACTGGATGATTATCCACCTATGATATTAATGCATGTATATGTGAGGCAGCAGCCGGATGGTATGCCAAGGACCTTCTAGGCCTGTCTACCAATTGTGTTTTAATATAACAATAGTGTATCAGAATTTCTCGGAACAATGTCTACAATATATGGTTAAGACTATCGTTATGTGTATTAAATATCTTTTCGGAATTCTTGATCCTGTCTTGAAATAGTATTCTCAACGTTTCATCACCTTCTGTGGGTGACATCTTCAGGAGATTTTGCTTGTGTAGATTTTCGTAGTAACTGTTGATTAGTTGTTAACTTGTGATTTTATAACTATGATTTTTTATAATGGATAAAATTATTGAAAACATACCACCATGTGTGAGTTATAAAAAGGGAAACACTAGATTTCACTTAATATGTTACGCAGATGATGTCGTTCTCCTTTCAGAATCTGAAGATAATTTACAAAGATCTTTACATCAATTTAATATAAATGCCAAAAAATACAATATGGAAATTAACACAAATAAGACAAAATGCTTAACAATATCAAAAGAACCAGTAAGATGCAAATTAGAAGTGGAAAGAAAATTTATATTATTTAGGTATATTAATAACAAACACTAAAAATTTAATAAATGAAGTAAAGAAACAAGCTGATAAAGCAGCACAAATATCAGGATCTATGAAAGATTTAATTTGGCGCAACAAACATACGTCAATAGAAAGCAAAACCCGCATATACAAAACGATAGTTCGACCAGTTATCGTATATGGAGCAGAAACTAGGGCTGATACAACAAAAACTAAACAAATAATAAGCACATGTGAAATGAAAATCTTAAGAACTATTCAGGGGAAAACATTATTTAATAAAATACACAACACAGAAATTTGGGACAAATGCCATATTCAAGACATAACCAAATGTATTATAGATAGACGAAAATATAGGAAGGGTCATATAAAAGAATGGAAGAAAACCGACTTGCAAAAAGAGCTAAAGAGGATAGATGGGAGAAGAACAAGAGGAAGACCAGCCAAGAGATGGATAGACAGTGAATGCACATCCAGTAAGTCTTCCTCCGAGGAGTGATTTTGGAAATAAACAGGATTAAAATCCTACAAATTAAGTTTGAGAAGAAGATTTTTTAAGAAATCGCAAGTTAACAACTTTTATTACGAAAATCTAAACAAGCAAAATCTCCTGAAGATGTTACCCACAGAAGGTGATGCAACGTCGAGAAGACAATTCTATAAGACACGATCATGAATCCCGGAAAGGTATTTTAATATAAATGTCTATAATGTTCATTATCAGTAACCCCTCCCTGATAAGGACCACCAACAAATTTGTCACACAATTCTATACATGCTGAAAATCAATCTGTACAAAATCTAATTGCTGAATACCTAATTACAGAAAGTTGTACGGTAAAATTACTGAAATTCGTAATTAAAAAAAAAGTTTTTAAACACTCAAAGGGGTTGTACCATCAAAGGGATAGAAAGTTATGAAATTTGCATAATTTTCATTCTGCTTTCATTTGAGGCCTTTATGCAGTATAGACCATACGCGTTTTAAAATTCGAACAATTATTTTGTAGATACACCCTAGGCTGCACTCCTTGCCTCATTATTTCGACGGTAGCTTTAGCTTACTCCTAAAACAAGTTGTGAGAAACTGCCACTGTGTGTTAATTTAATGTGTAGTTTCAAATGTATTGTTCCCACAGACGATCCTTCCAAGACATTGTTTTTAAATTCCATAAGGTTTTTATGTAAGATATCAAAGTTATCATAGTCAAGTGACCTTGGCGCAGAACTACGGGACAAGCACTGGTTCTAGTATCCATCGGAGGAGAAATGTTCTCATGGAATTTCTACTAGTATGAGACTGATGTCCGTCCAGTATCGTGAAGAATGTATTTATTTAGCCTGATGGAGTTAAGGTCATATGGCCTTCTCTTCCTTTCACCAGAACAAACATAATGTTATATTAAAAGGCAATCACAGTAATTAATATTTAGACTTCTCCTTTATCTCAGTGTGTCCACCTCTGTGGTCTCGAGGTAGCGTGCTGCCTTGTCACACAGCGGACCCGGATTCGATTCCCGGTCGGGACAGGCTCGTGGGTGAGGATTTTTTCGGGGTTTTTCCTCATCTGTAAGACAAATGTCAGGAAGCTTAGGGCCCAAAGGTCCCCGAAAATCATTCGGCTATCATCATCATCATCCTTATCATTATCATCATCAACCCTCACCGGTGTGGAAAGCAACGGGAAGCTATCACACCTATAATTCCTTAGTAAAGCTGCAAAAGCATAGCAAGAAAATGCTATGATTGCAGTGAAAGACCTACCATCGGGTAGAATTACTATAGAATCTCTGTTTAACCTCTCACCTTATAGGTACGATTTACATGTCACACGCCACCCGGGGCTTACAGTGGCACGATCTGTCGGGAGAGGAATTTGAAACTGTGGATCAGATATACTTTTTTTGACCACATAAGGACTAGGAGACCTGCTCGAATTAGTGAAGAGCTCAATGCCAGGGCCTTCTCCAAGCATTAAGACGAAACTCACAATTCACAAATAATTCATATTAAATATGGCGAATATGATAATGGCAATTATGATGGCGATATCATGTTCGGGGAGTGTTTGCTCCTTAAAGTTCCCCGGCATTTGTCTTATAAGTATGGTAAAACTCCGAAAAATTCAATCACTCAGAAAACTTGTCTCGATCGAGGTTCGATCCAGGACCCGTTGGGTATGAGGCAGTGATGCTACCCCGAGACCACAGCGAAGGACGAAATTAAAACTAATATTAAAAATGTACTCGTACACAAAGAGAAGCAATCTCGATCTTTCCTAACGAATTTCAGTTGCATCTTACCTTAAGAGAAGCCACGCCTCCACCATGGATGATGATGATAATAATAATAATAATAATAATAATAATAATAATAATAATAATAATAATAATAGCATATTTATCATCATCATCATCATCCGGCATTATGGCAGCTGCCGTCGTCTTCCGGAAACCAAACGCCATTGTTCTCTGTCCATCCATTGATCTTCCTCCAATACTCTGATATTCATAACCGCTTGTACCCCTTCTATCCAAGTTTTCTTCGGTCTTTCTCTCTTTCTCCTTTCCATTGGGATCAATTCCATAACAATTTTAGACAATCTTTGCTCTGGCATTCTTTTGACATATCCATACCACTGTAATATTTTCTTTTCTATAATGTCTATGGTGTCCGGCTTATATATATATATATATATATATATATATACATATAAATTATTTACGCAGAAGTGCCAGAAAGTCTAAATTAGAACATGTCACACATAAGGAAATTAGAAACATAATGGAAGCACAAGAAAGCATGATTGAAAGAATTGAGGAGAACGAATTAAAGTGTTTAGGGCATGTTTTAAGAATGGAAGATGAGCCATGACCGAAGCAACTATATGAATGGCATCCGAACAGAAAGAAGAAAAGAGGAAGACCAAAGTTAACATGGAAGGAAAACATGAAGACAGTAATGCAAGCTAGAGGGCTAAGCATCGAATATGCTCAAGATCGTAGGCTTTGGAGGTTTGGCACGGGAAGAGGACAGCAGCTGTAAAAGCCCGTAGATATACAGGGTGAACATTATTTAAACCGACAAACTCTGGGAGCTTATAGGGGACACCAAAACAAATGTTTTTCCCTAATGCCATTTTTTCCTATGAGGATTACTTAAACCGGTAGAGGGCGTATTACGCTCTTCAGTTGTCATGACTGCTACTGCTGTTGGTAGGAATTGTTTTGTCCACCAGTGTAGTAGTGAATTGTATCTGTTTTCTAATGGAGCGATTCACCTGGAGTGAGTACTCTTATATGTGTGGGCCGGTGTTGTTGGGGACTGTTTAATTGGGACATATCTCCTACCTAGGCCATTAAATGGCAGGCACTATTACAATTTTCTCGCCAGAACATTGCCAGGATTTTTTTTGTGTGGGGAGAGATGCGCAACCTTGTTTACACAACTCCTGTTGCATCAGAAAAGGATCTGGTTGCCCGGATAGTAGCAGCAGGAGCAATTAACGATACTCCTGGAGTTTTGCCCATGTTAGACAGAACATGATCCGCCGGTGTAACCTTTGTTTACATGTCAATGGAGGCATTTTTGAATCTCTACTGTAATTTAAGTAATTGTGTTGTGTTAATGTGTTGTCTCTTGGTAATAAATAATGCAAATGTGTTTGTTGGTTTAATTAATTTTCCGCTAGAGAAATCTTTTTCTACCGGTTTAAATAATCCTCATAGGAAAAAATGACATTAGGGGGAAAAACATGTTTTGGTGTCCCCTACAACCTCCCAGACTTTGTCGGTTTAGATAATTTTCACCCTGCATATATGTATATGTGTGTGTGTGTGTGTGTGTGTGGGTTGGTGTTCAACGGATGGGATATACAATTTGGTAACTGCGAATAAAATAATGGCGAATATTAGTGTACAATCTGTCAAAGTCTTGTCAGTGCACGAAAGCGAGGAAGGTGAGAGGTTGTGTCATCTTACTGCATTTCATAACTAGTATGCACTTTCCAATTTAGATCCCCTTATACAACACTTCTGCACTCCTCTTTCTCTCACAGTGTTATTTTGCAACCGTTCGATAAACAGAGTGACAAAAATTTATCAAGCTTTTAATAATACTAATGTAAGAATGTTGTGTAATCCATTTAACTTTCTACATTTAAGTTTCAATACAACAGACGTTCTGTACAGGTGCTTTCAGGCCTCACTACCTGCCAATAACAGAAAACTTCTCTTATTGATGGCAATTTTAAAACATAACGAACACACCAAAGAAGATCCATCCATCCATAGTAATTCTGCCCAAGGGCATTTTCATGCTATGCTTGAAGCTTGAAGCTTTGTGTGGTAGCTTCCCGTTGTTTTCCACACCGGTGAGGGATGATGATGATGTTGGCCATATGATTTCGGGGACCGTTTGGGCCTTTAAATTTCCCTGGCATTTGTCTTACAGGTGAGGAAAAACCCCGATAAAAACCTCGCCCAGAAGAACCGTCCCGAGGATCGAACCCGGGCCCGTTGCGTGACAAGGCAGCACGCTACTTCGAGACCACAGCGGTGGACCCAAAGAATATATCACAACAAAAATAGTATTAAATTATAATTTTCATGAAATATTATAAACTAAAAATACTATCTAGCATCATATTCATCATTGTCATATTCGCCATGTTTAGTATGAATGTGTGTGTGTGTACTATGTTGCATCTTAATGTTGTGTTGTCTCGGAGGAAGCTCTACCATTGAGCTGATCACCCATTCGGGGAGGCCTTCCATGTCCTTCTTCTTCTTCACTTCCTGGTTTAGACATTAGTTGCCTGTTCCGTCTTCACTAATAGATCTAAGACCATCTCTTCCGAGGACGTCCGACATCTCTTCTTTCTCTCGGGAAATAATGTAGCATTTTATTTGGTAATCGACTTTCTTCCATTCTTTCTACACGTTCTTTCCACTGAATCTTGTTGTTAAACATATTTTATTTTATGGAGTAGGTCTGCAGTTCTTCACGGATATCCTCGTTTCTAATCTGGTCCATTCTAGAGGATCTTTTTACTCTTCTTAAACATTTCATCTCGGCTGCTTGGATTTTATTTTCTTGTTTGGTAGTGATAATCCAAGATTCAAACCCATATAAAAGGACAGGAACTAGCTGTACTAATTTAAAAAATGGACCTCCATGTCCTTATGTGGTCAAAAAGTATGTATGTGATCTATATGTTAGATCCCTATCCCAACATGTCGTGTCACTGTAAGGCCGGGTGCGTGTGGCATTAAAAGTGAAGTGACCTTAAAAAAATAAAAATCCTAACTCAAATGAATTAAAACCTCTTAAATAAGAAAAAAAATATTTATAATAATAAAGACAAAAATAAACTAAAAATAGGGGCAAAATAATAAGAAATATAATTAGAAGTTAAAGGAAATGTTTGTTCCTTAGACCACATGAGGTCTTGAGGTAACAGGATACTAAGGTTTACACTTTTTTTAAACACTCGACACTTGATGTCAGCCGGGTAGTCAGCCCTGCATGACGGCCGCCTTTACCTCATAACAAGTGTCTGTTACTTATTTACGTTAGAGGCTGAGTCTACCCCAGGGCCGTAGAGCCACCAAAGGATTTGGGTCACTTTTAAAATCCTAACCTTCCGGGACTCGAACCCTCAACCTTCCAGCTTGTAGCATATTGCCTTAACCACTACGCTACGGCATGCCCCTACACGTAAAAGTAAGCCTATATGTAAGGAGAGAGATTAAACTGCATTAAAGGAATTTCAAATAAAATATGCTAGTGATTGAAGAAACTTACGCTATGAGAATATGGAGTTCTTCTAAAAGGCGCATGTACCGGTATATTATTTGTAGAAAATATATTCTACTAGTTAATAACCGGCGTGCGTTGCTACGCCTAAATAAATGAAATATGTTTTTATGTGTAGTTGTATAAGTAAAAAGAAAAATAATTATAAATTTATATCGTAATTATTTTTAGATACCCCGGGAATCTACGTATCCCGATGTTCTTGGCATAAATGAGCTGAAAGACAAAAAAGATTATTCTGAGTTATCCGTAAAAAATAGGCCTACCCGCTGTGTGCTGCTACGCTTGCACGGGAATCTACTCATCCCGATCTTCTTGGCATAAACGAGCTGAAAGATAAACATGGTTATTATGAGTCATCCATAAAGGATAGATACAAGCTGTCGTGGACATTTTTGCAGATTTTTTGAGATATTAAATTCTGTGTACATTAATTTGGAGCACATGTTATGTGCATATGTTTAGGCATCATAGGCCATTTAAACGTCCAAAAGTTCCGAAAAACACATTTTTCACTACAAAGTGTGATTTTTAAAAAGGGTGAAGGGGTTGAGTTTTACAAATCTCTTATAGCCTAAAACCTTGAAAGTCCTGAACATTTTGCAAAAAGCCCCATCACAATCGGCAACGCATAAAGACAGCCAGACATACATACATCCGTTTATATATATATATATATATATATATATATATATATATATATATATATATATATATATATAACCCATTTTCATCGAAATCTCGGAATTCTCGAATTGTATAATGTGATTTAAAGTTTTCTGTTTGAAAGACAATATGTAATGTAATTATTAGATAGAGTGTTGAAGGACACGATGTCTTCACTTTAGTGTGACATTTGGAATAGAGACTCGAGGCGAACAGGTTGACTGGATGCCGCCTCGTAAACAATCCCAAGAAGGCAAACTGGTTACATAATCTCATCACGTCATAACGGTTCTCTCGTCAATAAAATAACAATATCCAACTTTCTTCTAATCAGTAATTAATATAGTATTTATTCCTTACAACTTAAACCTCGAAAATGTCCTCAGAGTTTGATGTTAAAAGTTTGGAACATTATAGTTTAAATAGATTTTAAGTCCCAAAGATTTGATGGTGCATTTTCCCTAATATTTTTTTCTCCAATGAATTGAAGTTATAATCTTTAGTTGACCAGCCTCATGGGCTAGTGGTCAGTGATTCTGACTACCGTTTATGAGGTCCCGGGTTCGATTTCCGGTCAAACCATAGGAATTTTTTCTTAAAGGGAATTATTTATGTGGTTTCCCATGGTATGGAATTTAGGTTAAGTTTAGATTAAGAAATGTCCTGGCGCTTCATTATCATCTATCATATGATCGGGGTTACATAACTCCGACTTCTAGGCGCCCCAACTTCAGAAGCGGTTAACAATTTATCCAATGCCAGGAGAGAACACCAGAAATGTGGAAATGACAACCTGGGATATCGAATAAAAAAAGTATTTTTTTTTTCGAACAAGTTGGCTTTCCATTAACTTAAAATTCTCCCAAAACTTTATTTTTCTAAAGAGCAATATTTTGGAACGTAAAAGATACGTATAATAAGATGAGTTAAGCCTCGTAGACTTCGATAGGCAGGACATGTGGCACGAATGGAGAATGAAATAGGTGCATGGAAGCTTCTTGTAGGAAAACCAGAGGAAAAACGCCCAGTTGGTAGACCAAGAATGAGGTGGCAAAATATTATTATCCATGATTTGAGGGAAGTAGATTATACAGGGAATGAATGGAAAGCATTAGCTCATGATAGGGTTGTATGGAGAGCTTATGTCCGCGCGGCCATGAACTACTGGTTCGATAGAGCCAGAGATTTAGGTAGTTAGTTAAAATATTAACATTTTTTGTATAAACTAGTAATAAGAAACATTAAGAATTGTGCTAATTGTTCGTATATAAATTAAAAATATTGTCATAATATTCTTAAAATAAAATAAGTTAAAATATACCTTCTTAGGTAAAATCCGTCGTCCTCAACTTATAAAATGTGTAATCTTTATGCCTGTAGGCCTTTCAGGACATCTTCAGCAGTTCATTCTTCGCTACAGCATAAAAATTACACATTTTATAAGTTGAGGATGACGGATTTTACCTAAGAAGGTATATTTTAACTTATTTTATTTTATGACCCTCCACCTCAACGGTTTTAACAATGGATTTTATTAGTATTGATAATATTCTTACTGCAGCACAACGCAATGTAAGCGTTGCTCGAGAAAACCTCCTTTGGCCGTTTCTCATTTTCTATGTTCCTGCCTGAGTTCCATATTTTGTATAATACGGGGCGATTCATACATATGGCAATACGTTTGATCGCGTTGTGTGATGAAAATATTACCATTACAGGAAATTACCGTTGGAAAGGCAATTATTCAAATTACAACAATGGAATAAAACAAAACAGTGTGCAACTTAAGTCATTAGTCAAAATGGCGTTGAATATGCAACAGCAAATTACAATTGCTACATGGACAATAACGTATGCTAATGATCGTGAGACCGCAGGACGGGCAAGACGTGAGTTTAACGTAGCATTGTAGCCGTCGACTGTGGGGAAGTGGAGAAAACGACTGCTGGAAACGGGAAGGATGCAGAAAATCAAACCTCCTGGAAGGCCTCGCATTAGCACGGATGCAGAAACAACGAAGAGAATTGTGGAGGCGTTCGACGCTAGCCCACAAAAATCAACCCGCCAAGCTACACGTGAGCAGTGATTTGTTTTGTTTTGTTCTATTGTTATAATTTGAAGGATTCCCTTTCCAATGATAACATCATATTTCCTTTAATAATATTTTCGTCACAAAATGCGATCAAACGTATAGCCATATTTCTGAATCACTCTGTAGTTCGTGTATCTCCTTGATATTTAGTGCAGTTCACTCAGTAATGTATAAAATGTGTCAATATTTGTTTATATCTATTTAGTACGAGTAATATATTAAGTTGTTCGGTTGATTGATTTTTAATATTAGGCCTAATTTTAAGCGACAGGCAGGACATGTGACTCGAATGGGAAATTACAGAGGGGCATAGAAACTCTGGAAACCAGAGAGAAATCGCCCAGTTTATAGGCCAAAATGAAATAGCGATTTGAGGGAGGTAAATTGGTCAAGGGACGATTGGAATATATTAACTCAGGGTAGGGATGTAACATCCATTAACCTCCATTATTTAATTCCAAATTAACTGATATCTTAAGTTCCACACAATGAAAATATTAACAACTATATTTACCTTTTTGTGTATACCTGTAAATATTCATCTAGATGTCTTTCCTTAATTTTATTTTCATTTTGTTTTATTCGATATTATGTAAGTATTAACTAATAGTATACCACATCCCCATTGTCTTTTGTTTAATCTATATTTTAATAATATTTAAAATTTTTAATAAATATCAAAACGTTATATAAAGTATCTTGGCCGAAACAGTGACGATCTTTCACCGTAAAAAATACGGCCGTCAAGAAATGCGGACATGGGTTCTACTGTGGTAAAATTTTCCGGAGATCAAATAGTCCCCCATTCAGTTCTCTGGGCGGGACTATTTCAGAGAACCCATGCCAAAGGATCAAACACAGGGACATGTTCCTAGGCACATGTAATGTTAGAGCATTGACTACGATTTGAGGGAAGTGGATTATACAGGGAATGATTGGAAAACATTAGCTCGGGATAGGGATGTATGGTGAGCTTACATCCGCGCAGCCATGAACCTGCGGGTTCGATAGTGCCAGTAAGTTAGTTATGTAAATGTTATATAATTTTACTATTCGCTGGTTGAGTGGAAGAGAAGGCTTTATGGCTTGAACTCCGCCAGATTAAATTAAGCATTACTTACTCACTGGCTCTATCCAACCCGTAGGTTCATGGCCGCACGGACATATGTTCTCCATACAATACTATCCTGAGCTAATGCTTTCCAATCATTTCCTGTATAATCTACTTCCCTCAAATTATAGTTAATGTTATTCTCCCACTTGATTCTTGGTCTACCAACTGGGCGTTTTCCCTCTGGCTTTCCTACAAGAAGCTTCCATGCAAGTATCTCATTCCCCATACGTGCAACATGTCCAAATTAAGCATTATTATTATCTTGTTCTCTTCTACTACAAGGTTTAGGCTATGCAGCCTGTTCCGGCGAAGTTAAAAGTGGAGTCCATCTTCTACGTAGTCGGCCAACATCTCTTGTTCCTCTGGGATTATACAGGAAGGTTCTTTTTGGTATTCTTTCGTTGTTCATTCTCATTAAGTGTTCTGTCCATTTCTTATTATTTTCGCTGATTTTATCTTAAATTTTATATATATTTAATTCTTCTCGTATAGTTTCATTCCTTATTCTATCCGCTCTTGTGCATCCTTTCACATTACGTAACAGTATTTCCGCAGACTGTATCCTGCCTTATTATTATTATTATTATTATTATTATTATTAAATGGTTAGGCCCTATAATAAGTAGTAACACTCGATTTTATGTGAATTAGTGTTACAACGAGAGTTCTTCACGCACGTGATGGCCTTAGAGCTTGATATTTCACGTTTCAAACTCATCCCATCACTTTCCGCCCTCCTAACACTTCTATTACCTCAATTAAATGCAACTCCAGTTATGTTGCAACAGTAGGAATGTTGCATTCTGTTCCATTGAAACTGAGTAGACCTTGTAATTCCTTGGTGGCACACTGTATTTTTCCTGTTAAATGCTGCCAATACATAGGTCTCTCTCTCTCTCTCTCTCTCTCTCTCTATATATATATATATATATATATATATATGGCATGATAAGAAAAACAAATGCCTGGACGGGATTCGAACCCGGAATTCTGAGTCTGTACCTCAGCGTTTTATCCATTACACCACCAGGCGAATCCAATTCAAACACTTATTTTTCTTATATATGTATTATATTCTCCATTATTACTAGATGTCGCGAGAACTCGGTCTGCACTGCCATCTAGTAGCTGACTATAACAAGTAAGCAAATTAAAGAGAATATTTTTACTTTATAGCAGTGACGCTTTATCGATGTTATAATTAAATGTTTAACATTGAGCAATGCAAGCTTAATAAGGCATGACAAGAAAAATAAATGTCTGGACGGGATATATATATATATATATATATATATATATATGAAGGGCTTCCGGCAGTAACATGATAAGCCACATTTTGTTAAGAAATGATATATCTCCATATAAAAGCAAATACATGTATTGAAATATCCATAAAATCATTTGTAAGTGCGCTAGTGATGAGTTAAAACATATGGACACACAATGTATTAACAACAATACTGCCCAGTTAGTATTTATAATTTTTGAAACATTAAAATCCTTATATCTTAGAAGAAAACAATACGTGGCTTATCATGTTATTGCCCTAAGCCCTTCATATAATTCTTCTGTACGTATGTTTGTCACTGTACTCCTCCTAAACGACTGGATCAAGTTTGATAAAATATTGTGTGTGTGTGTGTGTGTGTGTATGAATGATTAGGTCCCTCCATGGTTTAGATTCACAATTGAACTCTCTAGAATTATTAGGCGTAGGAGTTCATCTGAAGTGAAAATTTAAAAATCACTAGCGGTCACATTTTTCGATGTTTCACAACGAAACTCAGTATATCGTATTAAAATAAACCGAGGTAGGTATTATCCATAAATGAACGAAATCCGACAATTAAAAGTGGAGGATTACTTGAAACCCGACATTAAAAACTGCCTAAACGACTTCACCGATTTTGATGACATTTTCTGTGTGTGTTTGAGTGGATCCCTGGATGGCGTAGATTCGCTATTGGACTCGATAGGTGGCGCTGCGATTGGACTATAAGATTTTTTTTTATGTCAGATCTGAAATTACTGTTGGAGAAATATATTTTGGTGTGTACGCCTTTCAGAAACAAGTTCTATCCTCAGCAGGTTGTTAGGGTACTGACAATAGCTTGTGTCCTACAAAAAAAGGAGGGTGTAAAGAATAAAAAATACATATACTTTTAAATAATCAATTGAGTTGGTGTTTACTTGATATATATATATATATATACTTTTCATTATGTATATTTAAAATTATTTTTCACTGAGAGTAATTAATATTATAATTAAAAAAATATAATTGTCTTGGTGATGGTAACTATGTACAATAAATTTATAAACAACCATGTCTTGAAAATGATCTCACATAAGGAGATTGAAACGTCGACACAATAAATTTATGCTTTGACTGAGATAACGTTTATTTCTTTGTAATTATAACATACTTTTGAATTACGATTTCTTGTGAAATCAACGGAATAAGATCTGGATTATTTTTCCATCGCTGTCGTCTTCAAGTAACGTCATTGCCACAGTCTCAGCGGACCCGGTTTCGATCCCCATTGGTGACAAATTTCCTGGGTGGATTTTTTCGGGTGTATTCCTCACGTATAAGCAACAATCGGAACTTTTTAAGGCCCATATAATACCAGAATATCATTTGGCCATCACAAATATCTATATCATATTTGCAATGTAAAAACAAATTACGCATAAGCCTACACAATAGAAACACTGGGGCTATTAGTTACACCATAAGATCTTAAATCGTGATTTAACCTTGGTCTTAAAGAGTCTATAAATAAATTGAAATATCTGAATTAATGTTCATAATTTGTGACATCCTAACTCCGTGGCGAGTCCTGAGGAAGGACAAGGAAATAGCATGACTCCAACTTCAAGCGCGACAGGCCTTGAAGGCCCTTGGCTTACCAGCCGGCTGCTGCCTCACATCCACATGTGTTAATCACAGAGGTAGACGATCATCGAGCCAGTGTAGGGGTGACATGTAGTCAGCATATCGGGTCCCCAGTCATTATAGCTGTTCTTCTCAACCTGGAGTCGCTACTTATTGTAGCTACCCAAATGCCTTACGATGCTGGGTGGTCCAATACTGGCCGAAATTCCATAAGAAATTTTCTTCTCCCATGGGGACTCGAACCAGCGCAAGTCCCTGAAATATAAATTTTACTCGGACAGTATGCCGTAGAATCCTAACTGGAAACTATCTATATATAATGGCGTAGCCGAAGTTAAACCATAGCCTCTTCCTTGTCCGGAGCCACTAGAAACAAGTTAATTTAGTTACCTCATTTGTCCAAAGATGTCATGAATGGCCTGCGGTCAACACAGAGACATCTAGCAGGCAACTAAGTATTACTAGGGCATTGAGGACGGTACATTTTGCTTAGATGCTTTTTATTCAGGCTTAAGGATCTTTTACAAGCCTGAAAATTGTCAGACTCGGGACCCACGGCTTAAAGTCCTTGCTTAAAGACTTGTTCCTTGGAAATCCATCGACTGCGGCCGGAATTGGAACCTGCGACCCTCGGGACCAGAGACAAGGAGCATAACCACTAGTCCACCGCGGCTGACTAACTGAAAACCAGGGCCGATGATTTATAAAAATAATGTCTAAATAGCTATAATGCATGTCTGATATCCATCCATAGAAATTCTGCCCGAGGACAGGTCTTTCACTGCAATCATAGCATTTTAATGCTATGCTTTGAAGCTTTACTAGGGAATTATAGGTGTGGTAGCTTCCCGTTGCTTTCCACACCGGTGAAGGATGATGATAATGACCGGGTGATTTTCGGGTACCATTGGGCCCTAAGCTTCCGATATTTGTCCTATAGTTGAGGAAAAATCCCGGAAGAAACCTCACCCAGAAGTCTGTCCCGACCGGGAATCGAACCCGGGCCCACTGCGTGACAAGGCAGCACGCTACCTTGAGACCACAGAGGTGGGCTGTTTTTGACATATGAACATCAAATTATTACGCTGTGAGACACAGGAAATCATGGGTTACCCATGTCAGAACATTTAATTTTTATTTTTCTTCTTCTTCTTCTCCTTCTTCTTCTTCTTCCTTTCATGTGGTAGATCTAGCGGTCTGTTACGGTCTCAATCCAACGTTTGAAGGGTCTGCCCAGTGATATCTTGCTTGGTGGTGGTAATTTAAGATTTTACGAGGTATTCTTGTTCTGCTCATTCTTATGTGAGATTTCCAGTTGATTCTGAATTTTTGCACTTGTTCCATGATTGATTCTCTATGTAATTATTTGAGAATCTCAGAATTCCTTTAATGGTCTATCCTTGAGTAACCTGCAGAACGTCTCATAAATTTCATTTCTGCCGCAATTAGTCTTTGTTCATCTACACTGCTAATTGTCCAGGCCTCACTGCCGTAACATAATATGAGTGTGGCCAGTGTTTTGTAAATTCTAATTCGCGTGTGTTGCTCTACTGTGTTTGGCTTGAAAATATTATTTATAATTCCTGTTATTCTGTTAAATTTCATAAACGCTTTTTTATTTTTAAACGATTTATGTAATTACAAGAAGTAAGTTGCACTCTTTGGAAGCCTCTCTTGACCCCATTTCACAAAAGATACAACAGTTTAAATGAATTATGCTATTCAATTTCTCATGACACTGCAATAAGACAATTTTCTAGATGACAAAAGACCATGGTTGTCTCAGAAGGAAAGATAATTACATTGCGAATAGGTGTGGGAAAGGAACACATTAAAAAGTAAGAAATTATTCAAACCCATGAATTGTATTTCGTCATTCAGACAAAATATTAACAGTAAGCGTATATTGTGTGTACTTCCTGGTGGTGATGTGATTGGGCTCATAGTTAAATGTCAGGTGCCTCTTGAGTCATATTTTATCTCTTCCTAGTTAACTTGTTAATGCGTAACTTATGTGCATATTGCGTAGTTCAAAACAATTTTTATTTAACATGTAAATAGAGTTTCATGCAGTACCACAGACTTGTTTATTTTAAAAATGGAAACTTGTATTCTAATGACAAATTTTCATTGTTGTTTTATTTAATTAACCCTGGTTTCCATAACAAAGATAAATACCATCTAGATAGTATAACTGTCACAGGATTGATGATCGGGGCAAGAGGTATTATACCAGGATTCCTAGCCAAATTTTGGAATTCCTTAGATTTGGACAGGGTGTATCTTTCTAAAATTGCCATCGCTGCAATTAGAGGATCAATTTCAATTTTAAGAAACCATTTTTACAAAATTTCTACTTTGTAGTATGTATACTTCAATTAGGCCTACAATTTGAATTTTTTTAAATGTATTTACAAAATTTATTTCATAAATTAAAAAAAATGTATTGTAAATCCATTAAAATTGATTGTATATGAAATTAATATTAATGGAGCGATTTTTTGAATAGTTATGAGAATAAACAATTATTCCATCTTAGTCCTTCTCTGTATCACTCTAATGAGGAAAGTTGTATATAAAAAAAATAAGGAGCGGATTCCTATGACATGTCATATTTTTACCAAAGTCTATATTCTAAGCTACAAGTAAGTAAAAACATTTATATATGCCTTTTATTACTAAGATTAAGTGGTTTTTATCGGGTCTTAAAAGTCGTATTTCTCACTTTTTCAGATATTTTGTCATACTTCTACTTATTTCTTTGATAAAATCACATTTCGGTCATATTTTGGGTTTTTTAATAGCCTATTCATCAGGCGATTGGAAATAAGCAGCATTGTATCTGTATAGAAATCGTTAGTTTCACAGTGCACTTGTTTCCAAGGTTTCTGCTAACAAGTAGCAAACGTTTGCACTGGACAATAGAATAAGATTTCCTTTTTCCTTATGATACAATTGTAAATGTATATGAATGAACAATTAATATAGTATGGGTAAAACATTCATTCAATTATAAGGTCATATTTTTGTCTTTTTAGGTCATATTTAAACCTTTTTTAGGTCATAAATGCATGCATATTTTCCATTTTTTAGGTCATAGAAATCCACCCCTTAGTAATAAGCAAGTGATCCTCTTAAAGTGATCCTCATCAAAACAAAGCCATGTGACCTGCTCGCTTTCCATTGGTTATGGACACCGACGTGCGATGTAAAAGCAATAAGAATGCAAAAGACTCCATCCAACCATAGTAATTCTGCCCGACGGCAAGTCTTTCACTGCAATCATAGTATTTTCATGCTATGTTTTGCAGGAATTATAGGTTGTTTTCCACTCCGGTGAAGGATAATGGTGATGATGATGGCCCCGGATGATTTTTGGGGACCGTTGAGTCCTAATCTTCCTGACATTTGTCTTACGGTGAGGAAAATCCCCGAAATAAACCCTGTCCCGACCGGGAATCGAACTCTGGGGACTGTGTGACAAGGCAACACGCTACCTCGAAACCACAGCTTTGGACTGCGAAAAAGTAGTCCCCTTCATTAAAATAAAAAGATGTGCTCTGAATATACTTGTTATTCTTCGTGAATGAAAATAATAATATTCAAAACATAGAAAGTATTCTAAAATATACCTAATCAATAATTACAACTTAAATAGTTTATTACATATGGATGACGCATTTGATTCATTCTTCAGTCGATTCTGATGCAACAAAATGGCTGAAGGTGTATTGTCTTCTGTTGCTGTGTCGCCATCTAAATTTTAAAACACGAATCTGGCAAACCTTTGACTAGTGGTCAAAAACATCCAATTATATTATTTAATTATATTATTCAGAATTTTCTGTGTTGCTCCCTGGAAGCAACTATTAAAAAGATCAAGCCATCTCTCCTCAGCCATAGCTATATATAGGCCTACGTAAGGCACACGAGAGATGCCTCCGATATGAAGACAAAATTTCAGTTGTTTAATTTCATACTTTGCAGTAGCAAATTACCTCCTAGCAGATGTAGATAGCGTGAAACCAGTTTTTTTTCCCCCAACGCATTTCAGTTCTTATTTCTTATTCCTTCATTAAAATAATTCGTTACAAGATGACCTGATTTTTAATTTAGCACTTACAGTACTTATATATCATACAGCCTGAACTTACTTGTACTACAATCGTCAGTTGAAATAAATTAAAGAACAGTATGTGAAACTCGACAAGTTGGAAATTGTTATTATTGGGTCGTGCGTGAAGATATGCGTACGCACAGTAGATACTTATCTAATCAAGCGTTACAGAGTTGTCACAAATCACAGAACTTTGTATTTATTGTTGTTGTTATTATTATTATTATTATTACTACATTATTATTATTGTTATTATTATTATTACTACTACATTATTATTATTGTTATTGTTGTTACTATTACGTTATTATTATTATTATTATTATTATTATTATTATTATTGCAATTATAACTTCAAATTTCACTGAACTTTGTATTCATTATTATTACTATTTCTATTATTAATATTCTTCTTCTTCTTATTATTATTATTAAACAAATAAGGGAAATTATGGGTGTACAAGAGGAGCCGGACATTATAGACATTATAGAAAAGAAAAGATTATAGTGGTATGGACATGTCAAAAGAATGCCAGAGCAAAGATTGCCTAAAATTGTTATGGAATGGATCCCAATAGAAAGGAGGAAGAGAGGAAGACCGAAGAAAACTTGGATAAAAGGGGTACAAGCATCTATGAATGTCAGAAGATTGGAGGAAGATCAATGGATGGACAAAGAGGAATGACGTTTGGTTTCCGGAAGACGGCGGCAGCTGCCATGATACCGGATGATGATGATTATTATTATTATTTATTATTATTATTATTATTATTATTATTATTATTATTATGATTATTATTATTATGATTATTATTATTATGATTATTATTATTATTATTATTATTATTATTATTATTATTATTATTATTATTATTATGACAACATGTCAACAGAATAACTTCAGTTGAAGCGGACTTTTGGCGAGGAGCTGTCAGAAAATCTCGATTGGAAAAAATTAGTAATACAGATATAATGAGAACAATTAAGGCTCGTAGTCTGCGATGGGCAGGACATGTGGCACTAATGGGAAATTAAAGAGTGCATGGAAGTTTCTTGTAGGAAAACTAGAAGCAAAACCCCCAGTTGGCAGACCAAGAATGAGGTGAGAGAATAGTAGTATCCATGATTTGAGAGAAGTAGATTATACAGGGGATGATTGGAAAACATAAGCTGAGGATAGGGACGTATAGAGAGCTTACATCGGCGCAGCCACGAACCTATGGGTTCGTTAGAGCCAATGAGTTAGTGAGTTAGTTAGTTAATGAATGTTTAGATATTGTGAATATAAGTTTGTATGTGTAAGAAATTAATCTGGTTAAAAGTGGAAGCGATTAACTTTTGCATGTGACAGTTAAATGTGAGAGTTGTCCATGGCCTACATGTGCGGCCAAGTCTCTTCACTAAGATGAATTACTTTACCAACTCAGATAACTGACACGATCATTTGTCATTTCCTTAATCGTCACAATTTCATTCTATAAATTTTCCTTAATTATTAATGACAAATTACCAGAGATCATATATACAGGGTGTAACTATATTCCCATTACAGACTTTAAGGTTATGTAGCATAGGAGCTCGTGTCCGCAAACGTCCAGTTTTCCTGCTATACACAAAATACCTCAATACACGTTGCTCTCTCTTATATCTGCTGCTTGTCGTCTGGGTCAACTTACAAGAAGGGCTCGATATGACGACCTTCTACATCAATACATATACAGTATCTCCGTACCATGTTCTGGTACTCACGATCATCAATCCTTCGTCCTGAAAAATCCGCCGCAGCCATAACTCGCCCCAGTAGATCTTCCTCGGATGCCATAGGGGTCTCGTAAAACAGGAATTTCATGCGATACTACACGTAGCAGTATAGAGAGGTCAAATCGGAGGACGTGAAGGTTGTTTGGTGCCGAAAATGCGGGAGAGTTGAACGTGTGTTGTGGTATTTTGCATGTTTAGCGGAAAAACGGTACGTTTCCGGACCTGGGTTCCTAAGCTAAACGTACCCGTCTTGGTCCCCACTACACGTTCTCAAAATCTGTAGGCCTAATGGGAATTTAATTACACCCTTCATTGATTTACCTTCTCCCTCCAACATTAGTAGATGATGATATTTCGGTTATAACTAACTAACTAACTGCACTATCGAAACCATAGGTTCATGGCCAAACACCTGTCCTGAGCTCATGTTTTCCAATCATTCCCCTGTATAATCTACTTGTCTTAAATCATAGTTAATGTTATTCTCCCACTTCATTCTTGATGATCTACCAACTAGGCGTTTTCCCTCTGGTTTTCCTACAAGAAGCTTTCATGCACCTCTTTCATTCCCCATTCGCGCCACATGTCCTGCCCATCGCAGTCTATGAGATTTAACTGTTATTATTATATCTGGCTTCCTATAAAGACCATGTAGTTCACTGTTATGTAGTATTCTCCATTCACCTGTCTGTTCATCTCTCTTTGGTCCAAAAATGTTCCTAAGAACTTTATTCTCAAATACTCGCAATCTCCTTTCCTCCCTTAAAGTAAGAGTCCATGTTTCGCATCCATATAATATAACTGGTAGAATAATGGTTTTATATATTTCCAGTTTAACGTTTTTTTGAAAGGAGTTGGGACAACAAAAGTCTCTGTATTGCATAATAGCACGCATTTCCACAATTGAGTCTATCTTTAATTTTCTTGTGCATCTCATTCCTATTTGTGAATAATTGTTCCTAGGTATTTGAATTCAGCCATTTTCTCAAAATTTCCTTAATTTGACATTAGCTGTTCATTTCCATTAATGTATTTCTATGTGTGACCATATATATAGTTTTATTGATTTTTACTTCCAATCCCAATTTCTTAGTATTACTCAATAGTGTGTGCGTGTTGACCTTTAGTATCTCTTCGCTATCGCCCAATATACATCATCAGTATAAACTAACAGCTTATTAATACCATTCAGGCGTAGGCCTTCTTCATCCTCTAAAGGTTTGATGGCATGCTTTAGTACATAATTAAATAGTAGAGGATATATCGGTTATATATATTCCTAATTCTTTGTCTTGTTTTTCTCCCCCCCCCCCTTTTTAGGGTTTATATTCTATCAGGAACTATAAGCTGTGAACAGAAAATGGAAATATTAAGTTTCTACTACCCAGGTAATAATGACAGCCCTCTCTAGATCAGACATTAACAGAATGCCATGGCTTCCGACTAAGACAGAACAGTACAAAACAAAACAAGGGAGATACTTGTGGGTATTTAAAATACCCTATCCGCCGGAAAACAAAATCGGGGACATCAGAGTGAGAGATAAAGGCTCAACCGACCAGGCCACGGGGATTGTTTAACATTACTATAGAAATAAAATAACATACATTTAACCGGTTACATTCTTCCTGTAAATTGTATGACGGAATGAATTTCTTACGAGATACTTGGAAATTCCCATTTAAAAATCTTCTATTTTTAAATTTTATTTTGAAGCACTAGAACATCTCTAGTGATAGCGCGCCAAGGATTTTCGAGTGGACATCTACAGGCTGTTATCTATTGTTATGTGTATTCGTGTACCATTTGTACAATTTCACTAAACATTAATTTTTTATAAACTATGAAATGGTAATTAATGACTAAATAATCTTAGAAATAAAACTTCAACTCAGAATTTGGACTTGACTGAGCAAAACCGCGAAAAATAAATTAGAAAGTTTGGCTCAGATACGAATTTTTTACCTCCCGAATACAAGTATCAAAGGTTATTAAGTTTCCTGTTACTATAGACTTGTTGGGATTATTTTTTTCCCCAATTCATTATTCCCAATTGGGTTTTTTTGAAGATGCAGCTTCTCGCAGTTTTAAGAGGAAATATATATACGATATATTTGACAGGATAAGAAAAATAAGTGCTCGGACGGGACTTGAACCCGGACCTATGGATTAATACCCCAGTGCGCTTCCGATTACGCCACCGAGCAAGCCTAGTACAAACATTAATTTTTCTTTTCATATATTCTCATTATTGCGAGATGTAGTGGGAAGTCGGTCTCCACTGCCATCTGGTAACTCCTATCACAAGTAAGCAAATTAAAGATAATATTTTTACTTTATAGCAGTGACGCTTTATCGATGTTATAATTAATTTTTTTACGTTGAGCAATGCAAGCTTAATATGACATGATAAGCTTGCATTGCTCAATGTCAAACATGTAATTATAACATACATATCATTATGTTCCCAAATATCAATATTCATAAACAAAAAATTATTGCCAAAAGGTATTTTTCCTAAGATCTTTATTCTCAAATACTAGTAATCTTTTCTCGACCCTTAAATTAAGAGTCCATGTTTCGCATCCATATAATATAACCAGAAGAATAACAGTTTTATATATTTTCAGTTTAACGTTTTTTTGATTATCCCAATAGCATTTGATGCCAAGAATATGAAACAGTTGAATTGGTTCTTTGTACACGAAATTATTGTTTGCGGCCAATCAATCCAGGTGTTCGTATTAAGCGAAAGGGAAAATGAAAGGAGTTCAATTTTGTTCAAGTCGAATCTGGTAATTGTTTTGTGCGTAAAATAGAGCGTATTTAATTTTGTTTTTTCCTTTCACTGACGGTCTGACAAATAAACCGGTGTTACTTTTATAGCGCTGCTATGTTCTGGATAAATTTGTTTCCGCTGGATGTCGAGTTCAATGACCTCTATTACAAGACAAATATAAAATAAATACACTAAACATTAATTAACTCACTGGCTCTATCGAATCCGTATGTTCATGGCCGCGCAAACATAAGCTCTCCATACATCCCTATCCTGAGCTAATGTTTTCCAATCATCCCATATAATCTACTTACCTCAGATCATCGTTAATGTTATTTTCCCACCTCATTCTTGGTCTACCAACTGGGCGTTTCCCTCTGGTTGTTCTCCAAGAAGCTTCCATGCACCTCTATAATTCGCCGTTCGTGCCAATTGTCCTGCCCCTCTCAGCCTACGAGACTTCAGTGTTCCTATTAACATAGCTAACTAATTTAACGAAATAAATTAAATGTTTAAAGAACATAAAAAAATGTTATGAATATCCTTAAGGTAGAATGTTGTGATCTTTACAATAAGATTATTTGATGTGGCAAAGGTGACTGATCCAATCCCATTGTCGTTACTATCTTCTTGAAGGTTTAATTTGGCAATTTTTGCTCTGAATATATCTTCTTGTCCCACTTTTACATTAAAGTATCCAAAGATAATTTTCATATGATATCGTGAAAGATATAAAATACACATTCTAATTCTTCATAAAACTCATAATTAATATTTTCACCCTTATCTTCTGTAGGAACATTTACATTTACAATTACAAAATCATGTATTTACCCTTCGGAATTATACATTATATGCTATTGCTGACAAATTTAATATCTCGGACAACGGAGAAGATTTTCATTTCGAACTAAAAAACCTGTTCCGTATTCCGGTCTCGTTATACCCCCGTAGCATAATCCAAAGTTTACTGATTCCTGACTATATTCTCCTAGCACCTATCTTCCTGTAAAAGTAAAGTGATCCCACAACAGGTCCGGAGACCCTTGGGGTAGTAGGAGGTTAAGGCTCCCACTTTTTCTAGACAATCGGCACTTTATGTCAGCCGGGTTGTCAGCCCTGCGTGACGGCCGCCTTTACCCCCAGAACAAGCGTCTGGTACTCAATTCAGTTAGAGGCTGAGTCGACCCCAGGGCCATAGTGCCGCCAGAGGGTTTGGGTCAGTTTAAAAATCCTGACCCCAACGGGACTTGAACCCTCGCCCCTCCGGCTTGTAGCTCAGTGAAGTAAAGTAATCCCACTACAGGCCTCAGGAGGCCCTTGGGGCAGTAGGAGGTTAAGGCTCCCACTATTTCTGGACAATCGGCACTTGATGTCAGCCGGGTTGTCAGCCCTGCGTGACGGCCGCCTTTACCCCCAGAACAAGCGTCTGGTACTCATTTCCGTTAGAGGCTGAGTCGACCCCAGGGCCATAGTGCCGCCAGAAGGTTTGGGTCAGTTTAAAAATCCTGACCCCACCGGGACTTGAACCCTCGACCTTCCGGGTTGTAGCTCAGTGCCTTAACCACTACGCTACGGCGTGCCTATATTCTCCTAGCACCTATCTTCCTGTAAAGCAACTAAATCCATGGGTGGTTTATCTAATTCGCACGTTATTATTTATAGTGCCCTACTGCTAGACCTATATTCGTTAAAACAAATCCTTGTGAAAAATCTTGTGTTACCACACTTCGATTATTGTGACATTATATATAATGATCTAAACTATGACTTGTCGCAGAGACTGCAGCGAGTTCATAATGCTTGCGTTCGATTCATTTTAAATATCCGCCGTTATGACCATATTTCCGAACACTTTAATAACCTCTCTTGGCTCCGTCTTACTGACAGACGTAAATTGCACTCTCTTTCACTACTTTTCAAGCTTCTGAATTCTTACATCCCTACTTACCTGGCGTCCAGATTTGAGAAGTTATCCTCTTACCACAATATTGACACAAGATAGCAGTCTGCTAACAATTCCTCTTCATAGCACTTCATCTTATTCTACTTCCTTCACTGTAGCCTCTGCCCGCTCCTGGAATCTGCTTCCTCAAGATATCAGGGGTTGCCGCACACTTGGTACCTTTAAGTCACGCTTATACAGTTACCTGTTGTCTAATAATTAATTTTTCTCTATTTATTTAATTTTATACTATGTCATTATTCTTTTCCTCGTTTTTTATATATCTTGTACATATTATATATTTAATTCGTTAAATTTAGAGTAAATCAAATTACATTATGAATATTAATTGTATTGTATTCATAACTTGTAAACGTATATATATATATATATATATATATATATATATATTGTAATTTAGATTTAAGACTTTTTTGTATTTTTTTAAACCTGGTTGAGTGGTAGACAAGGCCTTAAGGCCTTAACTCTGCCAGGTAAAATAAAGCTATTATTATTATTATTATTATTATTATTATTATTATTATTATTATATAACGTCCTAACATTCCAAGTTTCTGGGAACATGCCCAGTGTCTGAGCCTTTGGCATGGATTCTCTGAAGTACACTCCGTCTCTATAACCGAATGGGGGAAAATTTTGCCGCCAGAAAATTATACTCCAGTGGAACCCATGTCTGCGTTTCTTAACCTATTTTTACGGTGAATGATCATCATTTTTCGACCAAGGTACTTTTTTCGTCCGACTTATCGTCTTCGACCTCTTCGGTATGGGTAACCTTTTCGGCAGCAAACTAATAATAATAATAATAATAATAATAATAATAATAATAATAATAATAATAATAATAATAATAATAATAATATTATTGTTATTATTATTGTTGTTATTGTTATTATTATTAATCAGAATCAAGGATTCGACCTGAAAGTCTGCTCCGACCTTATGTTAGAATTGGTCTGTCCATCTTTTACTGGATTTTCCTTCATTTCTTCGTCCTAGTGGTTTGTAATGGAGAATCTATTTCGGAATTCTATTTTTGTCCATTCTATTGATGTAGTCCATCCATTAATTTCTGTATTATGCAATTCTGTCTAATAGTTCGAATATATTTAGTTCTCTTTTTATATTTTCATTTCGTTTCGATCTGTTATTGTATAGCCAGCCACACTCCTCATTTCTGACGTTTCTATTCCTCGTTCCTGGATTTTGGTTAAGACCCAGTGTTCCGATCCATATAACAGTGTTGGAACCGCCATTGTTTTATACAATTTTAAAAGTGTCTCTTTTCTAGTTCCCTTAAGACTTCGTGTTATGAACCCACACATATAATTAAATTTATATTATTTCAACATTAATAATAATAATAATAATAATAATAATAATAATAATAATAATAATAATAATAATAATAATAATAGTAAAAATAAAAGATGATGATGAATCATGTAATATGTAGCCCATATCTTATACTCATAAAGAAATCAAAGGAAAACACCTAGGAATTTAAATAGTTATAAATACTTAATTCCAAATTGTTATACTGAAAGTTTATATTGCAAATGTTATGCATAACTAACTAACTCACTAGTTCTATCGAACCTGTAGGTTCATGGCCGCATTGACATTAATTCTCCATACATAACTGTCCTGAGCTAATGTTTTCCAATCATCCCCTGTATAATCTACTTCCCTCAAATCATGGATAATGTTATTCTCCCACCTCATTCTAGGTCTACCAACTGAGCGTTTCCCTTCTGTTTTTCCTACAAGAAGCTTCCATGCACCTCTTTCATTCCCAATTCGTGCCACATGTCCTGCCCTTTGCAGTCTTCGAAACTTAACTGTTCTTATTACATCTAATTTTGTATACATACCATGTAGTCACTATTATCTAGTTTTCTTCATTCACCTGTCTGTTCATCTCTTTTTGGCCCAAAAAATCTAAGAACTTTATTCTCAAATACTCGTAATCTTCTTTCCTCCCTTAAAGTAAGAGTCCATGTTTCGCACCAATGTAATATAACTGTGAGAATAAGTTTTATATATTTTCAGTGTAACTTTTTTTAATGGAGTTGGGACAACAAGATTCCTTGTAATGCATAATAGCATGTATTTCCAGAATTGAGCTATTTTTAATTTGTTTGTGCATCTCATTCCTATTTGTAATTATTGCTCCTAAATATTTGAATTCAGCCACTTCTTCAAAATTTCCCTCATTTGTCATTAGTTGTCCATTTCCATTGTATAATACATTTCTATGTGTGAACATATATGTTATGCAAAGGTTTATATAATTAAGAGAAGGAAGTTGGTTGAATTGGTGGACTGTAGTAATGAGAATGAAGTAATTATGTATATTGAGTTAATTTGCAGATATCCTAGTATTGTTCACTCTGAAGATGAGCAGATAAATATTGTTGCATACAGCTAGGTAACGCTTTCTACTTATCGCTGTCTAATACGTTACACCCCGTGTGTTTAATAGCCCACATGAAGCTTTCCTTATAGTTAGTAGCTCTTCCTCTGACGGATAATTAGTGAATGGAATGTATTTCATCCACATTTATTTCTGAATAAAACAATTTATGCTCTTAATAATAGATTCCGGGCTTTTTGGCCGTGGTCTATAACTGGTGTTTCTTCCAGACGTTTCTCCCTCAACTGCGGTGAGCATCTTTTCAGTGGCGAGTGCTTCTTGGTTGTTTTTCCTTGTCGTAGACTCGACTCATTCACAGTATTAGATGGAAAAAAATTCCGGATTTCTATTAGTACTGTTTTTAGAGACATTAAAACGCTTATTTATTAAACTATAGGTCTAAACAATCTTTAAAATATCTAACGAGTTGGATCAGACAGCGGAATTTTAGGTTAGTATTTGGCAGGCCCAACGTTCAAATCCAGTGACCGATAAACCTGACAGGAGGTTGATAGCACTGGGGAACAAAAAAATATTTTTTTCTTGGTGCCTGAAATTTTTCACCTGATTCTGGGTATTTCGGCACTGCTGATTCCAAAAATGTCATCCATTTTGTTGCAGCAGCTCTAGTTTGCAAGATATTGATGATACTGCTCTTATGTACCACCATTGTAAATCGATTGTTTGCATAATACTAATTGATTTAATCCAAGTTATATTCATGTTGTTGTTGCCGTTTGCATATGTAATTTTACTAATTTAACAATTGTTTATCCTTTTTCTAGACTGACATGGCTTCAACACGAAGAAAATGTGTGAATAATCCTGATGTGTTTTGTTTCATCTGTGGGGAGTACACATTCACTCAACAAAGAAAACCTATAACTGACTTTGTAAGAAGAGCTTATTTGGCCTATTTCAAAGTACAACTGGGAGATCAAGATAAGCCTTGGGCACCTCACATTGTATGTAAAACGTGCACAGAGCATCTACGACAATGGACAAATGGGAAACGGAAATGCTTGAAATTTGGGGAACCAATGATCTGGCGAGAACAAATTAACCATAGTGATGACTGCTATTTTTGTTCAGTCAATGTAAAGGGCATCAATAGCAAAAACCGGAATAGATGGGTATATCCCAATCTACGCTCCGCAAGACGCCCTGTTCCACATTCAGAGGAGATACCTGTTCCAATTTTTACCAGTCTTCCAGAGTCACCAGAAGAAGAGGATGATTCAACTGAAAGCTATTCTGAGGGAAATGACAGCGATTTCCCAGGACCTTCATCAGTTTCATCCGGTTTTAGTCAAGCGGAACTGAACGACCTCATAAGGGATCTAAGTCTTCCAAAGAAGTCATCTGAGTTGTTAGCTTCCAGGCTGGCAGAGAAACAATGTCTGTTACCGGGAACAAAGGTCACAGTCTATCGCAAAAGAGAAACAGACTTCCTGCCATTCTTCACAGTAGAAAATCAATTTGTTTTTTGTATGAATGTTGAAGGACTGTTAATGAAGCTGGGTGTAAGAAAATACACACCAAGTGAATGGGGGTTATTTATAGATAGCTCCAAACGCAGCCTAAAATGTTTTCTTTTGCATAATGGGAACATATACAGGTCAATCCCAATTGGTCACTCAGTTTCTATGCGTGAAAATCAACATACAATAGCTACAGTGCTAGAGAAGATCTCTTACCGTGATCACCAATGGGTAATGTGTGTCGATCTCAAGATGGTGAATTTTCTTCTAGGACAACAAGGTGGGTACACCAAATACCCATGCTTTATATGTTTATGGGACTCTAGAGCCAAAGATCAACATTGGGTGAGAAGGCATTGGCCTCTTAGAGAAAGCATGACCGTTGGAGAAAAAAAACATCGTTGCAGAACCTTTGGTTGACAGAAACAACATCATCTTGCCACCACTGCATATTAAACTTGGTTTAATGAAACAGTTCATCAAGGCGTTGAATAGAGATGGAACATGTTTTGGCTACATATGTACAAAATTTCCTGCACTGAGTAAGGAAAAAATAAAAGCAGGTATATTGGATGGACCACAATCCGCCCAACTATTAATGACCATCAATTTCAAGACTCAATGAATGATACTGAAGCAGCCGCATGGTCTTCGTTCTGTATGGTAGTGAAGAATTTCCTTGGAAACTATAAGTCTCCTAATAGTGATGAACTAGTGGAGAATATGCTCACTGCTTTTTGTGCACTAGGTTGTAACATGAGCATCAAATTACACTACCTACACAGTCATTTGGATCGATTTCCAGACAATCTTGGAGATGTAAGTGAGGAACAGGGTGAGCGTTTTCACCAGGAATTAAGTACAATGGAAGAAAGGTATCGTGGACGGTGGGATATACATATGATGGCGGACTACTGTTGGAGCATCCACCGAGAATGTCCAAGATCATTGCATCGGAGGAAATCACAGAAACGGGGATTCTGCGACCTGATGGAGGAAAATTAATGATTCTAACGAGACTAATGTGTAAATAAATTATGGTAGTTATATAGATACAGTTGTTTCATGAAAAAGAAAGTATTTGTTCTTTTGTATTTAATTGTATGCGAGTAATATAGTTGTATATGTGGACCAGTATTTTTGAACTGGTATATAATTTGAATAAACTCTATCTCAAAAACTAGAGCTGATAGGACGAAACTGAAATCATCTTTGGAATCAGTGACCCAAATATACCCATAAATAGGTGAAAACATTAAGGCACCAAAATCACTGTTCCCCAGTGTAGTAGATTTCTCACTCGTCATTGAAAATCATAAGGTGCATTTGTATTACCAAAACACATTTGTCATTATCATTAAAATTAAATCAGTTAACTTTTACAGAAAACAAATGTACACCAACAGATTTGAACTAAGTACAACGAAACATCGTTGGCACCATAGGCGCTATATATATATATATCAATATTTCTAAAATGCATTATAAATCACAGTTGATGTTATGTAGTAAAATGTTGAAATAACTACATGATATATCAGTTGTCCTTAATTAAAATGGATTTCAGTTTAAAAAAACAACTTTAATTAGTTAAAACAATGTAGACCTTGCAGAACATGTTCCATCTTTTGCATGTCATTTGGTACCTGGTGCCTCTAACATATCTTTAAAAAAGTACCAAATGATGTGCCGAAGATGGAACATGTTCTGAAAGGCCTACATTATGTTAACTAATTGATGATTTTTTTTTTTTAGCTGAAATCCATTTTAGTTGAGGACGACTGATATTTTAGTTTTAATATTTTAAAATTATATATATATATATTTCTTCCTCTACGCATGAAAGCTGACAGCTTGTTGCCTGTCCATTCACTTCAGGTCCGGAGTATGGTCACATCCTTCCATCGTAGTTGTAGTCTTCCTAAAGGCCTTTTCTGCTGAGGTGTCCAGTCTCGTACTTTCTTCACTAATCTACTGTTCTCCATTTCATCGTTCCAAATTAGTCTTCTATCATTTATTCAGAGGTTTATAGGTTCAATTTCACATTTTTTCCCTTAATAACAGAGCTATGAATTTTATTTCTCAGCGATTTTCCTTAAAATTTTCATTTTAATTTGTTTTGTTTTCTGAGTTTCTGTTCGGCATTTACAACCATATGTTAAAACTGGTCTTATGACAGATTTGTAAATTCTTATTTTTGTTTCTGTTTTTAAATTTTTATTTTTCCAGCCAGTATTGTTTAAACATCCCAATATTTGTTTGCATTATTTGCTTATTATGGCATTTTATCCTCAGTTATCTAAGCGAACACCATTCTTAAAATTTTACTGACTTTCAGTGGATGGTAAATATCACTTATGGTTGTTCTAATATAAGAAGTGTATTCCCTGTAGTATATTTTAATGAGTGCACGTACCATGATCTGATGAATTAACTGAAATTGATTGTTTGACCTCGAGAATGGACTACGATGGAAATGTACAACTCATTATGGACTCTCCATTTGCGTGCAATTTCATCATTATTCATGACCTAGAACGTACCTAATTTTAGAATCTCAAATAACAAAACAATGCTATTTGTTTGTTTTGTAAATAAATTACTTTCTATTTTTATCTGTTGTTTAGCAGTTACTGTATCCATGGGCGGTGTTGAAGATTTTTTTTTTATTTAGGAATATTCCACAATACAGTGTTTCTCCTTCAACCCAAAGTGATTTGTTGCCAGAGGTTCCTGTCTAAAGCATCTTCTTCCTTCAAATCTCTAGCTTCCATCCTTCTCTTCACTCCATCCATCCATCGTTCTCTAGGCCTGCCTCTTCCACTTCTTCCATTAGCTTTCCAATTAAGGATATTCTTTCTCTTCTTCCATTCTTATGAGGTGTCCATAACATTTCAAACGTTTTTCTTCTATTTTTCCTAATATGTGTTTTTTCAACTTGCATCACCTCTCTTATTGTGCTGTTTCTGATTTTATCCCTTTTTGAAATTCTTGTCGATCGCCTCCAAAAATCCATTTCTACTACTAACAGCTTGTTGGCTTTTTTTTTATTATTATTATAAGAGTCTTCATATGACAGCATGCTCCACTACAGTTTTCTGCAGTACTACATGCTTTGGTTTAGCAATATTAAAACATCTCTATCATTTTATGTGTGTTGATGTTCCTGACTATGCATTTATAGTGTTATTTACTAGTTCTAATGTGTGAAAATATTTTTCTATTTTCGATTCCTTAAAATATAATTTTGAGTTATTGTGACGCTAAATTGTTCTATTTCGTTGTGGTTGTTATTTGCATTTCAAACAATGCTCTCTGTTAATTATACTTAAGCAAATTATGGTTCCTCTTGGCACTAACAAGTTATGATTAATATTTACAGTTGCTTGATATTGTTCCTATTAGCACTTACTTAACCCTTAAATTGGCGAAAACAATACTTTATCTAGTGCCCGTCATTCAAGTGTTTCGGACCGCAAAGAAAATAAAATCATGTAAAAGTAAGTTATTACTGTATTTTTAACGTAATTTGACACAATCTTAGGTAATGTATGATAATTTGTTTTATTTTTACTGTTTAATAAACTATAACAAATAAATTAAATCAATGTTTCTTATAAGATACATTGTAAGTTAAGGGTTAAATTAGTGCATTCTTCATTACTATTCCTAACAAAATATGGTTCCTGTTTACATTTAAATTTACTAATCCTATCAAGCTATAATCTATATTTACACGCTAAGTTAATATTCTATCCATTACTAATCTAAGAAGATATAGCTCCTATTTACACTTAAGTTACGGACTAATTCTAACATTTTATGAGTAATCTACTATTGAAAAATATTTTACTGTCCTTACAAGTTCTAAAAAAATTAGGCTATTAGGTTCCTATTTACACTTATAGCACTGACTAATCCTAACAAGTCATGATCAATATTTACACTTCCTTAAAATAATGTTCTTATCCTAACACTTATTATGTAGTTCTATGTTTTCTACATACAGTCCAGGTTTCGGATCCATATAATAAATTGCTTTGTTTCAGAACTTGAAATATAGTTTTCTTCGTTCTGTATATTATATTTCTATTCCAAAGCACTGAGTTCAACCTGCCAATGATTTTTCTTCCATCAGTTATTTTTCTTTCAATTTCTGTAGTTGAATTCTCATTTTTATCTGAAATAGATCCTCAATATTTAAAAAAAATTAACATTACGTATTCTTCCTGAATTGCATTTCACCTCATTTGTTGTATTCAATGTAATATATTCTGTTTTATTATAATTCATCTGTAATCGCAATTTTTTGTATTCTATCTCTAATTTCCTTAACATAAAAGATGCATAATCTGGATCCTGAGAAATTACCAAAATTCCTAATAGAAAAATAATTTAATTAAAGTCACATTATTACTTTGCTCTTTTTTGAACTAGAATAATGATGCAACTTGCATTGGAACATTAGCTAGGCCTCTCTTTTTCTTGCACGTTAGTACGCTCGTTTGAATCTACGTATAAGAAACACTAGTAATGCCATTTTAAAATATATTCAAATTCTTATCCTCTTATTATATTTTTGTGCAAGTAGCCTTAGATTATATTCGATTAAATTTTCCTCAAATATTCTCTAAAACAAGGACTCTCAAACCTATGCCTACAATTGTGTACATTAAATAATTATTTAATTTATGTTTATACTTAAAGATGCTATTCCATTCTATTAACATTGTTTAACGTCTCAACTTATAGGTACTGTACTTTTACACGCCATAGGTTCTGAAAGTGATACTATCTGTCGGGAGAGGAATTTTAAACTATGGATCATCACATACACACACTTTCTGGCCACACAATGACTTGGATGACCTCCTCGAATGAGTGATCAGCTCAATGTCAGGACCTCCTTCGAGACAACACAACATTAAAACGAAACACGCCATTCTCACTCATATTCACATTCATACCAAACTTGGCGAATATGATGATGATTATGATGGCCAGATGATGTTCGGTTACATTTAAGCCTTAAAGATTCTTGGCATTTGATTTACAAGTCAATAAAAACCCCAAAAAAATACTTCACCTAGGAAACTTGTCCCGACAGGGTATCGAACCCAGGCTCGCTGCATACGAGGCAGCGACGTTACTCCCAAAGTTTTAGTATAATATTTGTAGAACGAAATTTACATTTACGTATTTTTTCTATATTGATTATTTTTAAATCAGTTATCACATCTATAGCCTGATGAAACAATATGATATAAATATTAGGGTCTGAAAGGATCAAAAGAGTTTGAAAATGAGTTTAAAATGTTCAGAATAGATGTGAACACGGGACAATAATTTTATTTGCCAAAAATATTGTAAATTCAGTTGGAATCAATAAGGACCATTTCTGAAAAGCAAATTTAATTTGTTTTACCTACGAACTTTATTTATACTGTCGTCCATTGATCTCATTTGTTGCATCCATGAATTTATTGACATTTTCAAATAATACAGGTGTTCTGGGAATGATCATTGTAGCTTCAGTAACTGGAGCACTAATTCTTCTCTAGCATTTGTATCGACATGTGTTCTAATATGTCTACATGTAGTACGGAACAAGTTAATCGATGTGTTCAAGATACAGGCTCACGTATTCCTGTTGAATGGTTGGTAACGTGTTGTTGTTGATGTCAAATGATTGAAATGTTTGTAATATCGAAACCTTATTTATTCCGTAAGTTCCAGTGATGAAAGAAATTAACATTAAAGTATTCAATTAAATTAAAACAAATTAATTAATAATGCAAATCATAAAAAGCTACCCATCGCTTATATAATATATGAAACTATAAGACTTACAAATTTCTCTAGGAATTTCTATTTTACATTACTTTAACCTAAGTTTCACGTATATCGAATATATTTCCATAAAATGCAGTGGATAACTGCGTATGAAGCGAACAAGTAAGTGGTTATTGTTTTTTAGATTTCAGTATGCGAAAGAACAGATATTCATGGTAGATTATATCGAGTAAGATATTACAATTTAAGGTGTCCGTCGCCGTGGCGTAGTCGATAGAGTCCCTAACTTCCACTCCGGCGACCCGGGTTCGATGCCCGGCGGGGTAGGGGATTTTAAATCTCCACCTTGGGTCTGGGTGTGTGTCCTGTCTTGTGTTTGTATGTGTGAATAAGATAAATAGATTAACAAAGGTAAAACAAAAAGGAATAACAGTGTAAACTAAAGAAAAACGAGAAAGAAAGAAGAAAAAAAAAGGCAACCTTCATTAACATAAATAAATAGACCTATGTTAACTATCCAATAAAAATCATGCCTTTCGGACTATGATAATAAAAAAAATGTTTTTTTCGTAATTATAGACTCATTAATCACTTTACATATTTGTTTCTTTACTTTCCTTAGTTTACTTCTCCCTTTGTATATTCTTTTATGTGCCACGCACCACTTTATATATTAAGAAGGAAATAGTATATTACGATACGAGGTTGCAAAGAAGCGAGGATATATTTGTGAACCGAGCAGTAGTGAGGTTTTTAATTTCCGAGATTCTGTAAAACACTTCACAAACGTGTTTTGTACATTATTTTTTGCGCAATGATGTTTTCAAAATAGTGAATATTAGTAAAATAATATATTTGTTGGAAATATTTGCGTTCATTATAAACATCTGACTAACGTTAACAGTGTGAGCAATGTTTAATAGTTATTTAATTGTAATGTTATTGATGTATTTGTTTATTTTTCTTTACACTAGTACCAATTATTACTTTATTGTAACGGACTGTCAACAGCACGTACGGCTTACTGCCCGTGCGACCCATATTTGTAAATAATATTGTAAATATCTTACTTTTTGTCTAATAAAGTCCTACTACTACTAGTTAAGACTACAGCAGGCCGTGACACCCATCAGTCATAATGGCGGCAAATACGTATTTATCGTTTTATATTGTTTCAAATAAAGTTAAATTCATTTAAAATGTCGTGATTTGTTTCGTATAATGTATATTAACACTACGTTTTAGATATATTTTTGTATATACATTGTACGTAGTATACATATAGAACAGTGGTTCTACTTCCCACACGCGGTTGATAATATGTAATATTACAGTATAGTTATTTAGGTTGGCAACCCCGAAATGTAGGAAATTGAACTTTCAATCATGGTCGCCATTGCAGTAAGTACGACAAAACGCACTTTCGCGCAAAAATTAATTTTTACATCATTTACAAATTTGTTGAAATATAAGGTTAGTTTCCCTAACGTTAGGTAATAATTGCACCTTCTTCTCAACTTTCTCCTTATCTATAAGCTTTAAGTTTGCAGCTTGTATCGCTTCACTTCTCCTGCGTCACGGTCTGCTATCATTGTATTTTTTTTTTTTTGGTATTACGTATCTAGTCCCTTTTGTGCTATAAACAGACATTGTATTCATCTTTTCTTCATCACTAAACTAATACTAGGTTTAATTTAATATTAATATAAAACGATACTGCTTCTTTGTCTCTTAATGAATTTAGTGTATATTTAAGTTTTCATCTGAGTTAATGAGTCGATATGTTTAAATTTCTGGGTTAGCGCTGTACAGTCACAAATATATTTCTCACAAATAGACTTGAAGCCGTTTCGGTAGACTCTTGGCTAGGATGCGCGGCTTCACCGGCTTGCATCGAATCCTTGTGGTTCCGGAAGAGTACATTAGTGATGGGCCAAACCGGGACTTTTGGGGTTTTGGCGTAGTTCTCCCGTTTCATCCCACCAACACTCTCCACTCTTTAATCCCGCATCATGCCATTTCATCTTTATTATTCATTTCATATCTCCCTTCACCCCATTTCACGTTCGATAAAAATAATCTGATTTAGCAAAACACAGGTGTTCAAAATATATGGTTGAAGTGATCTAATTGGAGGCACACTCCTGTACTTCTTTATTAGTCTGAAGCCTGTACATGCCAACCTAGAGTAGAATAGAGACAAAGGGATACCCTGGGCCCAGCACAAGTAAGTAGCGGTATATGAATCTTGTCTGAATGCTTGATGTGTGTCGAAAACAAGGAACATCATGACTTCATAACACTATTGAGTATATTTCATTTCACTCATTCCATAGATGGGAAAAATGTCATACATCTTCCAAGTCTTAGTGCTAGGTCAGTTTTCCTTCCCAGTTTAAATAACGGGCTTCCAATATAAACCCGGACCGGCCTCACGGGGTTTCACCCGTCAGGCAGCGCTCTCTCCTCGTCAGCATTTCACTCTGCCAGCCGCTCGTCCTTGAACTAGTCAGTTTACTATCGTTCGACAAGATGAGACGTCAGCTGACATTAGAGCAGCGCATTTATGTGTGTAAATGTTATTATAAATACGAATCAGCTCGTCGCGTTCGCGAGGAATTTATTGGGAACTTCCCTGGACAATTACCTCCTTCCAGATCGACAATCCACGATCTTGTGACTAAATTTGAGACCACTGGTTCAGTACAAAATAAGAAACACACGCGAAGGCGTACGGTTCTCACCGAAGAAAAATTAGACGAAATTGGCGAAAATTTAGAACGTTCACCACAAAATTCATTACCGAAATTAGCACAACAAGTTGGGATTTCAGTATCTTCTGCACATACGGCAACAAAATGTGTTTACTCGGTATAATGCCTGTTTAACTGCGGGAGTACAACATTTCCAGCATTTTATATAAGGTGAGAAACAGTTCAAGGACGGGTGGCAGGCAGGGTGAATTGCGGGAGAAAGAGACAGCACTGCGTGCCGGGTGAAACTCCGTGAGGCCGGTCCGGTTTTATATTGGAAGCCCGTTATAAGAGTATACAATAAACTTATAGTACTTATTTTGGTAGAAGTTAATGGTTTGTTATTATGGATTAATTTAACATAAAAGGAATGTATGATTTTAAAGCAAGTATTAAGGTTGGAAATAGAGTATCCTCAGAATTTGATATAACAAAAGGATTAAGACAAGGATGCGGAATGTCACCAACATTGTTCAAGATCTATTTAGAAGATGTATTAATGAAATGGAATAAGTCATGTAGGGGAATGGAAATCAACATTAATGGTCATTTACTACACAATTTATTATTCGCTGATGACCAGATTATAATAGGATAAGATAAAGAAGATATAGAATATATGATCAGAAAGTTGGTCGATGCATTTGAGGTAGGTGGACTGAAGGTAAATTATATTAAAACAGAATATATGGTAATCGGAGGAAATTCAGAAGACCTACAAATAAATAATATGATAATTAAATGTGTTGAAGAATTTAAATATCTTGGATCTTTAATAGATAAATCTGGTACTTGTGAAAAATATATTATTAACAGAGTAAATTGTGCAAGGAAGGCGAATAGATCCCTGAATGGACCTTTATGGAATATAAATTTGACCAGAAAAACAAAAAAAAAAAAAAAAAAAAAAAAGAGATTATACAGACAATAATAGAAAGTATACTTACATATGGATCAGAAAGCTGGACAATAAATGAAAGGATGCAGAAAAGAATCTTGGCGACAGAAATGGATGGATTACGGAGAAGTATGAGAATATCCAGGCTACAACATATTCGAAATACATATATCAGACAAGAAATGGATGCACAAGAAACTGTTATCGATAGGATAATAAAGAGAGATCTACAGTTGTATGGACATGTACAACGGATGTCGGAAGACCAGTGGCCTAAACAGGTGTTGGATCGGATGGTACCTGGCAGAAGGAAGAGGGGGAGAAGTAGAAGAGCATGGTATGAGGGAATATATGATGCCATGATGAAGAGGGGTATGGAAGATGGTCAATGGGAAGATAGGAATCTCTGGAAAGCAGGAATCAAGGGCAAACTGCTGTAAAGTCGAAAACCTGTATTTAAAAAAAATGGATTAATTTATATATTAAATTTTTCTAGGTATTTTTCTCGCAATATGTTATTGTCCTCACATTAATTATGATTTTATTTTCCCCTTTTTACGTACTCGACGTCTCACGGGCTATAGAGAGAACGCGACTTATCAGGACGGTATTTTAAATGCCAGAGCCACCTGCAAAACAATACGAACATTTAAGCGAAGACAGAACATTCACTCATCCACGCGACTTATCAGGACAGTATTTTTAATGCCAGAGCCACCTGCGAAACAATACCAACATTTAAGCGAGGACAGAACATTCACTCATACATTCATAATAAACAAGGGTTAATGTAATTATGTTATTATGATGGAGACAGTAATGCAAGCTAGAGGGCTAAGCATCAAAGATGCCCAATACCGTAGGGTTTGAAGGTTTGGCTCGGGAAGACGGCAGCAGCTGTAAAAACCCGAAGATAGATAGTAGATGATGGAGAAATGGTATTCGGATAATATTTGGGCCTTAATGTTTCTCGATATTTATATTATAGGCGAGGAAAAACTCTTAGAAAACCTCAACTAGGAAAACTGTCACGATGTAGGATGATGAACATGCTTTTCAAATGTCGGAGGGATATTTTCAAACTGATTCTCAGTAACCAATGGCAATGATAGATTGGAATTTTATTATTTTAACCCATTTCAAGATAATCCCCATTACATATTATCACAGAATTAAATTAGTAAACTTTTAGGGAAACACTTGAAAAACGTAATAATAGAAATGTCCAGCCTAATTATTACAACGTAATGCCCTAGGATAGACTTGAAATAACTTTAGTTGTTAAAGAATATATAAATAAAAATAAAATGTAAAGAAAAGAAAGGACTATTGTAATCGAGTAAAATGTATGTAAAAGCCCATAGAGGGAAAATGACTTTCTAGTAATTGTTAGTATGCAAGACACAGATGAAGTACTGTTCGTATCCCTTTATCTCTACTGGTGTGCTATTTGTTTCAGCTAACGAGTGAAACCAATTCCGCATTCCTTCATCCTCGGTGCACAAATAACAAATGCTACATTTCCTAACAATTTGCTACCATGTCCATCAACAAATAATTCCTTTTCATCGCTTCATGTTAGAGAGTCCTCCTCTTCTTCCAAGATAAAGGGCTCGATTTTGATCAGTTATATAATGTTTTGGGGAAAACGAGACTTTATTCGAAGCGGATATTACAGCTTTCAATTTAATGCTTCAGAGCTGCTGGCTACTTAAGAGCCATGGAGTATAAAGGGTACACCCCTGACAATGTTATGGTTGTAAAGGCCCAGGGAATTATAGGCCATGTTAAACCCACTTAACAAACATGCATCTTACTGTAATTAAACTTTTGAGGGTTATAAAGTAGGAGTGAAGGTTTATTAAAAGCGGTCAAACTCTTGGTGAAACTGACCCTTACTCCCGTTCGCGGCTCAAAAGGAGTGAGACCTCGAGAGTCTCGTGTACCGGTAACAAGAGTTCTGGAATGAGAAGTCCCGGAATTCTTAGAGTGAGTAGGAAGGATGAAGTCAAGCAGTTTTCGTGTCATATAAGCAATATTTACTGCATGTACGAAGCCAAAAGAATACCTTATTATTATTATTATTATTATTATTATTATTATTATTATTATTATTATTATTACTATTATTATTACTAGTACTATAATTCCCAGTTGGTAGACCAAGAATGAGATCGGAGAACAACATTAACTATGATTTGAGGGAAGTAGATTATACAGGGAATGATTGGAAAACATTAGCTCAGAATAGGGAGGTCTTTATAGGAAGCCAGTTATAATGAGAACAGTTAAGTCTCGTAAACTGCATGGCAGGACATGTGGCACGAATGGGGAATGAAGGACGTGCATGGAAGCTTCTTCAAGGAAAACCAGAGGGAAAACGCCCAGTTGGTAGACCAAGAATGAGGTGGGAGAATAACATTAACTATGATTTGAGGGAAGTAGATTATAGAGGGGACGTTTGGAAAACATTGGCACATGATAGGGATGTGTGGAGAGCTTATGTCCGCGCGGCCATGAACCTACGGGTTCGATAGTGCCAGTGAGTTAGTCATGGGATGTATGGAGAGCTTATGTCCGAGCGGCCATGAACATATGGATTCGATAGTGCCAGTAAGTAAGTTAGTACTATTATTAATAAATTAGTCTCATTTCGATTATTAATTAAAATTAATATAAATGAATTTTTACATAACTAAAATTCTATACTTGCTAGTTTACTTAAAAATGCACAATGTTCCCAGTCACAATAATGTCCTTGACGTTCAGTGGCCTGGAAAATGACAATCAAACAACTGAAAATTGACATATTTGAAATCGAATCAAATTAAGTGAAAATTGGCTTGCTAGAGGGATGTACGTAGTTCGGTAGAACTAATAGTCGCTCTTTACATTTAAATTTATTCCCCTTTTATTTGAAATGAAGTATAGTTTTGCGATTTTTTTTTGTTTAATTCCTCTTTGTAACTTATACGTATAACATTTAGTTTATCGTAAGTAATGCCACGAGTGATTTCATCTAGAGGATTTGGAAATTTGTTAGGACTACTTAAGGAATAAAATTAAGCTGTTTACTCAAAAATCACTATTTCAATATAGTTGTTTTAAAATATTTATATATTTAATGTGAACGACGATGTTTGAAAACAAATGAGAAATGTTTGGTTATGTTTCATTTGTTTACCCACTACAACTAGATCATATTATTTATTGCCAAATAGGATCGCAATATTGTAAGAATACACCCTAGTGGAGAAAAAAATGAAACACATCAAACTGTTATATTGTAACCAACGTTATAGGTTATTGTTTATTTTTTAGGAAACAACTCCGTAAAAATCATTATTTAAAAACACAATTATTGAACACACAATTATCAAACGTGTAGTTCGAAGAAATCTGTTCATCATTTGCTATATTCAACGTATTTGTTCGAGAGTCAGTCACTGCAAAATAATGCTCTGACCTGTTCAGAATATTAAAAAAGAGGAGTTTTCTTTATGTTGGTAATCAAAATTCGATAATTATCGAGGTGAAACATGACTGTGATTCGTCGTAAAACAAAATTAATTGAAACGTGATTGATCATGGACTCCCATCTGGGGCATGAGTTAAATAAACTCTTTAATAATTATTATATGTCACTAAGATTGTATTATAACAGTAACAATATCAGCGCTAATCTATGCAATTGAAACTTGCGTCCTGGAAGAATATTCTGTACAAAAACTCCTATTCTTCGAAAGGAAAATCCTAAGAAGAGTATTTGATATTTGATCCAATTAAAGATTTGTGACAACTGGAGAATCCGAAATAAGTGAAATCAATATATTAACACAAAATCAGAACGTAACTAACTAAATTAAGGCACAAAGACTAGCTTTTTTGGATATATCAACCGCATGAACGACGATAGACTAGACAAAACATTTATAACTGGAACTCATTAGCACAAGAACCAGAGATAGATCCAAGAATAGGTGGGGAGATGACGTAATTGAAGACATAAGAAAGTTAGAAATAAGGATCTGGCAAAGGCTATTCCAAAATCGAAAAGAATGACGGAAAATATTTGAGAAGGCCAACATTTCTACGAAGTTGTAGCACCTGATGAAGTAGAAGAAGATGTCTATTTGATAGCAAATGTCTATACTTAATTCCTCTTTCTCAGCTCTGGGGTGAATTGATAGGAATTATTAAAACATTAATTTCCACAAGAATGGAAATAATTCATTATTATTCCAATACATTCAGGGGAAGAAAAGCTAAAATTATAGATTGGGTTATTTCCTTCTCTATCAATTAGAGGTCCACCGCTGTGGTCTCGAGGTAGCGCGCTGCCTTGTCACGCAGTGGGACCGAGTTCGATTCCCGGTCGGGCCAAGCTTCCTGGGCGAGGTCTTTTCCGTTTTTTTTTCCTCACCTGTAAGACATATGTCAGGTAGCTTTAAGGCCCAAAAGATCCCCGAACACCATCTGGCTATCATAATCATCCTTATCGTTATCATCCCCGGTGTGGAAAGTAACGGGAAGCTACCACACCTATAACTCCCTAGTAAAGCTGCAAGAATTGCATGAATATGCTATGATTGCAGTGAAGGACCTGCCCTAGGACAAAATACTACAGAAATCAATTAGAAATGGAGTATATTTGACGTGCCTTTTCAGAAATTAAGTTCCTTCCAAACTTATTTAAGATATTTTTTTTTGTTCAATGCCACCTGTTCGTCATTCGACATTTCAGGTATTCTCTCCTGGCATTGCCGTATTGTAACCCACTTCTGAGGTTGGGGCGCCTGAAAGACGGGGTTACGCTGCCCCAATGATATGATGGGTGATTACGATGGGTAATGATGCGCCAGGAGAGGCCTTAAACCTAAACTTAATCTAATGAGGTGAATATATTATTGATGATGATGATGGCCATATGGCTTCAGGTGAGGAAAAAGCCTGAAAAAACCTCACCCAGGAAACTTGTCTCGAGCAGGGATCGAATCCGGGCCCGCTACGTGACAAGGCAGCACGCTACCTCGAGACCACAACGGTGGACCTTATTTAAGACATTGATTTGCCTTTTGGGTATGGGCGAAACTATTGGTTGGTTTGAAGTAAAGTGTGGAATGTGGGGCAGTTTCTAGTATGTTACATGTATGAAAGCGAGTGCCACGCGCCACTTGTCACCACACAGCACCAGCCAGGAAGTATAACTTATGCGATTTTGCATTTCTCCTCACCTCTCAAAAATATTCGCTTACTAGTTACTTAATAATTCAACTCCGCCTATTTCCACACTTGTGTCCTAATTTATTCAATGTTCTTAACTTTTCCTATGAAGATATGAAGACACATTTATGCAATCATCAATACGCAAACAATCAAAACATGTTAATGTATATCGTCGGTATGTAAAATAAATAAAAATAATCATTACGATAATTTTCTATATCGATTGTAAACGAATTATACAAACTTAAGAGCTACACTTCGGGATTTGACTGTATGTTTTGATACAAAGAACTCACGATCTCCAATACCACACACACACACACACACACACGCACGCACGCACGCACACACACACACACACACATATATATATATATATATATATATACACTAGCTGGCCCGGCGAACGTCGTACGGCCTTTAAATATTTTTACGTTAATTTTTCCGATGTTTTAATAGTTATCTGCTATTCGGGGCGGAAACAAATCCAACAAATCAAATATCATAAAAATCGGTCCAGCCGTTCTTCAGTTATAAATAGTGTAACTAATCCGACTTTGTTATATATATATATATATATATATATATATATATATATATATATATATATATATATATATATAGAAGTCCCGGTCACGTGTTGCTGTGGCTAAGGTATACGTTAAATTATGTTGTAGTAAACTAAGTGAGAAATCTAAATCAGAAAGTTTTTGTTTTACACAATTTTTTAGTTCTGTTACGTTAACTACACCCGGCACATAAATATGGGTGGTGGTTTATGTGGTAGTGGTTTTGTTGATTGAGATGAATTTATGTTGTCTGCATTCTCAGTATCATCCATAAGTGTATCATAAGGATTTATACATTTATTGATGGAATATTTTGAGGACGCTTGCTGATTTCATTATACTTTCGTTTTTTTCTACGAACTTGCTGGCAGTTTGAATTCTCATCATCATCAAGAAGTCTCTGTATAATAAATATCATCTTGTGATATATTACAGTAATCTTGTTTTTCATTTAATTGAGACATGGAGATCGTTTCTGTAATATTAGGCATATCATTATAACTAACAGACTTACTTACAATTCTGTTATTCCGTTCCTTAGGACCTGCGTATGTTTTTAAATTGACATTCTTCATAAATGTAGGATTTATGTCACATAGGCCTATACCAATTTGCGGAAATTCACTTAATATCTTATCATTCATGGTCTCTAGAACTGATTCGCCATATCGTTCAATGTCCCTTCTCGGTCCAGTTAAATTTAAATTAAGTTGCTGTCTTTCAGCCAGATTACTTAAAACTAATACTTACACACGAAATTAATATTATTATCAATATATTGAAAATAAAATTAACACAAACACACTTAAATTATGAAAGAATCAATATTTGTAATTCAATTGAAATTCGCGGTTGCAACAAAAAGCACAGCCACCTGGTTAAATAATAAACCAATTATCTTACACGGCCATCTGTTAGAATCGTATGGAACTCACAGATAATACCTCTTTGTTAAATAATAAACAAATAATTTGCAATAAAAATAATGCGACTATAAATTTAGTTATAAACTTCCCTAAGTCTCAAGTTGGATCAAACTGCACACAGTGTGCAATATTTTATTAAAATGTGTTCAGTAGTTTAGGATTCCATCGCGGACAAACAATGTGACACGTAATTTATATATATATATATATATATATATATATTACTGGCACTATCGAACCTGGAGGTTCTCCATACACCATTAAACTAAACTAAAAATAAACCCCATGAATCAACAGACCTAGAGAGGTCTTTAATCTATGAGCCGACTGCTGGCCTCAAAGCCACATATATTAATCACATAGTTGGACTATCATCTGCCCAGTATTTAGATTACATGTGATCAGCACATCGGATGCTCCAGCCGTCATAGGTGGTTTTCCCAACCTGGAGACGCTACTTATTTAACTACTCAAATTCCTTATGAAGCTGGGTAGGCGCATATGTATATATATATATATATATATGCCTTTGGAAAAGATGATAATAGATTATGTTCCAAATGGCCTATAAAATGTTTTAACTGAAATTGCAATTAATTGAAGATGACAGATCTCAGGTACATATTTAATAATAATAATAATAATAATAATAATAATAATAATAATAATAATAATAATAATGATGTTGATAATGATAATATCCTTAAATCGTGTCCAGGGTAGAGATCAGATGAAACCCATATATTTATAGAGGTCTGTGAGCGGATAGAGTGCCAGCCAACCACGTCTGACGCGCCGTCACAGTGGCGCATAAACGAAGTAAAACGAAATGGATGAGATGAGTACGGAGAAATGGTGGAATAGAATTTGTGGCATGGGAAAAAGAAAAAAAAAACTGTAGAAACCTGCCCAAGCTCCGTTTCGTTCACCATGAAACCCACAGGTGTTACCGAGACTTGATCTCGAGACCCCAGCGGTGAGATGCGAGCGTCTAGTCGCTTGTCCCACGGAGGAGTCGCCTTAATATTATAATATTATACGACACAGCGGAACGTTTACCTACAGTCATAGCAGCACTGCTGTTGCATCGCCTGGACATACATACTAACAATGTATAGTCAGGAACAAATAGCAAATAAACTTATTCAGCTTACTTAGAGTAATAGCTGTACGAGAAGCGAGTGTATACGGGATGACACGGCATTAGTTCGCAAACCATCCAGAAACGAAGCAGGGCAATGTTCCCCTGTGGCGGATAATGTATGTATATATATATATATATATATATATATATATATATATATATATATAATGGACAATGGAATCGGCTATTGTATCTACGATTTTCAATATTGAGATAAATAAATAAACGAGCTTTAGTTGTCAAAACGATTTATCTCTCTATGGACATGCTGGAACACGCAAAAACAAAGAGTGGAACTCATGTTATGTCGTTTTTCTATGAAGGAAGCGTGGGAATGCATTATGGTTTACAAAGGAAATTAAAGTAGGCAATAAAGAGGTAAAGGATACGTGTTGGTATTATCAAAAAGATCCGCCTCGTTACAGAGAGTTGGTACGAGTACATGGTCGTTAATGTCTTCCTGATTACACAGCTCCGCGTTAAATTCATTACTGACAAAAGCAACATCACGTCAATATTATTATCAACAACTCTCTGAGAAGCCATATATATTTATAACATTATATACATGGTAACCTCAGCGTGCTATCCAATAATGGAGAATATAATATATATATATATATATATATATATATATATATAAGAAAAATAAACGGTTGTATTGGATTTGCCCGGAGGTGTAATGGATAACACGCTGGGGTACCAACCCAGAGGTCCGGGTTCAAATTTCGTCCAGGCATTTATTTTTCTTATCATGTCATATTAAGCTTGCATTGCTCAATGTAAAAAAAATAATTATAACATCGATAAAGCGTCACTGCTATAAAGTAAAAATATTATCTTTAATTTGCTTACTTGTTATAGTCAGCTACCAAGATGGCAGTGAAGACCGAGTTCTCACTCCATCTAGTAATAATGGAGAACACATATATACATATAAGAAAGATAAATGTTTGGATTGTATTTGCCCGATGGTGTAATGGATAGCACTCTGGGGTACCAACCCAGAGGTCCGGATTCAAATCCCGTCCAGACATTTATTTTTATTATCATGTCATATTAAGCTTGCATTGCACAATGTCAAAAAAAATAATTATAACACACACACACACATATACATATACATACTAGCGGACCCGATAGACGTTGTCCTGTCCGAATTATTCTCGGAAAGCCAAAAAGAAAAAAAAAAAAAAGAAAAAAAAAACGTAACCCGATCGCATTGCCACCTACCGGGTCCAATTGTGAATCTAAAACACACAGGGACCCATTCAAACACTCACAAAATTAATAAAATCGTCAAAAAAATCCAATAACCCGATCTCAGCGTAACCTACCGTGTCCAATTGGTGAATCTAAACCATCCAAGGACCCACTGAAACACACACAAACATGATAATCAAAATCGGTCCAATTCGTTTAGGAAGAGTTCAGTATATATAGGGCCTAAATGAACGGATTAAAGTTATAATTTTGTTAGCCAAATTTATTTATTTTTCAAAACTTAACATAACGTAAAATATTCTGTAATATTTAACCTAACTTAAAAGATTCTGTAATATATTCAGGAACAAAAATGTTATAATTTTAGGTGTACCATCTGTATCTAAAGATAACATAGAAACTTGAATGAACATTAATTGACTTACAATGGTTAAAATTTCACTGCTGATGAAAATGAAATACACCACTGTAACTTTAACTCGTCCGTAGATGTCTGTCTTCATAACTCATTACTCAATTCAATTTTGTTTTATCCGATGCCACCAGGTTGTATTTTATGACATTTCTGGCTTTCACTCCTGGCATTGGCAAAATTGTAATCCATTTCTTAGATTGGGGGATTCTGGAAGGCGGATTTATATTACCCCAATGATAAGATGGGTGATAAATGATAATGAAGGTCAATGAAGCCTTAACCTAAACTTAACCTAAATTCCAGACCATAAGCAACCGCAAGAGTAATTCCCTTTAAGTAAAATTTTATCATATTTTGATCAGTCCTGTTTATCTCTTGATGATTGCCAGTAGATGTTGTGTCCCCTGGTCGCATTAAGGACGCTGCGCAGGGTAATGTCAGTGAAGGAGCTGCCTTCTTATATCTTTTGACCAACGTACATGCTTTGTAAATAAACCCCTACAAATTGGGCTGCTGCTTCCGCTCTTTGAGCCGTTGTGGTGATCTCGTGGTCCCACGTCGCCTCATAGACACGTATTCATGTGCAGGGGATCTCGTTATACCCCGAGATATTGGATCCCCGACAGAATTTAGTCACTCATGGTGCCCATCCCCGCGATTTGGACGCGCCTGTCGAGAATGTCTACGTAGTCAGTTGTAGCTTAGCAGCTTGCACTGACTGTCGTGGACCGGGTTAGTAGTCTTGTATGATCCAAGACTAAACAACCACACATTTTGCTTCACTACCAACCCAAAGGAAGAAGAAATATTTGGACGCCCCATAACTAGATGGAGGGATACGGTCTCTTGACGAGGAAACAGATCAATGGCCTAATTCAATGACGTAGAAGAAAAAGTTAACTTCCTATGGTATGACCTGGAATCGAACCCGGGGACTCGTAAACTGAGTCAGAAACGCTGACCACTAGCCCATGAGGCTGGACAATTATTCAAAACAATTAGAAGGACATGTTTGATAATGTGCTTAATTTATTACATTTGAAAGTTGAATTTGTAAACACTGTGCTGTAAAAACTTTCAAACATAGATATTACATAATAATGAATAATGAATGACTCTTTATAAAAATTTAAACAAAAAATTAGAGCTCTACAAACAAGAAAACGTGAGATGGTTCTAACGGAATGTGAAATTATTTTTCAATAATTAGTAAAATTGCCTATTCTAATTATGTGATTAAGGTCACAAGCTGTTGTAGTTTTGGAGACTACATACTGTATTATGCTATATTTGAAATTGCTTGAAATAAACTTGGTTCTTGGAAAATGAACAGATCACACAGACGGCAAAGTATCTTTTCATTTTTCTTACCGTAATGAGAGAGGTGAAGACAATCAAGGTAAATAACACTCATAAGATTTGCAAGAGTTCACTTACTCCTTATATTGATGACATTCTAGGAGATCAATGTGGATTAGAAGAAACAGGTCTACAATAGATCAGATTTTTAGTATTAGATTTTAGAAAAGAAATGGGAATATAATGGTACTATACATCAACTATATGTAGACTTCAAAAAAGCATACGGTTCAATTCAGTTATATAGTAGAAGTTATATAGTATCCTGCTGGAGTTCGGAGTTCCTAAAAAGTTAGACTTATACGAATGTGTCTAAATGGCACGAATAGTAGGGTGCGTGCAGGCACACAGTTTTCGAATACTTTTGAAATCCAGAATGGGTTGAGCAAGGAGATGCACTATCTCCTCTACTATTTAATTTTGTACTAGAGCATGCCATCAAATCTTTAGAGGATGAAGAAGGCCTACAACTGAATGGTATTATTACAAGCTGTTAATTTAAGCTGATGATGTAGTACTATTGGCTGATAGCGAGGAGATACTAAAGGCCAATACGCACACACACTACTGAGTAACCCTAAGAAATTGGGACTGGAAGTAAAAATCAATAAAACTAAATATAGGGTCACACATAAAAATACATTATATAATGTAAATGGACAAATGAGGGAAATTTTGAGAAAGTGGCTGAATTCAAATACCTAGGAACAATAATCACAAATAGGAATGAGATGCACGTAGAAATTAAACATAGGCTCAATTCTGGAAATGCGTGTTATTATGCATTACAGAAATTCTTGACTTCCCAACTCCTTTCAAAAAACGCAATAATGAATATATATAAAACTATTATTCTACCAGTTATATTATATGGATGCGAAACATTGACTCTTACTTTAAGGGAGGAAAGGAGATTACAAGTATTTGAGAATAAAGTTCTTAGGAAAAATGTTGGACCAAAGAGAGACGAACAGACAGGTGAATGGAGAAGACTGCTTAACAGTGAATTACATGGTCTTTATAGGAAGCAAGATATAATGAGAACGGTTAAGTCTCGTAGACTGCGATGGGCAGGACTTGTGGCACGAATGGGGAATGAAAGACGTGCATGGAAGCATCTTATAGGAAAACCAGAGGGAAAACGCCCAGTTGGTAGACCACGAAGGTGGGAGAATAACATTAATTATGGTTTGAGGGAATTAGATTATACAGGGGATGATTGGCTCAGAAAAGGGATATATAAAGAGCTTATGTCCGCGCGGCCATGAACCCACCGGTTCGATAGTGCCAGTGAATTAGTTAGTTAGTTAGTCCAAGATTAGGCTAATGTTGACGTCGATCATTTACATATTTAATGCAATTCCTCAAACTTATTTTCTCTATCCTTAACTGGATTTTGCTAGTTAAGAATTCAAGTTACCACTCATTTGTCTTCAGGAGGGTGAGTAGACGTCACTCCAGACGCTGTATACAAATACATTTTTGTATGATACGAGCATAGCTAACATATCACCCAAAACCCCAGGATGCCAGTCAAATATGCTAATGATCACGCTTCAAAATTAGTACTTATATCTATTCTATAGTGTCCTAGGACAGGTCCATCGCTGCAATAATAGCATTTTCATACTACGCTTTGCAGTTTTACTAGAGAATTATAGATGTGGTAGCATCCCGTTGCTTTCCACACCGGCAATGATAATGATAATAATAAGGATGATGATGATGATAATGATAATATTAGGCAGATGATGTTGGGGTTCCTTTTGGGCCTCAAAGCTACCTGGAATTTGTCTTGGTGAGGGGGAAAAAAAAAGCTCACTCAGGAAATTTGTCCCGACCGGGAATCGAACCCGGGCCCGCTGCGTGACAAGGCAGCACGCTACCTGGAGACCACAGCGATGTACTATCTATACGTAGAGTAAGTGTAGGAAAGAGTTCGTATGGAAATTAGAGAGATGTCATTTGCAATAAAGCTAAATATCCACTAGATTATTGCGTGGAACATATTTTTATAGATCGACATGTTTCGAATGGACCACATGATACGTGATGTGGAGAAAATAAGATTATAATTCAAGAAATTTGTAGACTAACAATTAGGCCTACAATTTTTATCTTCTTCTTCGACTTTCCTCCACTTATAGGTTTGCCGTCTTCAGTTTCCATTTATCTCAATCATTCCAATCTCCCTCTTCCAAATTCCTATCATCCATTACAGTTCTGACGTAGGTTTTCCATTTCCATCTTGGTCTGCCACGTTTATTTCTTCCAGGGGGTGACCATTGGTATATATTTTTTGGCCATCTTTCATTTTCCATTCTTTGTACATGGCCATACCGTTTAAGCGTTTGATTCTAAATCCTCATAACAACAGATGTGGTGACATTGATTTCTCTCCAAAGGAATTCATTTCTTACTTTATCCTGTCTTGTTTTTTGGAGGCTTCTTCTAAAATAATCAAATTCAACTGTTCTAATTTTAATCTTTTGTAATTCCGTCAAATACCAAGTTTCACTTCCATATGACGAAATATTCTGTATTATGCTCTTATAAATTTTCATTTTAGTTTCCTTTGTAATATTTTTATTCCAAATTATTCCATGTAATGTCTTAGTTGCATTTTTTGCCATTGCAATTTTAGTCTGTACATCTCTTTCACAGGTACCTAAACTCGTAATTATTGACCCAAGATATTTAAAAAATTCACTTTTTTTTTATTTTCCCTGTTTCGAGTTTGAGGTCATCCACATCCTTTCCCAAACACATATATTCTGTTTTCTGTAAATTTATACCCAGTCCCCATTTTTATATTCTTCCATTAGTTTATTTATCATATATTTCATATCATCTTCATCCCCTGCAAAAATTATTTGATCATCTGCAAACAACAATTTTATACAGAAATAAAACATTTAACGTAGCCTAATAGGAGGTTTGTATGGAACTCTTGCAAAGAAAAAGAGGAGGGACCGTTTGCTTGGATTTTAGTTTTCTTGGTGTTGTATAACATATACTACGAATATTTAAAATAATGCAGTAAAATGTCATGCACACTTATATTGTATGTATCGAGGTTGGTAGTGCCACTTTCACCAGTTACTATCAGTTTAATGAGTTTATGGGTTAAAAATAAAAAAAAAAACGAATAAGTTTCCTAATATATGTATTAATCGTACAAAATATAGACAAGTTTGAGATGAGCTCTTTTGTTAGTTGTCCTCTATCTAAAAACAGTCGATTTGAAATCCACACTGTTATGTATGTTGAATCTATCCAATAAATCTGTTGAAGTCCACTTATAAAATTATATAACTTTAGAAAATTCGTATACGATGAACCAAGTTTTAAAATATTTATAGGTACATAAAAATATGTGTGAGTACGTCTGTCCTTTATGGACATAAAAATTATTTGAATGTTTTTTTATCATATAGAAAAAAAGGGACAATTAACGCATACAACGTATTACAGTACGTACTATAGGACCGGAGCTAACAAGAAAATTACATTGGTGCACTAAAAAGTAGCTTTTTGGACGCTTAAATGGCCTACCATGCCTAAACCATAGCAAATGCACCAAATTAATGTACACTTAATTGAATATATCAAACAATTCTACAAACATGTTCGCATCAGCATATGCCTATCTTTCACGGATAACTCATAACAATGTTTATCTTTCAGCTCATTGATGTCAAGAAGATCGGGATAAGTAGATTCCCGGGCAACGCCGGATTCTCTATCGTAAGAGGCAGTGGACATCGCTCGCAATGTCGTAGTTTTCAACGCTCTTGCGACCCAATTTTGTTTCATCGAAATCAAACTTATCGTCCATCCATCCATAGTAATTCTGCTCGAGGGCAGGTCTTTCACTGCAATCATAGCATTTTCACGCTGTGCTTTTGCAGCTTTACTAGGGAATTGTAGGTGTGGTAGCTTCCCGTTGCTTTCCACACCGGTGAAGGATGATGATGATAATGGCCATATGATTTCGGGGACCGTTTGGGCCTTAAAGTTTTCCTGACATTTGTCTTACAGGTGAGGAAAAACCCCGATAAAAACCTCACCCAGAAAAACTGTCCCGACCGGGGGTCGAACCCGGGCTCGCTGCATGACAAGGCAGCATGCTATCTCGAGACCACAGCGATGGACACAAACTTACCATTCATTCATTCATAGTGTTCTGCTCAAGAGCAGGTCTTTCACTGCAAACTCAGCATTCTCCACTCTTTCCTTGACTCAGCTTTCCTATTTGTATCTGCATACAAACCATTTATTTTAATATTGTCTATCATCTGATGTCTTTTTCTGCCTCTAACTTTCTTTCCGTTGACCATTCCTTCTAGAGCATCCTTCAGCAGGCAGTTTCTTCTTAGCCAGTGCCCAATCCAATTTCTTTTCCTCTTCTTTATGAGTTCCAGCATTGTTCTTCTTTCAACCACTCTGTCTAGCACTTTTTAATTTTTACTTTCTGTCCATTTTATACGTTCCATTCTTCTCCATATCCACATCTCAAAAGCTTCCAGTCGCTTTTCCTCATTCCGTCGTAATGTCTACGTCTCTGCACCATATAATGCTACATTCCACACAAAGCACTTCACTAGCCTCTTTCTTATTTCTCTTGCCATAGGTCCGCAGAAAATGCTTCTCTTCTTGTTGAAAGCTTCTTTTGCCATTGCTATCCTCTGCTTTACTTCTTGACTGCAGTTCATGTTACTACCGATAGTACAACCCAAGCATTTGAAGCTCTCCACTTGCTCAATGGCCTCATCTTTAATCTTCATGTTTATCTTCCTTTGTTTCTTTACCATATAGCAATTAATTAAAAAGTCACGATAAGTAGATTCCCGGGCAATGCCAGTAGTTACAGATAAAACTGAGTAGACAAAAAGTCTTAGTGTGTGTTATGTATTTTTTTAATGCTGATGGTATTGTGTGAAAAGGAAATCCGTTAGGTTTAATGAGGGAGGTAGGTTCGTGTCTTATCCTTGCGTTGAAATTAATAGGGTGGATGTGTTGAGAAATCGTACACAGAGCGATCTGCGAGATATGCAAAGTGTATTGCTACAAGTGTGTACAGGAGGTGTTGCAATTTCCTAATCAGACAATGTCGAGGGCCAAGGAATGCGGGTGCGGTCTATACAAGGCATTGTAATTCCACTCGTATCCACAGTCTCAGGTTCGAAATGTCGTTGACCCCTTCTTTAATTAGATGCTTAAATCTTTCATTGTGTTTTCTTCAAGGAAATGGTTTAATTGTATACCCGGGGTGTGCTGTTAAATATTTTAAGTACAGTTTATAAAATTACGAAAAAGCAAAAAAAAAAAAAAAAATCGAATTTATATAAAATCATGTAAATTACAAAAGGGTATATTCTTTTTATAATTGTGATAAGATAAATAAATTCAAATTATATATTACAATGATTTTTTTGTATACTATCACTTTTGTCGACAAAAAACAACTCGCTAATATTACTTTTAATAATTAATTATTTGTTTTTTCATTATTTAATAAAAAATAGTTTTAAGATTTGTCGATATATTTACCTTATGCCTTGTATAATAAGCGATAGATTAATTTATTATAGTTTATTACTTTCTTTGTATTTTTTTTACTTTTCTTTTTATGTTTTCGAACTGTTATTCCTTTCTGTATACATTCTTTCATTAGTTTAATTTTATTAATTGTATTCAATTTTATTGAATTATTAGACATTATTTTCTTTATGTCCACCGCTGTGGTCTCGAGAGCGTGCTGTCTAGACGCAGCGGGCTCGGGTTCGATCCCCAGTCGGGGCAGTTTTTCTGGGTGAGGTTTTTATCGGGGTTTTTCCTCACTTGTAAGACAAATGTTAGAAAAACTTTAAAGCCCAAACGGTCCCCGAAATCATATGGCCGTCATGATGATTATCATCCTTATCATCATCATAATCATCATCATCATCCTTCACCGGTGTGTAAAGCTATGGGAAGCTACCACCCCATACAATTCCCTAGTAAAGCTGCAAAGCATAACATGAAATTACTATGATTGCAGTGAAAGACCTCGGGCAGAATTACTATGGATGGATTTTCATTATTGTTCAGTTTGAGAGATAATTAATAGTTTAGTATGTACTATTAATGTAATTTTTGTATTTAAATGTAACATATGTTGGTGAGTGGAAGAGAAGGTCACATGGCCTTAACTCCACCAAGCTAAATGGACATATTCTAGCTAAGGCGAAAAGTGGTCTAACTTTGAGCTAGACGCGTCGGGCAAATTTCTCTTCGCTCATTCGTGTCCACACTGACTTTGGGGTCTACTTATCCTGGATCCTACTACAGAATGGAATAGCGAGAACTTTCCTTGATGTGAATTCGACTGGAACTTAGGACTAGCCATCCTATCATCGTTTCACGCATTTGGCTAAGAATCATGTCCATGCCATCAAGAGCCTTCATGTTCAGTTAACAAAGTACTTTTACTTTTACTTTGGCTAAATTATATTGACTTACCTAAATATTAGTTTAAAGTTTAATTAGGCCCAAGGATAGAGAGGTGAATTAGTTACCGTGATCCTCTGTTATTTCGTGTAGTATGATAGCTGTGGCACTAGCTTTTCCGAAGCTGTCATTACAACTACGTTTTCAACTTACATCTCTCTGAATTGAGAACTCAGTATGACGTCTAATGCATGCGTCACAAGTCAGTTTACGATATCAAACGGCGTTTTTTTTTTAATTTCTCCTACTTGGATAATGTATTTTGCTTACATTTAGTATGTAATTTCAATGTAAAGTACTATTATATAAAAAATAAACATGAATACAACATGGATAAAGAAGGATATGTAGCACGAATGGGGAATGAAAGACGTGCATGGAAGCTTCTTGTATGAAAAAAAACCAGAGGGAAATCGTCCAGTCGGTAGACCAAGAATGAGGTGGGAGAATAACGTTAACTATGATTTGAGGGAAGTTGATTATACAGGGAATGATTGTAAAACATTAGCTCAGGATAGTGATGTATGGAAAGCGTATGTCCGCGCGGCCATGAACCGAAGGGTTCGATAGTACCAGATATGAATAAAGTTTTATTTTTCCAACATAAATTAATCAGCAATTATAGTCTTATCGTTTGAAAAATATCTAAAATATTACAATATACTACCTCACCTCCGTTGTCGGTAATGTTTTGCAATACTCTGTATATATACATATATATTAGTGAACACGTCCAGGTCTGTTCGGCCTTTGATTGGTAAGTGCCAAAGAAAGGGATATGAATGGAGATCTTGTATCTAAGCATAAAATTATTAATTTGGGAAAACAACTCTCAGGTGTTTAGAAAATTTTAAATATTCGTAACAATTTCATCACATCTGATAAAAAAATGAAATTAAGTTTTATGAAATATTCTGCCAAACATTAATTTATTTTAGGCCTATTTTACAACAAACTGTATGTTTTATATGTAGTAAAATATTAAAGTCAGATTAGCATATAGGTGGTTGGTTTTAAATTTTATTATTTGTTTGTAAACTAATTTTATTATTTGTTTGTAAACTAATTTTACTCCTAGATCATACCAAATTATGTTTTGATCTTTTCGTTTTCAGGACGTGAGAGCAATGACTAAGCAGTATTATCATTAAACTGATATGAAATGCAGTAAAAACTCCTTATTCGCGAGGATATGTTCCGCAAATATGCCGCGAATACAGAAACTGCGAATATGAAATGGTAATTTGTATGGGTATATAGGGGGATACGTTACAAGGTTCCAAAATAAAACAAAATATATCAAAATCAAATCAATTAATGAGAGATTTTGAACAATTTCTATTAATTATTACTGTCACTCTTAGGCAAGGGCTTAAAGAAGTTAGCAGTGTTTTCTTGTTTTGCCACTTTTAAAAGGATTTTCAGTTCAAATTGATATTCAGCTGTGAATTCAGCGATAGAATTCCTTTTTTTTTTTTTTTTGTATTTTTTTTTTCGTATTTTTTTATGGATCGTGTAGTTGATTAATTAACATTGAAACAGCGAGATACAGACGCAACGACTCGCCAATGCATAAACGGTAAAGTATTTATATTTTTTTACTTTAAGCGGCACCTCTACTTTTTTCCGCTTCAGAACTAATTTTCTTTCCTTTTACTTGACATTATAAATTGGCAACAAAGTAGATGAGACACGTGTTATTCAATTAAAATTATTGCAACGAATGACGAGTTGAAACAATAAAACACCGACCGTGGCGAGGGCGACTTTATAACGGACATAGCAGTACGTGAAATACGACGGCGGTGGCTTTTAACAACGATCTTTAGGCTTAGTGCCAATAAGGTTTGCTTTTATTTGATATTTACTTGTCCATTTTGTTTAAATCGCTCTTTGTAAATGTCGCCTTGGCTCGTGCCTGCAGTAAAAAAGGTTGCCGATGCGTTGATAAAGGATACTTACGATTTGTCAGTATATTTACCTATTGCCTTGTATAATATGCGATAGATTAATACATTATAGTTTCTTACTTTCTTTGTATTTTTTCTTCTTTTCTGTTTATGTATAGTAGATTCGAGCTGTTATTCATTTCTGTATACACTCTATCATTAGTTTAATTTTAATTGTATTTAATTTTATTGTATTATTAGACATTATTTTCATTATTAATCAGTTTGACAGATAATTACCATCTTACCTTGTATTCAGTCTTATTTCCAGGAAAATACGAAGTTTCCTAAGAACAATGTTTCTATCGATGACAGTTCTGTATACAATTTAGTCATATGGCGGGTAATTATGTACTATTATTGTAATTTTTTATATTTATATGTAACATGTTTGTCCTGGTGAGTGGAAGAGAAGGCCTCATGGCCTTAACTCCACCAGGCTAAATAAATCTATTCTAAATAAATATATTCTATTCTAATCCGCGAATAAATACATTTTTAGCCGCGAATGCAGGATGTGTGTAGCAATTTTGTAACCCGCGAGTAAGAATATTTTACTGTACTTAAAATTAAAGTTGTGAGATTGAGTGGATTAGAGAAAAATATAAAAGTAGGTGCAACGGACTAGGCCCAGCCGTCCACCCCTTGGGATACCTCGGTCGTCCTGACCATACTCCCAAGTCCTAGTTCTAGTCCTCCCTATCCTATGTTCGTGTCCACGTTCAAGTTCACGGTCCTTAAACCAACACCCCAGGGAGAGAGTGTTGGAGTTTGCAGTTCTGGGAATTGCTGAGCTACATAGTACATCAGGTCGCTCAATCCTGACGACCCCACAGTTGGTCCACGGGCTCCATGAGCCTAGCCGGGAGGACTGCTGTCGCAGATCCACCGACCATTCCCCTGTTCTGCCTCCAGGGACGTGTCCTGCAGCCGTTGTGAGACCGGCTAGGGCTACAAGCCCAACAGTGTGAGACTTTTAGTACATCCAGGTGCTCATCTCCTGGCGACCCCACAGTTTGTCGACGGGCCCGTAGGCCAAGCCAGGAACCAGTACAGTAGCTCCCCTCTGGACTGGTCCGAGCCGAGCCCTGGTGTGCCCCCAGGGACCGGTGCAACGGACTCATCTAGGCCCTGCCATCCACCCCTTGGGATACCTCGGTCGTCATGACCATACTCCCAAGTCCTAGTTCTAGTCCTCCCTAATCTAATCTCGCGTCCACGTTCAAGGTCTCGGTCCTTTAACCAACACTCCAGGGAGAGAGTGTTGGAGTTTGCACTTCTCGGGCAATTGATGAGCTACATAGTACATCAGGTCACTCAATCCTGATGACCCCACAGTTGGTCCACGGGCTCCATGAGCCTAGCCGGGAGGACTGCTGTCGCAGATCCACCGACCATTCCCCTGTTCTGCCTCCAGGGACGTGTCCTGCAGCCGTTGTGAGACCGGCTAGGGCTACAAGCCCAACAGTGTGAGACTTTTAGTACATCCAGGTGCTCATCTCCTGGCGACCCCACAGTTTGTCGACGGGCCCGTAGGCCAAGCCAGGAACCAGTACAGTAGCTCCCCGCTGGACTGGTCCGAGCCGAGCCCTGGTGTGCCCCCAGGGACGCCTTCTGCAGCTGTTGTGGGCCAGCACGGAGCTCGCAAGCTCCAACAGATGAGCAATTAGTACGACAAGGCGCTCAACTCTTGCCGACCCCACTAATGGTTCACGAGTCCCTTGGACTTAACCGGGAGGACTGTCTAGCAGATCCACCGATCTTTCCCCCAGTGCACCAGCTGGGGACGTGTTTGGTTGCTGAAGTGGGTCCAGCCTGAGCATTTAGTACGTCAGGTCGCTCAACTCCTGACGACCTCACAGATTGTCCTTGGGTCACTCGGTTCCAGAGTCGGCGCTAAGCCCTCCTCCAAAGACCGCGCTTCCTCCTTTCCCGAGCTTATTGACCTGGTGGTAATTCCCAGCATTACGCCCGGTATTGTCCCATCCAGCCCGTTCGCAAGACTAGGCATAGTCGTGTAGCTGCTGTGAGGCAGCCCACTGAGCAATGTAGGGATCCAGGGAGCTCATCTCCCATGGTGCCCCCACAAAGGTCCTCGGGATAAACCAAGAGAAGGGAGCTACTGATCTCCACAATCTCCCACCGCCTCGCCACGACGGCCGCTGATCCCGTTGTGGGCACGGGGCGATTGAGCTTTAGTACAACAGGGCGCTCCTCTCCTGTTGACCCCACTTATGGTCCGCGAGTCCATCGGACTTGGAAGGGAGGACTGACTAGCAGATCCACCGACCTTTTCCCCACTACGCCACCGAGGGGACGCGATTTGCTGCTGAAGTGAGACAGCACGAGCTATGTAGTGCATCAGGTCGCTCGAGTCCTGACGACCTCACAAATGGCCCGCGGGTCCGGTCTGGACCTAGCCGGGAGGAACGGACTATCGTATTTGGTATTTACTTATTAAAATAGGTGCTTATTGGTACTGCAATATTAACCCATTCGCCTCAAAAGACGAGGTAGACTCGCCAGCAGTTTAATGACCTTCAACTCAGAAGACGAGGTACGCTCGCTTAACTCTACTGTTATATGTTTTGCAATATTTTGTACATCCCTTGGCGGTAATGTTTTGTTAACATTTATGAATAGTAGAGGAATGTGTTTAGGCCTTCACCCTTATTGTGATTTAAAGTCCCGTTATATTTTGTTTGTTTTGAATATCTGAAAATTGACAATATTATTTATGGTAACTTAAATTCGGTCTCTGGGAAATGCATTGAGCGTTTAAACCTGAAGCGAATGGGTTAAGGAGGTTATGTGTAGCGTTTTAAAACTGGGGATGTCTATTGCTCCGTAACATGGAAACAAATGACCATCATTAAACGCATGGTTAGTTACAGATAAACGAAGCGTGCAAAATTTCTACTCTCTGTTTACTTCTTTAGTGGCGAAATTTCACGTTGTCAAGTATAATCTACAAATTCCTTCCTTCACTTCCATTTGGTTCTTCATACTTCTATTTCGTGAACGATACATTTGTTTATGACTATTTAACTCATGCCCCAAATGGGAGTCAATGACCAATCACGTTTCAATGATTTCTGTTTTACAACCAGTCAGAGTCGTGTTTCACGAAATATTTATCAGTGTTAAATTTACAATATTAAAGAAAGCTCCTCCTTTTTAATATTCTGAACAGGTCTGACCATTATTTTGCAATGACTGAGCCCATAAGAAATACGGCTACCAGATTGTATATATAGTGCATGAATGTCAACACATAGCGCTTCCAGGAGTTATTATAAAAACATATGTAGCAATTGATTACACCACCAAAAAAAAGAAACCACTCTTTGCACTTTCTTAAATGTATATTTTCCCAGGTAATAATCCAGAAAAATATAATTGTCATATTTACATCATACGACATCAGAAATGAATTAATATACAGTTTGATGTGTTTGATTTTTTCTCCACTAGAGAGGATTCTTACAATATTGCGTTCCTATTGGCAATAAATAATATGATCTGGTTGCAGTGATAAACAAAAGAAGCAGATGAAGCGTACCTATCGTTTCTCATTTGTTTTCAAACATCGCCGTTTACATTAAATATATAAATATTTTAAAATAACAGTATTTAAATAATGATTTGTGAGTAAACAGCTTAATTTTATTCGTTAAATAGTCCTAACAAATGCCAGTCTTGATTTCCAAATTCTCTACATAAATTCACTCCTCACTTCGTGAGTCGTGAATTTATCGATAATTTGGAAATCACTCGTGGCATTACTTATGATAACTTACTTCATTATGCTAATTCCGAGCTAAGTTCCAGTTGTACTTAAACAAACTTGGACAAGGTATTACTATTGGCAAAAACGTGGTGCTACTTTTACCCGCCATATGTCTAAATTCCATACGGAACTATCATCAATAGAAACGTTGTTCTTAGGCAACATCGTGTTTTACGGGAAATAAGATTGAATACAATGTAAGATGGTATTAATACCATAATTAGGAACTTCCTGTATTTTTATTTATGTATGACAAACTACTCTGGTCAACATGATTCTTGGCTCATGAGTACCAATAGTTGTACTTAATGCAGTTTGTCGTGTTTTCAAATATGTATTCGGAATTTCACCATCACCCACAGTTTTTTTTTATTTCAATTTCAATTAATGGATTTAAATAATTATTTTTTAATAAACGTTTTTTCGTCCATTTGTCCATTGAACGATGAGCACGGGAACACTTTTATCAGGAGATTTCAGCTATGGAAAAGAGATATCAAGGTAAATGGAATCCTAATATGCTGGCCGATTATTGTTCGACCATCAAGAGGGATGCTCCACTAGCGAAATATAGCAGAAAATTGTCATTTCTTACTTTCTAGGCTAGTCCGAATGTTCGAATATTATGTAGTTACGAATGTAGAAAATATTAAAGTGTTTGAAATTATAAAAACCTGTCTCTCGGAAACCTTGGGCGATGGAGAAAAACTGATATCACATTTGAATTCAGGAGAAAAAATACTATCAGAATCAGTGTTTTTGCTGAGACAGAAAAAAGTTTCTTTTTTGTTGCTCAGTGTTATATATCGGCCTACCTAAACAGATTTTTATATATTTCCACGATATCAATAGATATCCTTTATTTACAATTTTATTACGAGCAGAATTTATGTTTCATGCTGATTTACCTATAAATTCTGCTGCTATTTTCATATCTCAATGGCTAAACTCTTTTCACTGAACTGTTCGAAAACATTCAAAACAATTTGTTTCTCTTCGCTTTTCAAAAGTTTTGTTTACGATGCTTTAAAAATTGTACAGGAGAATTGTATTGAATTGCTTATTTATTCAATTCAATATATTAAAATTGTAATTACGTATTTGAAGATTCTCCCATATAACATATATACATATTCTTAGAATCATAAAATATACCTGATAATATCACGCAGCGGGCCCGGGTTCGATCCCCGGTCGGAACAGTTTTTCTGGGTGAGGTTTTTATCGGGGTTTTTTCTCACCTGTAAGACAAATGTCAGGAAAACTTTAAGGCCCAAACGGTCCCCGAAATCATATGGCCAACGCAATCATCGTTCATATTCATCTTAGGTTAAGCTTAGTATTAGGGACTCTCCTGGCGCACTATTATCATCATCACCACCGATCATATCATCGGGGCAACGTAACCCGGCCTTCCAGGCGCCCCAACCTCAGAAGTGGGTACGCCATGCCAGGAGAGAATGTCGAAAGACAAACCTGGGGCATTTGAAAAAAAAATATATATATTATTTTTATTTCCGTTATTTCGAATGTTAAAAAATAAACTACATTTTCTTATATTCTTAGAGGTAAAACCGTCATTCGACCAATAAAAACGCAGTCATATATCTGATTTGTTTACATTAATTTGTTTACATTACAACTGGAACATAGTTCGGAATAGGTATAGGGATTGTAGTGCAGGCGACAACTTACTATAATAAAAAAGAACTTAAAAAGCAGACGATTATTAACGTTTTAGATTGTGATTAGCGATCTAACTGAACTAACGCACTGACAATATCCAACCCGTAGGCTCATGGCCGCGCGGACATAAGCTCTCCGTACATCCCTATCCTGAGTTAATGTTTTCCAATCATTCCCTGTATAATATACTTCCCTCAAATCGTAGTTAATGTTATTCTCCCACCTCATTCTTGGTCTACCAACTGGGCGTTTTCCCCTTGATTTTCCTACAAGAAGCTTCCATGCACGTCGTTCATTCCCCATTCGTTCCACATATCCTGCCCATCGCATTCTACGAGACTTAACTGTTCTTATTATATCTGGCTGCTTATAAATACCATGTAGTTCACTGTTATGTAGTCTTCTCCATTCACCTGTCTGTTCATCTTTCTTTGGTCCAAAATTTTTCCTAAGAACTTTATTCTCAAAAACTCACAATCTCCTTTCCTCCCTTGAAGTAAGAGTCCATGTTTTGTATCCGTATAAAATAAATGGTAGAATAATAGTTTTACATATTTTCAGTTTAACGTTTTTTTTAAAGGAGTTGAGAAGTCGAGATTCTCTGTAATGCATAATAGCACGCATTTCCAGAATTGAGCCTAAAGAAATATAATTATAGAATCATTATCGTTACAGATTGTGATCAGCAATCTGAGAACGTAATTATATGTATGTGATTTCTGGTCTGAGGAAAGTACGAAAAATAACGAGAAAATGGTTTACAAGTGGAGATAAAGATACCCTAAAATACGCGATATTAACATTGAGAATCGTGCAAGGATAGTTCTGAATTATTGTAGTTAGAACAGGATTGCACACTTACGGGAATACGAGGTCACCGCTTCACCATGAAAACACTTTCAAAATTTGACAATTAACCTTGAAATATTCCACCTGGCGGAATTACTTAACTCAGATTAAATTAACATAGCGCTTTATTATTTAAGACTAATCGAAAGTATTCTAATCTCGAAGACAATCCATCTATAGTAATTCTACCCGAGGGCAGGTCTTTCACTGCAATCACAGCATTTTCATGCTATGCTTCGCAACTTTACTAGGGAATTATAGGTGTGGTAGCTTCCCCGTTGTTTTCCACACCGGATGGTGATGATAATGATAAGGATAATGATGATGGCCGGATTATTTTTCGGGAACCTTTGAGCCCTAAGCTTCCTGACATTTATCTTACAGGTAAGGAAAAAATCCGAATAAAACCTTACCCAGGAGCCTATCCCGACTGGGAATCGAACCCGGGCCCGCTGCGTCACAAGGCAGCACGCTACCTCGAGACTACAGCAGTTGACCTCGAAGATAAAATAGAAAATAATAGCAATACTTTATAACATATAGTCAGCTGCACCATAACAGTCTAACCTAATTTCTCAATAACCAATAGCTCAGAACCATAACATATCGTGAATATTAATAAAATTGCATCGCTAGGCCTTTTTTTAGAACTAATTAACAGTATTTTCAAAATCTAGATGTTACATAAACTATCAAAATTGTTCATTATTAGCCTGAGATTTTAGAGTCTATACTTTACTGTCTAATTCATCTCCTTCGAACATTATGTTAATAAGAGCATGTGACTTTTCCTCCGCCCAATGGTTTCACAAGGAGACTTGGAGTGGAGAATGATGTAAGGAAGTTGGGATGCAGACATTTGAAGTTGACTGCTTAGGATATGAATAGCTGGAACGTTTACTAGAGAATGCGAAGACCCATACCGAGCTGTAGATTCAAAGATAATGATTACTAACTTCACATTTTCGCTAATAAGAAATTAAGTTTAAAGTACTCATAAACCATCTTCACCTTTTCCGTAAACCTTGCTGACAGTAAGAATTTATGGATTGAACATAAGCTAGCAACGCGTGAAAAAATCTAATTGATATTTACAAGAAAATAAATTCATAATAAATTTACATTCTTTAGGGTCAATTTCACCAATAGAGGTGAACTACGCCAGTTTTCCCTGTGTATAATCCATAGCTTTAACTGGCGTAATACAGGTACATCTGTTGGTGAAACCGACCCTTAGCCCAACAAAATGGCCTTAATACCCCGTAAAGCTGTGTGGTTAAATGTTCATTAAAACCACACTATTAACTGCGGTTTTTCTTATATTGTGCCCTTGCTCTTACATTGACCTCCGTGGAGATGTGCTTTGACCTTCAGAAATGTGCGGTTCAGTATAAAAGAAATATTGAAAATGAAAAGTTCGAGATGTTCGTGATTTGAAGATTTATCGACGTTACTATTTTCACCAGCTAGGTTTGAACCAGCGATTTTCGATTCTGTAATCGAGAATAGTAACAATGGACCAGGCGTCGCAAAAGTAAGAAATTCGTCGCCAATTTGTAAAAAGTCCCTCGAAGTTATGTATTAGTTGCATAAAATTCATAGTCGATCCACAATCTTGGACTGCACTATATTGAACATATATACATACACATAGGGCCTATAATGAACTATGGGTTAATAATCAATAAATTTGTTACTTACTCACTGGCACTATCGAACCCGTAGGTTCATTGCCGCGCGGACATAAGCTCTCCATACATCCCTATCCTGAGCTAATGCTTTCCAATCATTCCCTGTATAATCTATTTCCCTCAAATCATAGTTAATGTTATTCTCCCACCTCATTCTTGGTCTACCAACTGGGCATTTTCCCTCTGGCTTTCCTACAAGAAGCTTCCATGCAAGTTTTTCATTCCCCATACGTGCAACATGTCCTGCCCATCGCAGTCTATGAGACTTAACTGTTCTTATTATATCTGGCTTCCTATAAAGACCATGTAGTTCATTGTTATGTAGTCTTCTCCATTCACCTGTCTGTTCATCTCTCTTTGGTCCAAATTTTTTTTAAGAACTTTATTCTCAAATACTTGTAATCTCCTTTCCTCCCTTAAAGTAAGAGTCCATGTTTCGCATCAATAAATTCATATATGTATATGAATATTACTACATATAAATATTATCCGCTCTGCACAAAGTGAAAAATACGGTGGACGCAGGCGATGATTTATGATCATTGCCGTAAGTACTAAAAAAAATTTCCACAGTTAGGACACGCACTATTCACAACAGTATTGGAAAAGGGAATGAACCACTGCTGGTAGTAGGCCAACCGATTATGATTAAGCTAGAATAAATGGTTGAAGTACCGGGTATTTAAATAAAGATACCAAAACAAGAATATATAAAGCAATGATACGCCCAATATTGACATATGCCTCCGAAACAAGAGCAGATACTATTAAAACAAAATAAACTTTAGAAACAAATGAAATGGATATTCTGAGGAAAATTGTACGTAGGCCTAAATCAAGGAAAGATCAAATTAGAAATGAAGAAGTAAGAAAACAGCTGAATATTCAGGCAATATGTGAATGGGTGGAAAAAAGAAGACTTGAATGGAATCAACATATATTCCGCGGGACCAGTTCGAATTGTACGCATAACAAAATATAAGTTACCAGAGGATGGGAGAAGGACACCTAGAAGACCAAAAAAGAGATGGAGGGACTCGTAATTCTTGATGGAACAAGTCATGGACGTAAAACAAAGACAAGAAGAATAAGAATAAATGGTTGAATGACGGGAGAGATGTTGAGACTCAGAGACCAAGAGCTGTTTTGCGAGGGCAAATGTTCCAATGTGTTCCATAGCCTACTCTGATTGGCAAATATTAGGCCTATATCAAAAAGCATTGTAATACTAGGAAGAACCAGTGTGTGTGTAAACAGTACACAAGTTCCCACTAGTAAAATGATCAGTTTGTTACCAAATACTGCATGACGTCAGTGACTTTGGAACATTCTCTGTATAGTAGAATCGTCATAATTTTATTGTAGATAAACTGAAACATGGAGCACGCCATAGCATATATGGTTAAGACAATTTGCTAAAATTCGGAAGATCGGGTTTGAGTCCCGGTGGGGTTAGGATTTTTAAACTGGCCCAAACTCTCTGGTGGGTACCTTGCCCCTTGGGTCGACTCAGCTTCTAACAGAAATGAGTAGCAGACGTTTATTCTGGGGGTTGAGGCGGCCGTCACGCAGGACTGAAACCCCGGACGACATCTAGTACCGATTGTCTAGAATCGTGGGAGCCTTAACCTCCTACTATCCCAAGGGCCTCCTATGGCCTGTAGTGGGATTACTTTATCTTTTAAAATTAAATATACTGCTAAATTTTAACATTTTATATCGATAAAAAATGTCTATCGCTATGGTCTCGAGGTAGTGTGCTGCTTTGTCACGTAGTGGGTCGAGTTGAAGAATCGGTCGGGACATGTTTCCTGGATGAAGTTTTATTTCGGAGGTTTTTCTCAATTGTAAGACAATTGTTCAGGAAACTTAAGGCCCAAACGGTCCCCGAACATCATACGGCCATCTTAATCATTATAATTCATATTCGCCTTAGATTAAGTTTAATATTAAGGACTCTCCTGGCGCACGCTACCATCATCATCATAAGAATGCCACGAATGATTTCCAATGTATCGATAAATTCACGAATGATGAAGTGACGGGTGAATTTATTTACAGAATTTGGAAATAAAGAGTGACAACTTAAGATTCGCTGACGACGTGGTATTGTTCGCCAGATCCCCTAAACAACTCCAATCAATGCTACAAGAGCTCTCAGAAACTAGCAAAATTGCAGGCCTTTCGATGAACAAAAGCAAGACACAAATTATGTCTAATGGTCCGGAAAACCCAATCAAAGTCGATGGAATGGATCTTCAATATGTAAGCGAGTACATATACTTAGGACAACTACTCTCCTTCCATCAGAAAGTAGAGAAGGAAATAAGCAGAAGAATAGCTCTCGCCTGGAAGGCGTTCTGGTCACTGAAATTTATACTGCTGGACAAGTCACTCAACCGGAAACTCAAAATGGAAACACTACAAACCTGTGTTCTTCCAACACTGTTATATGGCTGCCAAACTTGGAATGTTACTGCCAAACTGAAGTACACACTCCAAGTATGCCAAAGGAAAATTGAGAGGAAAATCTTAGGCATAACTCTGAAGGACAGAATCTCGAATACAACACTTCAAGCGATATCCTCAACAACTGATCCCGCACAACAAGCCATCAGGAAAAAATGGAAGTGGGGAGGCCACGTCGCAAGAATACAGGACGACAGATGGACAATAAAAACAACCATGTGGGACCCGTACACAGGCAAGAGACAGCGCGGAAGACCAAGACGACGATGGGCTGACATCTTCAAAGAACGAGCAGGGGCGCAATAGTCCAGAGTCGCCAGATGCAGGAAAAGCTGGAGAACGATGGAGAGCCAACTTTGTATTAACTAATCACAGAACAGACAGTGTATACAAACCAAGTGCTACATCCAAGTCAACTTCTCACCACGGAGTAGCTCACCGGGTGACACTCTCAAATAGAGCTTAACCCCTGTACAGGGAGGCCTTTGCCCTAAAGGGACATATCAGGCTTTATTTATTTATTTATTTATTTATTTATTTGTTTGGATTATTTAACGAATGAAATTAAGCTGTTAGTCACAACTCATTATTTAAATATAGTTATTTTAAACTATTTGTATTTTTAATGTAAACAGCGATGTTTGAAAACAAATGAGAAACGTTTGTTACATTTCATTTCTTCAGTCACTGCAACTAGATCATATTATTTATTGCCAAATAGTATCGCAATATTGTAAGAATGCACCCTAGCGGAGAAAAAATTAAACACATCAAACTGTATATTATAACCAACATTATAGGTTATTAATTAATTTTTTATGTCCTATGATGTAAATATGTAAATTATATTTTTCTGTATCGAAACTACCTGGGAAATAATACGTTTAAGAAAGTGAAAACAGTGGTTCCTTTTTAATGTGGTATAATCAATTGCATGTACAATGGATGTCGGAAGACCAGTGGCCTAAACAGGTGTTAGATTGGATGGTACCAGGCAGAAGGAAGAGGGGAATATATGATGCCATGATGAAGAGGGGTTTGGAAGAAGAACAATGGGAAGATAGGAATCTCTGGAAAGCAGGAATCAAGGGCGAACTGCTGTAAAGTGGAAAGCCTGCATTAAGTATTAAGTATAATCAATTGCTACAATTTTTTTATATTATATCCCGCAAGCGGTACCTGGTTTCGTTCATGCACTATATATACAATCTGGGAGCCAATACATTCTAGGATTCTTACATCGATGCTATGCGAATATAATATATAAATTGCTATATTCAACGTATTTGTTAGAGAGTCAGTCACTGCAAAATAATGCTCTGACCGGTTCAGAATATTAAAAAGGAGGAGCTTTCTTTAATATTACAGACAGAAGTTGATTAATATCGAGGTGAATCACAACTGTGATTGGTTGTAAAACAAAATTCATTGAAACGTGGTTGATCATTACCACTCATCACAATTACCTATGCATAACATCGGGAGAGCATAACCCGGCTTTCCAGGCGATCCAACCTCACAACTGGGTTACAATTATGCCAATGCCAGGAGATAATATCAGAAATGTCGAAACTTGGGGCAATGAATAAAAAAAATTAAATAGTATATTACGATGCGAGGTTGGGAAGTGGTTTTTACAGAATCGAGGAAAAACGTTTAAGAACCTAGCGATAGCGAGGTTTTTAATTTCCGAGATTCTGTAAAATACTTCACAAACGTGCGTTGTACATTATTTTTTGCGCGATGGTGTTTTCAAAATAATAAATAACAGTAAAATAATATAATTTGTTGGAAATATTTGCGTTCATTATAAACAGTTGACTAACGTTAACAGTGTGGGCAGTATTTATTAGTTGAAACAACAGGAGGCCTTGAGAACATTTATTGATAACATGGCCCCGCAAGTACATATGTATTGTTTTATATTGTTTCAAATAAAGTTCAGTTCATTTAAAATGTAGTGTTTTGTTTCATATAATGTATATTAACACTACCATTTGGATATTTTCTATATATACATTGTACATAGTATACATAGAGGGAAGTGGTTTTACTTCCCGCACATGGTTGTAAATGTAAATAATACAGTATAGTTATTTAGGTTGGCAACCCTGAAATGTAGGAAGTTGAGCTTTCAATAATGGTCGCTATTGCTAGTAAGTACGACAAAACACACTATCGCACAAAAAAATTATTTTTATTAAATTTATACCTTACTTACTTACTTACTCACTGGCACTATCGAACCCGTAGGTTCATGGCCGCACGGACATAAGCTCTCCATACATCCCTATCCTGAGCTAATGTTTTCCAATCATTCCCTGTATAATCTACTTCCCTCAAATCATAGTTAATGTTGTTCTCCCACCTCATTCTTGGTCTACCAACTGGGCGTTTTCCTTCTGGCTTTCCTACAAGAAGTTTCCATGCACGTCTTTCATTCCCCATACGTGCAACATGTCCTGCCCATCGCAGTCTACGAGACTTAACTGTTCTTATTATATCTGGCTTCCTATAAAGACCATGTAGTTCATTGTTATGTAGTCTTCTCCATTCACCTGTCTGTTCATCTCTCTTTGGTCCAAAAATTTTCCTAAGAACTTTATTCTCAAATACTCGTAATCTCCTTTCCTCCCTTAAAGTAAGAGTCCATGTTTCGCACCCATATAATATAACTGGTAGAACAATGGTTTTATATATTTTCAGCTTAACGTTTTTTGAAAGGAGTTGGGACATCAAAAGTCTCTGCAATGCATAATAGCATGCATTTCCAGAATTAAGCCTATGTTTAATTTCTTTGTGCATCTCATTCCTATTTGTGATTATTGTTCCTAGGTATTTGAATTCAGCCAATTCCTCAAAATTTCCCTCATTTGTCATTAGCTGTCCATTTCCATTATATAATGTATTTCTACGTGTGACCATATATTTAGTTTTACTGATATTTACTTCTAGTCCTAATTTCTTAGTGTTACTCAATAGTGTGTGCGTGTTGGCCTTTAGTATCTCCTCGCTATCGGCCAGTAGTACTACATCATCAGCATAAACTAACAGCTTATTAATACCATTGAGTTGTAAGCCTTCCTCAATCTCTAAAGATTTAATGGCATGCTCTAGTACAAAATTAAATAGTAGAGGAGATAGTGCATCTCCTTGCTTTAACCCATTCTGGATTTCAAAAGTGTCTGAAAACTGTTTGCCTACACGCACCCTACTCGTTGAGCCATTTAGACACATTCGAATAAGTCTAACTAACTTTTTAGGAATTCCAAAACTCCAGCAGGATACTATATAACTTCTCCCTCTTAATTGAATCATATGCTTTTTTGAAGTCTACATATAGTTGATGTACAGTACCATTATATTCCCATTTCTTTTCTAAAATCTGTCTTATACTAAAAATCTGATCTGTTGTAGACCTGTTTCTTCTAAATGCACATTGATGATCTCCTAGAATGTCATCAATATAGGGAGTAAGTCTGCTTACTAATATATTTGTTAGAATTTTGTACGAAGTTGAAAGTAATGAGATGCCCCTATAGTTGTTGCAATCAGTTTTATCTCCTTTCTTATAAATTGGTACGATAATTGATTCCTTCCATTCGTCTGGAAGAGCTTCTTTTTTCCAAATCATACTAAGCAACCAGCGTATCTTGTCCATCAATTTTTCTCCCCTGATTTTATCAGTTCTGCTGGGATCTCATCTGAACCTGATGCTTTATACATCTTCAATTTTTCAATTGCCATTTCAACCTCTAATGCACTTGGCTCTGCGACTAGCATTTCTGCTGTCTGTAACTTATCCTCCTCAATGTCCTGTTCTGTATGTACATTTAATAGCTGATTAAAATAACTTTTCCATCTATTTAATATACTCTTGGAATCTGCAATCATTTCCCCATTTTCATTCCGAATTATGTTTGTTCTAGCCTGAAACCCTTTCTTCTCTATACTAATTCCCTGATATAATTCTCTAATGTTCCTATTTTTTGCATTCATTTCAAGATCATTAATCTTCTCTCTCAAATATTCCCTCTTTTTACTCTTTAGTAACTTGGTGGTTTCCCGTCTAACACTACCCAATTGCTCTAAATTTACCTCATTTGGCTCGTGTAACCATTTAATTTTTGCTACCTTTCTTTTCTTTACAATGTCGGCACATTCCTCATCAAACCATTTCTTGTTTTGCCTCTTTTTTAAACAACCAATGCTTTCTGATGCTGACAATTTAATAGTATCTCTTATAGCCTCCCATTCTTTATTTATATCAGTTTCTTCGTCGTTTGCCACATTGTCATCTGAAGATTCCAGTACTTCAAATCTATTAGCAATTTTGATTTGGTATTCTTGCCGCATTTCATCATTTTTCAAGTTTTTTAATTCATATTTTACAGAATCATCTTTAGCGTTTGTTCCTCTCATAAGCGATAGCCGTTGCCTGATTTTCACCCTGACCAGATGATGATCTGAATTGCAGTCTGTCCCTCTAACTGATCTAACATCAATGATGCTACTGTGCCAGCGTTTATCCGCTAATACATGATCTATCTGGTTCCGAGTTTCTCCATCTTATTAAATTTATATCTTCTTCATTATTTAAATAGCCTTTTCACTCTAAGTGAAATAAGATAACATTTCGTCATCCTGTCTCTTTACGCAATAATTAAATTTTTTATTAACGTCATTCATAAAAACATTACATAACTTCATTAAGTTTCTTATTAAAAGTTATAATAGCCATTCTTTTTCGTACATTTAATTCTCGATATAAATTACACAATCATCATCTTTTCCCAGATTTTTCTTCTGGAAAAATGAAGTTTAAGTATATATTATGTAGTTAATTAAGGCCAACACGCACACACTATTGAGTAACACTAAGAAATTAGGACTGGAAGTAAATATGAGTAAAACTAAATATATGGTCACACGTAGAAATTCAGTATATAATGGAAATGGACAGCTAATGACAAATGAGGGAAATTTTCAGGAAGTGGCTGAATTCAAATACCTAGGAACAATAATCACAAATAGGAATGAGATGCACAAAGAAATTAAACATAGGCTCAATTCTGGAAATGCTTGCTATTATGCATTGCAGAGACTTTTGATGTCCCAACTCATTTCAAAAAACGTTAAGCTGAAAATATATAAAACTATTATTCTACCAGTTATATTATATGGGTGCGAAACATAGACTCTTACTTTAAGGAAGGAAAGGAGATTACGAGTATTTGAGAATAAAGTTCTTAGGAAAATTTTTGGACCAAAGAGAGATGAACAGACAGGTGAATGGAGAAGACTACATAACAATGAACTACATGGTCTTTATAAGAAGCCAGATATAATAAGAACAGTTAAGTCTCGTATACTGCGATAGGCAGGACATGTTGCACGTATGGGGAATGAAAGACGTGCATGGAAGCTTCTTGTAGGAAAGCCAGAGGGAAAACGCCCAGTTGGTAGGCCAAGAATGAGGTGGGAGAACAACATTAACTATGATTGAGGGAAGTAGATTATACAGGGAATGATTGGAAAACATTAGCTCAGGATAGGGATGTATGGAGAGCTTATGTCCGCGCGGCCATGAACCTTCGGGTTCGATAGTGCCAGTGAGTTAGTAAGTATTATGTAGTTAATTACTTCATCGCATGTCGCATGCTGGGGAAAATTTCCCAATACGTGAGTAAGGATATGTATTGGCAAGTAATTGATTTAAAGTCTATTTTAGCTAAGCAAATAATTACTGTAAAAAGGGTCTTCATTAAATTCCAACCTGCAATTTTCGTGATTTACGTTTCAACACAAGACGGATAGTAGACCCCATTTAAAAATTTTACACCGCGTTCCGCTTATAAGTATAGTGAAATATATAGTTATAAATTCAAAATCATGCATGAAAATTAGCTAACGTCGGTAGCATTTGAAAGAGGAGATTGGAACGTTATAATTTAATGTTGTTGTTGATTTTAGAAGCGTGACGCTTGTATTTATTATCAAAACTCTTCACGAGAAAAGGTCAGTAGCTTCATTGCTTCGAAATTCGCTAAAAAAAGGTCCAAAACAAAACATTAAAGGCATATTTTACAATATTTGGTCCAAAGACGCTGCGGTGGACTAGTGGTCATGTTGCTTGCCTCTGGCCCCGTGTGTCGCGGGATCAAACCCGGCCGGAATCGATTGATTATTTAGGATCGAAAAATCCAAAGGAGCAAGTCCTCCGGGAGGGTCTTCAAGCCATGGGTCCCGAGTCTGAAGATATTCAGACTCATGAAAGAATCTCAAGCCCGAATGAAAAAGGCCTCTGTACAAAATTTACCGACCTTGTTCATCCTAGTAACGTATTTTACGGACTACCCATCCATAGTAGTTCTGCCCGAAGGCAGATCCTTCACTGCAATCATAGCATTTTCATGCTATGCTTGCAGCTTCACTAGGTGTGGTAGCTTCCCGTTGATTTCCACGCCGGTGAAGGATGATGATGATAAGGATGATGATCATGATGATGCCCATATGATTTCGGGGACCGTTTGGGCCTTAAAGTTTTCCTGACATTTGTCTTACAGGTGAGGAAAAACTCCGATAAAAACCTCACCCAGAAAAACTGCCCCGACCGGGGATCGAACCCGGGCCCGCTGCATGACAAGGCAGCACGCTACCTCGAGACCACAGCGGTGGACTTACGTACTATAAGACACACTTTTTTCTTCGAAAAAATTGCCTCCAAAATTCAAGTTCGTCTTATACTTGAAATGAATATAAAAATGTCCAGTGTTTGATTTAAAATTCCCGCCAGTCTTAAAAATGACCATATATTCGATGCCACGGAAAACCTATCTCTATCTGACAACATTGGATTCAACTGGCAACAGCAGTGCACCGATGCGACGAACATGAGTTGCGGGGATTCACAAGCTTGCTAACACTGTCTCCTTCCCGCCCCGCCATCACAAACCCAGAACACTGTCTAGCCTATGATGCGTCATTGCAGTCTACGATGCCAGTGAACTTGAACAAATGTATGGTGGATGAAACTCAACATGAATTCACGCCGAAAAGAGGTTCGAAAGACATACAATCACACAAGCGTGTCAGTGGATTAAAACAGTTGTGCTCTAGAGTGAGAAAATACATTATTGTTAAATCTTTCAAGAAGTGCAGCGTAAGTAACGCTCTCGATGACAGTGAAGACAATCTTATATATGAAGAGGACAACGATGACGAAGAAGAAGAAGAAGAAAGTTCAGATGACGATTTACAGTGAATGGAACTTTGATACCGACTAAACAATGGTGAGGACATTAACACGTTGTATAGGAAGTGAACCACTTTTAGTTTAGCAAATAATAAATCGCGAATGTTTAGTTTGCGCAACCCAACGTGCAGAACTTACCGGAAGCAAACTATGGTATGTCCATCAACACGGTTCAATTTCACTTTACTGATTTAGCTCAAGTCAAATTAAGTACGAGGAAGAACGTGTATTATTGCGAAATATAACTTAGTCTTACGTTACGAAAGTGATCAATCCTCTCTCCTATATTTCTTTCGACGAATTATAAAAGCAAGCATTAATTATTCTCTCTTCAATTAATAAATCTGATTGTATTAATAAAATAACAGCAAAATCTTTGAATGGATCAGTTGATTTTTCGTAGTCAGGTTCGGTTCTGAGTGCGTTAGATTTTAAATCTCCATTTCGGCTCTGATTTTGTGTCTGTGTCCTGAACTGTCTTTGACCTTGAACTACATCACAGATCAGGAGCCCCGCTCCCATATTGTATGTCTAATTTGTGGTTTGAAAGTTCCTGCCTTATAAGCCATCGCCCCAGGGTTATGGCTTCTAAGTTCTGCGAATGAAGGAAGGATCAAATAATAACAATAATAATAATTAATAATAATACTTATATTATATAGGTGCGAAACATGGACTCTTACTTTAAGGGAGAAAAGGAGATTACAAGTATTTGAGAATAAAGTACTTAGGAAAATGTTTGGACCAAAGAGAGATGAACAGACAGGTGAGTGGAGAAGACTACATAACAATGAACTACATGGTCTTTATAGGAAGGCAGATATAATAAGAACAGTTAAGTCTCGTAGACTGCGATGGGCAGGACATGTCGCACGTATGGGGAATGAAAGACTTGCATGGAAGCTTCTTGTAGGAAAGCCAGAGGGAAAATGTCCAGTTGGTAGACCAAGAATGAGGTGGGATAATAACATTAACTATGATTTGAGGGAAGTAGATTATACAGGGAATGATTGGAAAGCATTAGCTCAGGATAGGGATGTATGGAGAGCTTATGTCCGCGCGGCCATGAACCTACGGGTTCGATAGTGCCAGTGAGTAAGTAAGTAATTAATAATAATACTGTATATTACCTCAAATGCATACGTCAGAATGGATGACACATATCACAAGCAATAGAGTTACTAAATGTCTCTTATTTTATCCTAGTTGAATAGCAGTAGCTTGCCATATATGTATTTATGTAATTGGAGTTTAGGCTAAAATACACATTTAAAAAATAACAATTTGTTTTGTCTACATAAATTAAATATTAATTATAATATCAGTTTTTTTTTAAGTAGTGACACAGAATGAAAAATCCTCAACAAAAAATATCTTCCAATGTCAAAATTAATTTAACGGTTATCTTGTCCTTAGATTTCAAAATGTCAAGTTCTTACGGTATTTTCATGAACGTTTGGACATTCTGTTTCGATAGAAATGTTTTAAAACGCAGTGACAAATAATGTACATCCGATACTCCTCCGTAATCGAGATGAAAGTGTCTAGGGGAGAGGTAAGGATGGAATAAATAATCATAAATCATCTACTCTTTATTATGTTCCAGTTTATTTTTTTATATAATCACCAATGTGTTAGGATTAAAATAAATAAAATAATTATAGATCTCCCGATTGCTTTAAGGATACATTGGTTATATTGAATACATTAATGGAGGCGTTATGCACTTTTCAAATGTCAACCAAACCCTTTCCTTACAGTATAGGTCACTTGCTACATAATACGCCTTCTAGACCTTGTAGCGCCCTTACTGTATTTGATCACTTATTTTTATATTATTATTCTTACCATCTTTGTATTTATTTTGTTTCTGTGGAGATCACAGTAATTTTGCTTAATAAATAAATAGTTGCCCCGAAAAGAGATCTATTCCACTAAAATTCGAAAGTTGAGTTTTCAGTGGATTAGTTACATATCCGCAGAATATCACGGCATGGTGCATGTAAAACTATCCCTGCTCTCTTCCAGACATTTTTTATTTATTTTTAAAAGTTGGCATTCAAGCTAATAGTTGATCTATACCGGTATGTAACAAAATGGCAGAAAAAGTTAGTCAAGTAATGAGTAGCAGTTTATGGGTTAGATCTGTTTTCGTGGTAACTATTCAAATAAGAGTATGAGTGAGTAAGGGATCGGTTTTGTAATTATGTGTTTAAACAAATTCGCGTATGTGAATATTATCACATATCTCATTATAAAACAATATAGGGCCTACATATATAACATTTATAAAACAATAGCGGTGCCAACAGAACTATATGGGTCGGAAACCTGGGCCTTAACCAAAAAAAAAAAAAAAAGCAGGGACGAAGAATAGAAACTTCAGAAATGAGGTTTTGAGGAGTGTGACTGGCTATGAAGATATACGAACAGAACTAAATATATCCAAGTTATTAGATACTTTTATACAAAACAAAGACCTCGTCAATTGAATGGATAACAACATAATCCCGAAACAGATTCTTCACTACAGATCAGTAGGACGAAAAAATGTTAGGAAGACCCAGTTGAAGATGGACAGACCAATTCTAATATTACATCGGAACAGATCTTAAGGCCTAATCTTTGATGCTGATGATGATATTGATGACATTTCTAACATATTAACGTTCCTTTGACACGAGTGGTTAAAGTTGAGGTAGGCCCTAACTTTTCTTTATATCAAAGGAGTCAGCATCCCTAAACAACTTCTTAACGCACTTCAATAAAATGTGTTTTTGCGCGATAGTGCGTTTTATCGTATCTACAGCAATGGCGACCACAATTGAAAGTTGAACCACACACATTTCGAGATTGCCAGCCTAAATAACTATACTGTAATATTACACTTACATCCACGTGCGGGAAGTAAAACAACTGCGTACACTACGTACAATGTATATACAAAAATATCCAAAAGTAGTGTTAATACACATTATATGAAACAAATCACTGCATTTAAATGAACTGAACTTTATTTGAAACAATATAAAACAATAAATACGGTCATTTTATCAAAATTGTTCTCAAGGCCTCCTGTTGTTTCAACTAATAAACATTGCCTACACTGTTAAACGTTAGTCAATTGTTTTAATGAACGCAAATATTTCCTATAAATATATTATTTTACTATTATTTATTATTTTGAAGGCACCATCGCACAAAAAATAACGTACAGCACACGTGTGTGAAGTTTTTTTTACAGAATCTCGGAAATTAAAAACTTCGTTATCGCTCGGTTTTAAAACATTTTTCCTCGATTCTGTAAAAACCACTTCCCAACCTCTCATCGTAATATACTATTCCATCTTCTACATTTTATTTAATCTGGTGGATTTAAGACTACGTGGCCTTTGACCTTCTTTTGCATTAATCAGGACAAACATATTTTACATTGGAATATAAAAATCACAAAAAAAGGTGAGGTTACATCAAGAGGTTTTATCAGAAGTTCAGTGATATACAACTGATGTTAACGTTTTTTTTTGGTAAGCCCACGTTTTCCCTTAACAGAGATTTAGGCGCTCTCCCCCTATAGGGAAGAATTTGAACCATTCTAATTTAGTTACACTTGTTTTCATATAGATGTCATTTTAAGTGGTACGTGGTCAGCGTTCCGCCTCATACTGACATCTAGGAAACCAAGGTAGTACTAGGACGGGAAAATTCGGTAAATTTTGCTTAGAGGCCTTTTCATTCAGGCTTAAGGATCTTTTACGAGCCTGAAAATCTTCAGACTCGGGACCCACGGCTTAAAGTCCCTCCCGGAGGACTTGCTCCTTGGATTTTTCCGTCCTAAAAAACCCATCGACCCCGAACGGGCTTGAACCCGCGACCCTCGGGACCAGAGGCAAGGAGCATAACCACTAGTCCACCGCGGCCGATGAGGCTACATCAAGAGGTTTTATCAGAAGTTTAGTGACATACAACTGATGTTAACTTGTTACATTAGAAATTAATCACTGCAGTATTGTTACCTATGGCACAACAGTATGCATAACTAATACCAATGGAAGAACTCGACTGATTTATCAAGGATTACGTCAAGGTTGTCCACTGTCTCCAAATATATTTAACATATATATTGACGATGCAATAAATCAGTGGCGGCTCCATGGCAAAAGCGGTTAGACCCTCGCCTCTTAACGCTGGGGTCCCGAGATCGAGTCTCGTTCACTGCATGTGGGTTTCGTGGTGGATGAAACCGAGCTTGGGCAGGTTCTTCTCGCGGTTTTCTCCCGTTTTCCCCTGCCACAATTTCATTCCACCATTTCTCCATACTCATCTCATTCATTTGTTCATCTGCCCCTATGATGGTGCGTCAGATGTGGTCGGCCGGCACCCTTGTCATTCACAGACCTCTATATAAGGGGCTTCATCTCATCTCTATCCTCGACCCGATCCTGAGTTGGACGCGAGTTGAGGATAGTGGCAAAGAAAATTATGTTATACAGTTAAACTTGCTCAAAGCGGAATCGCATAGGACCAATTTTTTTCCACATTAGACAAAATTCCGCATTATAAAAAACTAAAATTTATTATAAATCTTAGATTATTGAGTACCGTATTATGTCTTTTTTATGTATCTTGGATTAATTGTTGTTCCGCTGCCTATGTATGAGCGACTTCGGCAGTAACACGCGAAAAACAGTCCCGTTTGGTCAGCGTTAAAAATGTCTCTTAGACGCGTAACCTGAAATTAAAGTATGCAGTTTCGGTTTCCGCTCACTAACTACATTTTCGTCCACATCCTTTGTTTCTCCGCAAATTTCATTTCACACTACTGTACATTTTGTCGTCTTCTTAAACTGTCCAGCCAACCTGAAGATGCCTTGAAATCGTTATTCCCTAGGGATTTAGCAACAGCTAGAGCTTGACTTTGGAGCATCGGTCCGGAAATTTGCAGATTTATCTTCAATGTCTTTCACTTTTCGTTTAATGACAATGATACATACGTTTTAGCCATCTTTATTCCGTAAATTCAGACGCTACCTGTGAACGATCGATCTCAGAACTTAACTAATTTAAGATTTTGCAGTGCAATGGTTATTTGTTTTGGTAGCGTGTTTTGTATTTTGTTAGATGCCCCAAGTTACCTTTCGACATTTCTGGTGTTCTCTCCTGGCATGACGTACTTGTAACCCACTTCTGAGGTTGGGGCGCCTGGAAGGCGGGATTACGTTACCCCGATGATATGACGGGTGAAGATGACGATAGTGGTGCGCCAGGAGAGTCCCTAATCCTAAGCTTAATCTAAGATGAATATGAATGATGATGATTGCGATGGCTATATGATTTCGGGGACCGTTTGGGCCTTAAAGTTTTCCTGACATATGTCTTACAGGTGAGGAAAAACCCCGATAAAAACCTCACCCGGAAAAACTGTCCCGATCGGGGATCGAACCCCGGCCCGCTGCGTGATAAGGCAGCACGCTACCTCGAGACCACAGCGGTGAACTTTTGTTAGAATATAAAGTATAGGTTTGTTGCCTAGCCACTATGAACTAAAGCGTCACTGATTGTTGTAATGGTAAATAAAGTGTATTTTACGTTTTGTTGAATCTGTATTTTATGTTTTGATAGCGTGTTTTGTATTTTGTTAGAATGTAAAGTATAGGGTTTGCTGCCTAGTAACTATGGACTAAAGCGTCACTGATTGTTGTAATGGTTAATAAAGTGTATTTTACGTTTTGTTGAATCTGTATTTTATATTTTGATAGCGTGTTTTGTATTTTGTTAGAATACAAAGTATAGAGTTTTCTGCCTAGTAACTATGGACTAAAGTGTCACTGATTTTTGTAATGTTAAATAAAGTGTATTTTACGTTTTGTTGAATCTGTATTTTATGTTTCGATAGCGTGTTTTGTATTTTGTTAGGATGTAAAGTATAGGGTTTGCTGCCTAGTAACTATGGACTAAAGCGTCACTGATTGTTGTAATGGTTAATAAAGTGTATTTTACGTTTTGTTGAATCTGTATTTTATGTTTTGATAGCGTGTTTTGTATTTTGTTAGAATGTAAAGTATAGGGTTTGCTGCCTAGTAACTATGGACTAAAGCGTCACTGATTGTTGTAATGGTTAATAAAGTGTATTTTACGTTTTGTTGAATCTGTATTTTATATTTTGATAGCGTGTTTTGTATTTTGTTAGAATACAAAGTATAGAGTTTTCTGCCTAGTAACTATGGACTAAAGTGTCACTGATTTTTGTAATGTTAAATAAAGTGTATTTTACGTTTTGTTGAATCTGTATTTTATGTTTCGATAGCGTGTTTTGTATTTTGTTAGGATGTAAAGTATAGGGTTTGCTGCCTAGTAACTATAGACTAAAGCGTCACTGATTGTTGTAATGGTTAATAAAGTGTATTTTACGTTTTGTTGAATCTGTATTTTATATTTTGATAGCGTGTTTTGTATTTTGTTAGAATACAAAGTATAGAGTTTTCTGCCTAGTAACTATGGACTAAAGCGTCACTGATTGTTGTAATGTTAAATAAAGTGTATTTTACGTTTTGTTGAATCTGTATTTTATGTTTCGATAGCGTGTTTTGTTAGAATATAAAGTATATGTTTTGCTGCCTAGTAACTGTGAACTAAAGCGTCACTGATTGTTGTACTAAAATAGATAAAAACCATTTTCAGGTCTTTTAATAAAATGAAATAAAGATGTTTTTAGTAATAGGTAGACTTGAAGCAAGACAGGTGTCTTAAGAAACACGTTATGCCGCTTTATATATTCTCATGCGAATTTGTACGTTTCGTTAAATCTTCTTCAATAGATTACATAATGTAATGTATTTAAATTGTAATAAAATAAGACGCATATGAAGTTAGGTTATTACCTTGCCATTTTGAAACTAGTTTATTGCGTGTTTCTTTGCTATATAGGAATTTTCCAAGACAGTATTATGTGACATTCAAAGAGGATTATTAGAAGATGTATCTCCTTACCAGAACTAATTAGTCAACTTTTATAAGACATGTTCCGTTGAGGTATTATTCAAAATTAAAGTATAAACCTATGGAATATTTACCTAAAAGATCCGTCTCCTCAACTTTATTAGTTATTTCACTGACTATTTAACTCATGTCACAAATGCTAGTCAATGACCAATCACGTTTCAATTAATGTTGTTTTACAACCAATGACAGCCGTGTTTCACCTCGCTCTTTATCGGTTTCTCTTTATCAGCTCCTGCTTTTGTGATAAAGAAAGCTCCTCTTTTTAATGTTCTGAACTGGTCAAAACATTATTTTTCTCCAACAAATACATTGAATATAGCAAATAATGAAAAGATTCCTTGATTTTACTGAGTTGTTTACTAAAAAAAATAAATGAATAACCCGTAATGTTGATTATGATATATAGTTTGATGTGTTTCATTATTTCTCCACTTCGGTGCACTCCTACAATATTGCGATCTTATTTGGCAATAAATAATATGATCAAGCAGCAGTGAATGAACAAAACCTCACATTTCTGATTTGTTTTCAAACATCGCCGTTTACATTAAATATATAAATATTTTAAAATAACTACAGTTAAACAATGATTTGTGAGTAAACAGCTTAATTTTATTCGTTAAATAGTCCTAACAAATGCCACTCTTGATTTCAAAATTCTCCAGATAAGTTCACTCCTCACTTCGTGAGTCGTGAATTTATCGATAATTTGGAAATCGCTCGTGGCATTACTTATGATAACTAATAAAGTTGAGGAGACGGACCTTTTAGGTAAATATTCTATAATTTTAATTCAGAACTAATTACTTGCTCGTGCAATTGAACTTTTAACAAACAAACCTCAATTCAATTATAACTAACTAACTCACTGGCATTATCGAACCCGTAGGTCCATAGGCGCGGACATAGCTCTCCATACTTCCCTATCCTGAGCTAATGTTTTCCAATCATTCCCTGTATAATATACTTCCCTCAAATCATAGTTAATGTTATTCTCCCACATCATTCTTGGTCTACCAACTGGGCGTTTTCCCTCTGGTTTTCCTACAAGAAGCTTCCGTGCACGTCTTTCATTCCCTATTCGTGCTATGTGTCCTGCTCATCGCAGTCTACGAGTCTTGACTATTATTATTATTATATCTGGCTTCCTATAAAGACCATCTACCTCAATTCAATTCACCTAAAAAAATTTTTACAAGGGAATAGTTTGTCAAAGATTCTCCATGTTTTGACTTAGGCTTTCACGGCTGGAGTTATTATGATGATCTTGTAGACGATTTCCGGGCTGTTGGTCGTGGTCTTGAGGCTTGTAGTTCCCCGACGTTTCGCCAGAGACTGCGTTCGGCATCTCAAAACAACCCTTGAGGATGCCGGACGCAGTCTCTTGCGAAACGTCGGGGAACTACAAGCCTCAAGACCACGACCAACAGCCCAGAAATCTTCTACAAGATCACTCCCCATGTTTTTAATATTGTAAATTATAATCTATGTAACATATAAATATCAAAGCTATGTGACCTGCTAATATTAGTAGATTACGATGCGAGGTGGAGAAGTGGTTTTTACAGAATCAAAGAAAATGTTTAAAAACCGAGCGATAGCCACGTTTTTAATTTCCGAGATTCTGTAAAACACTTCAAAAACGTGCGTTGTACATTATTTTTTGTTTGGCGTTTTCAAAATAATAATTAATAGTAATTTTTACACCCGGGAAACGTGTTTCAAAAAGTCTTCGTACTTGGCTAGCAGCCTGAGTTAAATATTGATAATAAATAAATACACGTTGTTCAGTAGAAAAATTATTAGACATTATACAGTTTACACTTATACACACGTCATTCAGTTTACACTTACACACTCCTGTTTTATAAGATACAAATTTTAAAATTGAAATAAATGTACACGCGCCATTCAACACACAAGAAAAAGCGAGCGAACATCTTATCCACTCGAAGCACACAATCTGACTGCGACCGTGAATGCGTGGGATGTGCTTGTTTATTGCTGAGTCTGCGCACGTTTCAAGTTCCGTATCTGCACGTCTAAGCCTTCGTCACCGCACAGCACAAACCCTGCGTCTGTTGTTCGATGCTATACTGATCGCACTGAATGTATATATAGGCTATATATATATATTTTTTTTTTGTTTGTTTTTTTTTCATATAATTAAGAGGTTTTAATGGAAATCTAAGTAAAATTATTTGTTAGAATTCTTTATAACTAACACTATCGAATCTGTAAGTTCAAAGCCAACTGAACATAAGCTCTCCGTACATCCCTATCCTGAGCTAATTTTTTCTCTATATACTTCCCTCAAATTATGGTTAATGTTATTCTCCCATCTCGTGCTTGGTCTATCTACTAGGCGCTTTCCTTCTGGTTTCTCCACGAGGAGTTTCCATGCCCTTCTTTCATTCTCCATTCGTACCACATGTCCTGTCAATCGCAATATGCGATACTTCACTGTTTTTATTATATCTGGTTTCCCATAAAGATCATGTAACTTACTGTTATCTAGTTTTCTCCATTCACCTGTCTGTTAATCTCTTTTTCGTCCAAAGGAGGATGTTTTACGTCTCGTAAATTTAAGAGACAAAACTGCGGCTTTACATAACTGACTAACTCACTGGCACTATCGAACTCATAGGTTCATGGCGCCGCGCGGACATAAGTTCTCCATACATCCCTATCCTGAGCTAATGTTTTCCAATCATCCCCTGTATAATCTACTTCCCTCAAATCATAGTTAATGTTATTCTCCCACCTCATTCTTGGTCTATCAACTGGGCGTTTTCCCTCTCGTTTTCCTACAAGGAAGCTCATTCGTGCTACATGTCCTGCCCATCACAGTCTACGAGACTTAATTGTTCTCATTATATCTGGCTTCCTATGAAGACCATGTAATTCGCTGTTATGCAGTCTACTCGATTCATCTGTCTGTTCATCTCTGTTTGGTCCAAAGATTTTCCTGGCTTTACGTAACTTCCGAAGGAATTTAAACTTCTTTTTTAAACTCCGGCTGGGTTTGAACTCGTGAACCTCGAAACAGAAGGTTAGCGTGTAACCGTTGGTTCACCGGCACCGGTAACGGGAATTATTGACAACTAATAGCCTAAGTATTATTGAGAATAATATTAGTAGTAATTCTGCCCGAGGGCAGGTCTTTCACTGCAATCATAGCATTTTCTTTCTATGCTTTGCAGCTTTACTAGGGAATTATAGATGTGGTAGCTTCCCGTTGCTTTCCACACCGGTGAGGGGGATGATGATGATAATGATAAGGATGATGATGATGGCCGGATGATTTTTAGGGACCGTTGGACCCTAAGCTTCCTGACATTTGTCTTACAAGTGGGGAAAAAACCCGAAAAAACCTCACCCAGGAGCCTGTCCCAACCGGGAATCGAACCCGGGCCTGCTGGGTGACAAGGCAGCACGCTACCTGGAGAACACAGCGGTGGACACTTTAACATTAAAGAAAAATATATAGCCTATAATGGATATGGGTTGGGTATAATTGAAATTTTCCATGATACTTTTAAATGTTTATAGCTTTAAATAAAACAAACAAAAGGATGTCCATGAAATATCCATAATTACTGTTTTGTTAGAAAGTAGAGATAAAAATCTCAGATGCTTGGTAACTCTTGAAGAAATAATGTCCTTGAGTCAAAGACATTCGTAGAAATATTTAGTTGATATCAACATCCTTTTCATGCTTGTGCGTTTTGTCTGCAGGCCAAGGTAACGCTTTCACACGGACCCTTTTACATGTTAGATTTTGTACTCGTGTAGCTTCCAAACAATATGTAAATCTATCAGAGAGACCTTCATACTTTTCCAATTCAGAAGGAATTTACAAATTTTATAAATTGATTGAGCCAAAATACAGTAGGCCTATGTTTTCTGTAAGAATTAACAAAATTACACATTTATTTATTTTACCTGATGGAGTTAAGATCATAAGGTCCTCTCTTCCACTTCACCAGGGTTAAATTATACATATAATAACAATTATGAATTATGTACATGTTGATTAATGATACATAATAGGTATTGACTACAGAATATAGAGTTGACAAGGGAAAGAAATAATAATAATAATAATAATAATAATAATAATAATCTCATCATCGTCATCATCATCATCATCATCTTGTAAGCAAATGCCATATTCAAGACATAACCAAATTTATTATACATAGACGAAAATATTGGAAGGGTCATATAGAAATAATGGAAGAAAACCGGCTTGCAAAAAGAGCTAAAGAAGATAGACCAATGGACGGGAGAAGAACAAGACGAAGACCTGCCAAGAGATGGATAGACAGTGAATGCACATCCAGTACGTCTTCCTCCGAGGAGTGATTTTGGAAATAAACAGGATGAAATTCCTACAAATTAAGTTTAAGAAGAAGAAGAAGATATCGTAAGCCTATGTTTCCCTTAACAGAGATTTAGGCGCTCTTTCCTTACAGGGAAGAAATTGAACCATACTAATTTAGTTACACTTGTTTTCGTATAGATGTCATTTGAGTGGTCCGTGGTTAGTGTTCCGCCTCATACTGACATCTAGGAAACCATGGTAGTACTAGGAGGGAAAATTCGGTAAATTTTGCTTAGAAGCCTTTTCATTCAGGCTTAAGGATCTTTTACGAGCATGAAAATCTTCAGACTCGTGACCCACGGCTTAAGTCCCTCCCGGAGGACTTGCTCTTTGGATTTTTTTCATCCTAAAAAAAAATCCATCGACACCGGCCGGGTTTGAACCCGCGACCCTCGGGACCAGAGACAAGGAGCATTACCACTAGTCTACCGCGGCCGGTAATAATAATAATTTTTTTGTATATAGATTTTCAATGTTTACACATATTTCTGTGCCTAAGGTTTTATTTACCTTCTCCACTCGTCTCTATCCATCCACTCCATGTCCTCCAATCCCCTTGTTACCATTCCAGTTCTTATTTCTTGCATCCACGAGTTTCGAGATCTTCCTTTCCTTCTTCTTCCAAGTGGACACTATTCCAATGTTTTTCTGGGTAATCTTTCCTCTTGCATTCGTCGAACGTGCACATACCAACTTAATTGCTTGTATTTTATATAAAATACTATTGAGTATCTAATATTGATGTTTTCCTCGTATGACAGTATTTCTTATTTTTTATAATTTTGAACATCTTGCTGCTCTCTTCCAAAAATCCATTTCCATCGACATAAGTTAATAATAATAACCTATAATTTAAGTAATTGGCTTGGTAAAGAAAGTTTGAAATATAAGGGAATAATAAAAGTGTACATGGAACACGGCTATAGGTTTTTTATATTGTCTAAGGAAATATGTAGTTAGCTTTCTTTTACTGTTTTTTAGTCGGGCAGTCCTTGATATATGAGGGGAGGGAATTCCAGAAAGGTTTACGTAGTTGTACTTTTATTTTAATGACCCTCTTTAACAGCTCAGGTAATTATCATAAGTAATGCCACGAGTGATTTCCAAATTATCGAGAAATTCACGACCCACGAAGTGAGGAGTGAATTTATCTAGAGAATTTGGAAATCAAGAGTGTCATTTGTTAGGATTATTTAACGAATAAAATTAAGCTGTTTACTCACAAATCATTGTTTAACTATAGTTATTTTAAAATATAGTCATTTTAAAATATTTGTATATTTAATGTAAACGGCGATGTTTGAAAACAAATCAGAAATGTGAGGTTATGTTCATTCACTGCTGCTTGATCATATTATTTATTGCCAAATAGGATCGCAATATTGTAAGAGTGCACCCAAGTGGAGAAATAATTAAACACATCGAACTATATATCATAATCAACATTACGGGTTATTCATTTATTTTTTTACTAAACAACTCAGTAAAATAAAGGAATCTTTTCATTATTTGCTATATTCAATGTATTTGTTGGAGGAAAAATAATGGTCTAACCTGTTCAGAATAATAAAAAAGGAGGAGCTTTCGTTATCACAAAAGCAGGAGCTGATAAAGAGAGATCGATAAATAGCGAGGTGAAACACGACTGTCATTGGTGTAAAACAGAATTCATTGAAACGTGATTGGTCATTGACTACCATTTGCGACATGAGTTAAATAGTCATAAGTAATGCCACGGGTGATTTCCAAATCTAATATATAAAAATGAATGTTTGTTTGTTTGTTCGTACTTTATGCGCGGCCATACCGTTGATTCGATTGTGATGGGTTTTTTTGCAAAATGTTCACGAGATTCCCGGAATGAAAATAGGCTATAACAGAGTTGAGATACTCAATTCCTACACTCTTAAAAACACCCTTTGTAGTGAAAAAGTGAAATGAGTCCCTTTTTTACACACTTTATATTACCTTGGCCTGTATCTGTCTATGTAACGGAATCTTTCAACACGATTTTCACCCACTTAAAAACATAGGATCGACTTGAAACTTTATATACTTGTAAAGGACCAATGACAATACAATAATTTGCCCTTAAATGGCTTACGCTGCCTAGTCCATAACAAATACATAAAATTAATGTACATATATCTCAAAAAATTGCACAAAAAGTCAGTGACAGCATATGTTTATCTTTTACAGACAACACAAATAGCCATTTTTGTCTTTAATTGATGCCAAGGAGATCGAGATAAGTAGATTCCCGGGCAAGCATGTGTTGCCATACCATTCATCCGATTGTCATGGGACATTTTGAAAAATGTTCAGGATTTTCTCGGGAAGGTTATAGGTTATAAGATAATTTTAATTCTCAAGCCCTTCAATCTTAAAAATCACTTTCTATAGTGAAAAACGTGAAAAATGTCGCTTTTTGTGAGCTTAAACGGCTTACGCTGTGTAAACCATAACAAATAGGCCGGCACAAAATTAATGTACACAGAATTGAATATCTCAAAAACCTGTACAGAAAAGTCGTGACAGCATATGTTTATCTTTTAGGGATAACTCACAATAACCATTTTTGTCTTTCATTGATGCCAAGAATATCGGGATAAGTAGATTCCCGGGTAAGCATAGCAGCGCACGGCGGGTATTCTTTTATGGACAACTCAAGATAACGAATTTTGTCTGTCAGCTCTTTTATACCCAGTACATCGGGATGCGTAGATTCCCGCGCAACGCCGGGTAATCAGCACGGGGTATCTAAGATAATAACGATATAAATTTATATTTATTTTTCCTTTTACTTTTCAACTAAATGCAAAAAAAACACATTATCGTTTATTTAGGTGTAGCAGCGTACACGGGGTATAAGCTAGTTACCGATAAATTCACGACTCACGATGTGAGGAGTCAATTTATCGCATTTGTTAGGACTATTTAACGAATAAAATTAAGCTGTTTACTCACAAATCATTATTTAAATAAATAAATAAATATATATATATATATATATTATATATATATATATATATATATATATTTAATGTAAACGGCGATGTTTGAAAACAAATGAGAAACGTTTGTTATGCTTCATTTGTTCATAACTGCAACCAGATCATATTATTTATTGCCAAAGGATCGCAATATCGTAAGAATGCACCCCAGCGGAGAAAAGAATGAAACACATCAAACTGTTTATAACCAACATTAAATGAATTATTTACAGATAGAGGCGAAACCATGATGTAATTATAGGGCTTATGTGTTGTTCATTTTGCACCACCCACAGGCAAGTGTACAACTTTGCCTTAGATTTTTAAGAATAGTGATAGGACAGAGATTGAAAAGAACCCTAAGGCCTCGAGTGTTCTAATACCATTAGGGTCTGAAGAAAACAAGAGTTTAGCCAAGGGAGGCTAGATAGGAACGTTGGAAGAGAGAACTGATATAGGAAGGGGAAGAAATATCAGTTCGGTCGAATGCCTCACCATGCTGACCAGTGCATTTGCTGAGTGGCCCTTCCCTTCGGTTCATCATCAATATATACATGACTACTAACAGCTGCACCACGTGAAGGAGAGAGATAGGACTCTAGGCTTGTGTCCAGGTTGGTTCCCGCAATCAATCAAATTATTGAAGGAATTGCGTGGTCTCCCCCTGTTAATAAAAAAAGCCCTTTCGCAGCCCCAACATTAAAGGTTATTAATTAATTTCTGATGTTCTATGATGTAAATTATATTTTTTCTGGAACGTAAATTCCTGAGAAATAACACGTTTAAGAAAGTGCAAACAATGGATTCTCTTTATTGTGGTATAATAAATTACTACGAATGTTTTTCTATTATATCACCGCAAGCAGTATCTGTTTACATTCGTGCACTATATATACAAACGGGTAGCCGTATTTCTTAGAGAATCAGTCACTGCAAAATAATGCTATGACCTATTCAGAATGTTAAAAAGGAGGAGCTTGATTTTAAAGTAATACATTTAAACTGATAAAATCGAGGTGAAAAACGACTGTGATTGGTTGTAAATCAAAATTCATTGAAATGTGATTGGTCATTGACTCCAATTTGGGGCATGAGTTAAATAGTTGTCGAAATTAAATTATGTGTTTTGAACAGCAAACAAATTTTCCTCTGATGCTAAAAATTTCAGATATCAGGTTCTTTTGCATGTTATAAATCTCCGACACGGGACCCACGGCTTTATTTCTCTTCCGAATTAATCTATGATCAAAATTTGTTGTCATTAAAATGCATCAAGACTGGCCAGGTTTGAATTCGCGTACATCGAGTGTCCACTAGTCCATCAGGACCGACATGATATAGGATGCCTTTGCTTGAGGAGAGAATTCCATTGCAGTTTCTTGGAAATAATTGTTTGTTTAAAATGTTAATCAACCGCGGTAAGCTAGTGGTTATGCTCCTTGACTCTGATGCGGAGGGTCGCGGGTTCTAATCCGGCCGGGGTTGATTGATTTTTTTTTAGGATGGAAAAATCCAAGGAGCAAAAATATTTTTTTTTGTCTCAGAAAGAAAAATATGTGATTCTGATAGTATTTTTTCTCCTGAATTCAAATATGATATCGGGTTTTCTCCATCACGCAAGGTTTCCGAGAGAACAGGAATTTATAATTTCAAACACATTAATATTTTCTACATTCGTAACTACACAATATTCCAACATTCGAACTCACCTAGAACGTAAGAAATGACGATTTTCTGCTATATTTCGCCTGTGGAACATCCCTCTTGATGGTCCAGCAATAATCGGCCAGCATATTAGGATTCCATTTGCCTTGATATCTCTTTTCCATAGCTGAATTCCCCTGATGTAAGTGTTCCCTGTTTTATTTTACAATGGACAAATGGACGAAAAAAGTTTATTAAAAAATAATTATTTAAATCCATTAATTGGAATTGAAATAAAAAAAAAACTGTGCGTGATGGAGAAATTCCGATTACATAATTGAAAACATGATAAAAAACTGCATTGAGTACAACTATTGGTACTCATGAGACAAAAATCATGTGGACCAGTGTTTTCAGGCACGTAAAAAATCCTTAAGCCTGAATAAAAATGGCTATTAACAAAATTTACAGACCTCAACGTCCTAGTAATAACTTAGTTGCCTGTTAGATGTATCATTGAGTCCATATGTTGACCGCATGCCATCCATGACATCTAAGAGCAAATAAAGTACTAAAAATTAACTTGGTCTAGTAACTCCTTACAAAGGAGAGGCTACGTCATTATAGATTAGATAAGATTATACAGGGGATGATTGGAAAACATTAGCTCAGGATAGGGATTTGTGGATAATATATGTCTGGGCGGCCATGAACCTGCGGGTTCGACAGTGCCAGTGACTTAGTTTAATACAGATTTCTTCATTTATAACCTAATGGGCACACGGCGTTTTGCCTGTAGCAAGAGCTCGGGAGAAGCGAAATGCCGTGTGCCCATTAGGTTATAAATGAAGAAACTTCTATTTTTTCACTGATTTAATTTTAAATTTTAAATGTTTTACTTCATCTGTATTAAAATATAAATTAAATTTGAATTTGTACATGTTACAGGTTTAGTGTTGCTGTGCAGTGTGGCAGAGGGGCTGAAAGGAACGGCTCTTGTGATCAGTAAGTTGAAAGGAAAGACTGAACCTCCCCAAACTGTGGCCGAGAGCAGGAGTTCAGATGAAGAGGTACGTAAAATATTCTACACGATACAATTCAATCAGATGAATAAATAACATTTCTGTTAATGTTTTATTCCATTAGATAGATAAAAAAAATAAATTCAAAATTCACGTATCTATTAGTTGAGATATTGTGACGTCAAACTCTCGCTTTACATGTAGACAAACCTTACAACCCGGCGATATCAATAAGCATTGGCCTACTTTTTTCTCTTATTTGTATCTGTTTATGTAATCCAAGTAGGGCCTAAACGTATGTATAAATAGTATGGACTTAACATAAAAATATATCCATTGCACAAATTATTCAGTAATTTTAATCTTAAAATTCGAAAACTATTAAAAAATAATAAGTGCACAGACACACAGTAAAATAAACAGATCTACAGACATTTTGTCAAAATCTTCTTCTTCTCGATTGTCATAGTTCAGGCTTATTTACTCGTACTAGCCTGCTACTCTTTCTATCTTTTCTTTGGCTTTCCCAAACTTCTTCTTCCTCGTGGTGAATAGTTGTATACTGCTTTTGGCATTCTATTCTCAGTCATCCTTGTTAAGTGTTATTTCCAGTTTGTTTTGTATTTCACTATTCATGTGTTTAATTCCTCTACTTTTAGTTGTCTTATTTCTGTGTTATGTTTTTTTTTGTCTGTTCTTTGATATCCTACTATTGGTCTGAGGAATTTCATTTCAGCAGCTTGTATTCTGGCAGATTGTCGTGTTGTCACTGTCCATGTTTCGGGTCCGTTAGTAATAATAGGAACTGCCATTGTCTTGTATAATTTCATTATAGAGTATTTCCTGGCTTTATTTTCCAAAGTTTTTTTTTAGTGTTTCTGGTATATAATTAAACTTATTTAGTTTGTTATTTATATAATTTTGTCAAAATATAACGTCAATTTGCAAGAAATTGGTAATATGGAAATATTTAAATATGAAGGAACCATTCTCTTGATTTTTGAAGTATTTCTGAATATGTAGGATATTTCCTTCCTAAGGTCTTTTAATGTACGCTATAAAAGCACCTATTTTGCTTTTGACTTAAAATGTAGGGATAGAGTAATAAATCAATAAATTGACTACACCACTCTGAATCTGCAGTTTATGTAATGTGTCGACCGCGGTGATCTAGTTGTCTAGTCGTTATATTCCTAGCCTCTGGTCCCGAGGATCTTGGATTCAAGCCCCGCCGGGGTTCATGGATTTTTTAGAATGAAAAAATCCAAAGGACAAATTCTCCGGGAGAGTCTTTAATCAGTATGTCCCGAGACCGAACGTTTTCAGGCTCGTAAAAGAACAAGCCTGAATAAAAGCCTCTGTGCAAAATTTAACAGACTTTAAACTCTCCTAGTAATACCTTAGTTACTTAATAGATGTCTCATTGAGTCGAAAAGCTGAGCACGTGTCAGTCATTGCCATCTGTAGAGAAACAAATGTAACTACATTAGCACGGTTCAAGTATAAACCTTGTAAGTACGACCATGATTGAAAGTTCAACTTCTTACATTTTGGGGTTGCCAACCTATATAAGTATAACTTACATATTTCAAACCACGTGTGGGAAATAAAAAACTGCCCTCTATGTATACTACATACAATGTATATAAAAATATCCAAACGGTAGTGTTAATATACATAAACAAATATACGAAACAAATCACTGCATTTTAAATGAACTGAACTTCATTTGAAACAATATAAAACAATAAATACGTACTTGTCGCCATTTTGTCACTAATTGGTCTCACGGCCTCCTGTAGTTTTAACTAATAAACATTGCCCCGCTGTTAACGTTAGGCAATTGTTTATAATGAACGCAAATATTTCCAACAAATATGTTATTATTTGACTATATTCATTATTTTAGAAACACCAACGCGCAAAAATTAATGTACAACGCACGTTTGTGAAGTGTTTTACAGAATCTCGGAAATTAAAAACCGAGCCATCGCTCGGTTTTTAAACATTTTCCTCACTTCTGTAAAAACCACTTCCCCAACTTCGCATCGTAATATACTTGTTGAATTATCGTGTCTTTTTTTTTTTTTTTTTCCAAACTCGCATTTCTCTTTGGCTAAACATATTGTTTTCGCAATAAATAAATTTAATTATCTAACGTATAAAAATAAATGTTTGTTTTTTTGTACTTTATGCGCGGCCATACCGGTGATCCAGTTGTGATGGGGCTTTTTGCAAAATGTTCAGGAGATTCCCGGGATGAACATAGGCTATAAGAAAGTCGTGATACTAAACTCCTTCACCCTTAAAAATTGCCCTTTGTAGTGGAAAACGCGTAAAGAGTATCTCTTTTATCGCTTAAATGGCTTACGCTGCCTAAACCATAACAAATACACAAAATTAATGTACACAGAATTGAATATCTCAAAAAGGCTCTACAAAAAAAGTCCGCGACAGCATATGTTTATCTCTTACGGATAACTCACAATAACCATTTTTGTCTTTCATTGATGCCAAGAAGATCGAGACAAGTACGTAGATTCTTGTGCAAGCATAGCAGCACATGGCGAGTATTCTTTTACGGATAACTCACAATACCGAATTTTATCTTTAAGCTCATGTATGCCAAGAAGATCGAGATAAGTTGATTCCCGGGCAACACCGGGTAATTAGCACGGGGAATGTTAAAATAATTACGATATACATTTATAATTATTTTTCAGTTTACTTATTCAACTAATCATAAGAAGTATATTAAATTATTTTTGTCTTTCAGCTCATTTATGCCAAGAAGATCGGGATGAGTAGATTCCTGGACAACGCCGGGTAAACAGCACGGGTTATCTAAAAATAATTACGATATACATTTATAATTATTTTTCAGTTTACTTATTCAACTAATCATAAGAAGTATAGCCTATTAAATTATTTTTGTCTTTCAGCTCATTTATGCCAAGAAGATCGGGATGAGTAGATTCCCGGACAACGCTGGGTAAACAGCACGGGTTATCTAAAAATAATTACGATATACATTTATAATTATTTTTCAGTTTACTTATTCAACTAATCATAAGAAGTATATTAAATTATTTTTGTCTTTCAGCTCATTTATGCCAAGAAGATCGGAATGAGTAGATTCCTGGACAACGCCGGGTAAACAGCACGGGGTATCTAAAAATAATTACGATAGGCCTATACATTTTCTCATCCACTTATTTAACTAAACATAAAACATATTAATTTTCGTATTTCACCTCATTTATGTGAAGAATGATCGGGATAAGTAGATTCCCGAGAAACGCCGTGTAATCAGCACGGAATATCTAAAAAATATAAATATTGTTTTTCCTTTCACTTATTCAACTAAACATAAAAACACATTAATTTTCATTTATTTAGGCGTAGCAGCGCACGCCGGGTATTAGCTAGTACTAAATATATAACATATACTAAAATACTCTGAACCTAGATAAAATATTGTGGATAGGCCTAACACTTTACAAGTTAGAGATTGTCACTACTCGTTCAAATAACCAGTTTGCTGTGAGCCTATTTTGTATTAATCACGTTGGACACGACCCTTTAATTTAAATTGTCTGTTACGGATAAGATGAATTTCTGGAGTGCTTTTTGATTAAGAACAACAGATTAATAGTATGGATATCGTGATTTTCATTTTTACAACATGTTATTGTCTAGAAAATTAGAAAGTAATTCAATAAACAGACCTTCTATTTCTGGGTGTGCAATATTTTGAAAGACCTTGGCCCGCATGATGCTACTCTTAAGACCTTCCTTTCTCTGGATGAGTTCATTCAGATAAGAATGCAAATTAACTGTCTATGAAAAATCACAGTTAATCTTCTACATGATCCGTGAGCGGCATCTTAAAAACTGAGATCTGATTTGTAGCCATGTAATAACTACCCAATGCTTGTTTGCAGCATCAATAATCATTACTTATTCATATAACAGTCGTTTTGCCTCTAACGCTTCTTCTTCTTTTTCTTCTTCATTTTTTCATCTTTTTCTTCTTCTTCTTCTTCTTCTTCTTCACTTCACGGGCTAGGCAAAATACCTATTCCGCCTCAAAGTTGTTCTGTCCATCTTTTCACTGGCCTTTCTACATTCCTTGAACCTCTTGGCTTGTAGTTAAATGCTGCTTTTGGTAATTGGTAATCTTGTTACGTTCATTCTTTCTACATTCCTAAACCATTTTCTCTATATTCTTTGATATTATCATTTAATGGATATACATATATATATATATATATATATATATGCACTCTTTTTTCTTTTCATACCACATTTGCCTTCATTGCCAAATGTCAAAAATATATTTATCATATCTATATATATATATATATTTAACTCTGTTCTTATATCTTCATTCTTTAATCGATCCATTCTTGTGCAGCCTTATATTCTTCTAAGGAAATTCATTTCTACACTTTGTATTCTACTTTGCAATTTTTTGGCCATTACCCAAGTTTCTCTCCCATAAAGTAATGCAGGAACTGCCATTGTTTTATAAAACTTTAATCTAGTATCTCTTCTTCTTGTTTTGTTCTTTAATGTTTTATGTATAGTTCCACATATCATTTGAAATCTTGACAGTTTCACATTTACGTCTCTTTCAGTTTTTGTGTTTATAGTAAAATTACAACCCAAATAATTAAAATTTGTTATTTGTTCCAGAGGTTTGTTGTCTATTATGATTTTTCATCTTATATGTTCACTTCCCCAAAATGCCATTATTTTCGTTTATTTCATTTGATATTTTAAAATTATATTCTTGGCATAACTGATTTAATTGATGTAAAGAGTACTGTAAATTATTTTCATTTTCTTGAATAATAACCACATCGTCAGCATACATTAAAATATTTAATATTTTAAAATGGTCCATTCTTATGCCTACATTAACATTATTTTTCTAATTTTGGATGATATTATTAATATATAAATTAATAAGGGTAGGTGATAAACTACACTCTTGTCTTACTCCTCTATTTATTAAAATTGATTCTGTCTTTGTTGTGCCTATATTTATTATAATTTGAGATGTTTAATATAAACTTTGTATCAGATAAATTAATTTTGCGGGGTAGCCGTGTATTTCCATAATTTTCCATAACTTATCTCTATCAACACGATCGAATGCCTTCTCAAAATCATTAAAAGCAAAATGCGTCTGTAGGTTACGTTCTCTCTTTTTTTCAAATATTTGCTGTAATATGAATAAATTATATGTTGTTGATCGCCCCGTTCTAAAGCCACTTTGGTCTTCTTATAGTATTGCTTCTGCTATTATTGTAAGTCTTTTATTTATAATCCTTGCATAGATTTTATAAATTGAATTAAGTAGGCTAATTCCTCTATAATTTTTACGTTCTCTTCTATCTCCTTTTTTTATACAATGATATGACTTCAGCTATATTCCAACTTTCTGGTATTCTAGTTTCTCCAACATTCATTAAATAAATTCAATATTCTCCAATATAAAAATGTTCCACCATATTTTAAAAGCTCCGTATTTATCTGATCAGGACCAGCTCCTTTTCTATTTTTAGTTTCTTTTAAGGATTCTTGAAGTTCATCAAATGTAATCATATCAGTTTGAATTTCTCCTTTTTTCATTATCTGAATATAATTCTTGCTTTTCTTCATCTTCTTCTTTTTCTTCTTTACACCACAAATTCCAGAATTTCTGAACGCTTCGTTCTTTAACTACTTTGTGAAGGTAAAATTGTATGCTTTCACGGGAAGTGTCTTGATTCCTGTTTGGTTCGTCTTCCGGGCTAAAAGGCCGTGATTCAGTTTTCTTGAAACTCGACGTTTCGTCTACTACTTGCGGTAGGCATCTTCAGGAGATTATGCGTACTCTCTGTGAACTCCTCACATGCAGCTCCACTCCAGTCTGCAGCCGATAGTTAAGAACAGGTTATAATTAAATATATTTGTTAGCATTTGTACTGAATATTTTAATCATCTTTTATTCATACCTTGAGTGAGAGAGAAATTATTATTAATAGTATATATTTTTTTAATTCCCGAGATTATCATTTCGACATTTCTGGTGTTGTCTCCTGGCATGGCGTAATTATAACCAACTTCTGAGGTTGGGGCGCCTGCAAGGCGGGGTTACGCTGCCCCGATGATATGAGAGTTGATGATGATGGTAAATTTGCGCCAGGGATTGCTTAAAACTAAACTTAATCTAATTAGGTGAATATGATATAAACGATAATGATGGCCAGTTGGTGTTCGGGGACCGTTTTGGCCTTAAAGTTTCCTGATATTTATCTTACAGGTAAGGAAAAACCCCGAAGAAAAACTTCACCCAGGAAACTTATCCCGACCGGGGATCGAACCCGGGTCCGCTGCGTGACAAGGCAGCACGCTACCACGAGACCTCAGCGGTGGACTAAGAGGGAAATTATTTATGGTTTAAAATTAAATTTTACAATATTATATTATATAGGCCTACTATTTTTGCATAAAATATCAGCATACACACACATGACTGAACAATTGTTTAGTACAATTTAATACATTAATTTAGTGTCAATTATTTTTATTAAATTGATTTATTAACCCTTCTTACGATGTTATTAATTTTATTACCTGTCTATATTTTAATACATGAAATTGCGTAGAAATAAATACTGGAATATAGCCATACATCTAAGAGCTTTTCAATGTTTAAGAGTGGTGCCAGTGACTTTTATGTCATATTACGTTACAATAAACAAATTTATGTGAATTGGATTACATAATGACGCCTGATAGTACGCGCTTTTTTGTCCGATCCCTGCATCACCATATACAGTATAACGACTCGTTAAAAACCCCATATGTTGCATTCAAATCCTATATGCTACTAGTTAATAATCGGCGTGCGTTGCTACGCCTAAATAAATGAAATATTAAAGGTTAATAAATAAATTAAATTGTTGCAGTACTCTTCACATCAATTAAATCAGTTATGCCAAGCATATCAAAAGTAAAAACTAAAATAATGGCATTTTGGGGAAATGAACATAAAATATAAAAAAAATCATAATAGACAACAAACCTCTAGAACAAGCAACACATTTTAATTGTTTGGGTTGTAATTTTACTATCGACACAAAAACTGAAAGAGACATAAATATGGAACTGCTGAAATTTCAAATGATATGCGGAACTATACATAAAACATTAAAGAACAAACTCAGAAGAGACACTAGATTAAGTTTTATAAAACATTGGCAGTTCCTGCATTACTTTATGGGAGTGAAACTTGGGTAATGACCAAGAAATTACAAAGTAGAATACAAAGCACAGAAATGAACTTTCCAGAAGAACAAAAGGCTGCACAAGATTTTATCGGATAAAGAATGAATTTATAAGGACAGAGTTAAATATATATCCATCGAATGATAAAATCAAATAATATAGAGATAAATGATTTAGACATGTAGAAAGAATGAATGTTACAAGATTGCCAAAAGCAGCATTTAACAAGGAATGTAGGAAGGTCAGTGAAAAGATGGACAGAACAGCATTACCGTGAGGCGGAACAGGCAATTTGCCTAGCCCGTGAAGTGAAGAAGAAGAATTAAATTGTATGTTATATGTTTAGACGAACCAAACATGGCGGTTCGGATTTCAGGTAAACCTCCACTTCTAATTGTCGGATTTCGCTCATTTTTATACCTACCTCGGTTTATTTTAATGGAATGTAGCTACTGAGTTTAATTGGGAAACATCGAAAATTATGACCGCAAGATAGATTTTTAAATTTTCACTTCAGGTGAACTCCTACACCTAATGGTTTTAGAGGGTCCAATTGTGAATCTAAACCATCCAGGGACCTACTCAGACACACAAAAAAAAAAATCAAAATCAGTCCTGTCGTTTAGGAGCAGTTCAGTGACATATACATGTACAGAAGATATATATATATATAATTTTTTACTATTGCAAAAGTTATTTTCAATTAATTTCCAGCAGTGTATCCCTCAAAGAAACATAGGCCTAAAAGTGTATGGAGAATCATTTTGTTACATCGAATTCCTTCTTTATGTAAAATTTTATTTGCCTGCTAGTCGTTATTTTAATACCCTTTCATTATTACATTTCTTTCACAAATGTGTTTTCTTTAAGGGAGGTGATGGGTGAAAAATTGACCATTTGAGATCAAAATTGGATTTTTTTTGTACTAAAAAGTAGCCTGCACTCTAATGTATTTGTTGGCAAAGTTTCAGAGACCTATGGAGCTTCTATGTGTCCTAAATTACGTCAGAGCTAAAAGGCTGCGCCAGTTAAATACCTCCTGCATGCAAATCTTTAAACCTATTTTCCCACACTTTTATTTTCACTGCATTTTTGTACATTCAAAATGTAATGGAATTCAGACAATTTATCCTAGAGGGTTCAAATTTTTACTGCATGTCCTAAAAACAATGGGTAACAAAGTAGTGCATAGGTTTCATGATTGAAGTAGTATTTTAAGAAACAAAAAAAAAATGTATGCAATTATTATTTTTTTGTTGTAAATCCACGCATGAGGAACATTATTTTTTGTCTCCCTTTGTATTCATATTATAAGAATTCTAATACATGATGTTTTTCTAAATATTTTAGAGGTCTTGCAAAAAAATCAGACATTTTACTAAAAATTGTGGAACCCATTTAATTATAATATATACAATTTTTTAATAAAAATATTTTAAAACTCATAAAATAAATGTCTCACAGGAATGAAACTTAAACACATAATTATGTATCATGCAGTGAATGTTCGTACAAAAACATCAAGTCTCTAGCTCAAAAAATGTAGAAAATAGAAATTTCACCCATCACCTCCTTTAATTCCGTATTTCTTCCGATTAGCAGTCTTTGAGCTTAACATGTAGGTTGTACTCAATCATTTGAAAATCACTTTACCGTCGATTTATTTAAGCCTGAATTCAAACTTTGAACCATTTAGAGATAAAACTCAGCCTTTCTCTTTGGTGAAGAGGTAGACATCTTATATCCCGAATCATCGTAGCAGATTCACAAGGAAACAGTCAACCTTTGCATATTTGAAGAAAATAATTCCCTTCGAATATGATTTATCCATCATTGAGATGTATGAAATGAATAATAAACACATCGAAAGAAGTCGTACTGGCTTTATAATCTGATGTAAAATTGCTATTTGTAAAATAGAAGCAAAGGTTTCATAACATTTGGTGCGCGGGAATTGATAACGTATATCTTCTTCTTCTTCCTCTTCACTTCACGGGCTAGGCAAAATTTGCCTATTCAGCCTCACAGTTGTTCTGTCCATCTTTTCTCTGGCCTTCCTATATTCCTTGAACCTCTTGGCTTGTAGTTGAATGCTGCTCTTGGTAATCTTGTTACATTCATTCTTTCTACATGTGTAAACCATTTCTCTCTATATCCTTTGATTTTCTCATTCAATGAATATATATTTAACTCTGTTCTTATATCTTCACTCTTTATCCGATCCAATCTTGTGCAGCCAATTGTTCTTCTAAGGAAGTTCATTTCTGTGCTTTGTGTTATACTTTGTAATTTTTTGGTTATTACCAAAGTTTCACTCCTATAAATTAATGTAGGAACTGCCAATGCTTTATAAAACTTCAATCTAGTATCTCTTCTTGTTTTATTCTTTAATGTTTTATGTATAGTTTATGTATAGTTCCACATATCATTTGAAATTTCGATATAAGACAAAAACTTGCGTTTAGATTGGAACTCGCCCAGGTAGCTCAGTCGGTAGAGCATTGGCCTAGAAAGCCAAATATCCTGGGTTCGAGTCACAGTGTGAGGGTATAATTTTTCTCTTCAAATATGATTTATCCATCATTGAGATGTATGAAATGAATTATAAAAAAAATTGCAAGTCGCAACTTACCTTGAAATTTCTTTCAGAGAGGAGTTGTGATCATGGGAGTGTCCAAAATAGTATCTGCTGTTTTTAAACATAGGCAAAGAAATCGTAGCTAGAATCCAGCAACTGCAACCCATGAAGCAGATGGACTGCCTTCTAGGGCAGAGGAGTGCGAGTGGAGTGAGGCCAAATGGACGCGGATGGCAGATTGTTAGGGTTATCTAATGCACCAAATCGGAGTTGTATTACATCTGTGTAGTTAAAGTGAGAGATGTGGCACTGGATTTTAGTACCTTGCAGTTAAAAAGGCAAATCTTTTTTTTGGACACGACCTTTGTACATCACAACGCTGTTCTGTAAAAAAATTCAAGGTAGGTTTCGCTACGCAACGGTGGATAGTATCCTTGACAGTTAAAGCATTAGTCCCTATAGGATGTTGGTTACCATTTTGTCTCTGGCATCGACGTTCGCGACTTCAAACCCGGTCAGGATCGATGAGGTTTTAAGGATTTACAAATAGTGAGTGTAGCCCTAATTTTCTTCGGAAGGAAAATATAGTCATGAGTCCCGAATCGCCATTTTCTGCATGAAAAAATCCTCAAGTTTGAAAAAAAAAAGTATTTGAGTAAAATTTGTCGACCCTTTCACGTCCAGATTTCAATTTCAAAGTTAATGACTTAAGTTATTAAAATTCATGATACAATTCTGTTGAGGTATTAAGTCACAATAATATTTTTTTTAAATAAAATTATAAAACAGTCGCCTTGCAGGTCCGTCTCCTCAACTTAAGATGTTTTAATGCTCTGTAGGCCTATCGGGACTAGTCCCAACATCAGCAGAAAGAAGTAGGTCTGAATTTGTTGACCCTCGTTGAAGAACTCAAAGTGAGGGTCAACAAATAAGATTTAAGATTTAAGATTTAAGATTTATTTAGCCTGGTGGAGTTAAGGCCATGTGGCCTTCTCTTCCACTCACCAGGACAAACATATATTACATAAGAATATAACAATCTTAATTAACTCTAATATTAAACACTAAGTAAAAATTTGATCAAAAGATAATATCTAATATACATATTACGATCTATAATGCAACCAGTTAATGTTAGTTAAAATTAAGACTAAAACTAATAATAAAATGTATACAAGCAAGACACATTAAATTGTCCCTGTCTAGTGTATATAAAAAACAAAGGAAAATAATGAGATATAGAAAACTAATTTTATGATTATACAATATTTAAAACAAAACAAATGAAAATATTTGTTATTCTTAATATTATTTTCATAAATAATTAAATTTATTAATTGTTAAAATAATATTATCAGTGATGTGTATAAGGTAGTTTGTTATTAAATAATTCTTTAATTTGTTTTTGAAGGATGTTAGAGTTTGACAGTCTCTGACATAGGGCGGAAGGGAATTCCATGTTTTGGTAAGTGAGACCGTAAAAGATAATGAATAATATACAGTGTGATGAGGAGGGATATAAAGGACAATGTGCTGATGGGATCGAGTGTCAAGATTATGTGTGTCGGATAGTCTGATGAAGCGGCGTGTGATAGATAAATATAGGCGATGATGTGTGAAGGATTTTATAGAGAAGGGATAGTGAATGGACAGTTCTACGATCTCTTAGACGAAGCCACGATAATTGTTCCAGGGACGGTGTAACATGGTCAAATTTGCGAATACCACAAATAAAACGTGCGCAAGAATTATGAACACGTTGAAGTCTTTGAGTGTAAATAATATTTAAGTCTGTAAAAAGAGTGTCAAAATAATCAAATTTGGGCACTGCAAGTGTTTCTACTAACATTTTCCTAAGAGCGAATGGCAGACAATTTCGTATGCGATTTAATGAATGTATTATTGAGAAGACTGTTTTGCATGTATGGTTTATTTGTGTATTCCAATTTAAGTTGTTGTTAATAAATACTCCTAGAATTTTTACAGTCTCACTATAAGGGATTTGAACTCCGTTTACTGACACATGCGAGACTGTGTTTAGGTTAATTGTAGATAATAGTCTCTGATGACCCATAATGATTGATTGTGACTTTGTAGGATTTAATTGCAGTCCATATTTAACTGTCCAAGTCATTAGTGAGTCAAGATCCTCGTTAATTTTGGCAACAGCGTCATTTAGTGAATATTGTCTGTGTGGATGTAGATTTGCATGTCGTCTGCAAATAAATTATGTTTGCAATGCTTTAGGGAGTTAGATATGTCATTTATGTAGAGTGAAAAAAGCAAAGGTCCAAGTACCGAACCCTGTGGAACCCCAGCTTTACGGAAGGACCAAGAAGAACATAATGTATGATTTCCTATAACAGATTGCTGGCGCTCATGAAGGTAGGAATTGAACCATTTCGTGGCACTATCAGAGAGTAAGAGGTTTTTAAGTTTATGCAACAATAAGTCCAAGTCTACCGTGTCGAATGCTTTACTAAAGTCCAGTAATGTAAGAATGGTAAGTTTTCGATTATCAGCAGCTTCGGCGTATGTCTTCGCAAATATTTAGTAGAGCAGTATTTGTATTGTGTCCTGTCCTGAAGCCTGACTGAAATTGATCTAGAAGGTTGTAATCATTTAGGTATTCAGTCAGTTGTTTATGGACTAATCGTTCCAGAGCTTTTGAAAGAGTAGGTAAAATGCTAATGGGTCGAAAGTCGTTCGGGGTTGAGGGCGTTTTAACTTTGGCAGTGGACGTACGAGGGCTTGTTTCCACAATGAGGGATATGTAGAAGTTTGTAGTGAGGAGTTAAAAATATGAGTTATAGTAGGTAGTATAGCTTCGATTATTTTATTCAGTAAAGTAATATTTATACGGTCAGTTCCTTCTGCTTTGGTTTTTATTCGCATGATGGCTTTCTTTACGTCGTAGTCTGTAACATATGAGAAGTGGAAATGTTCTCTGTCGGGTTGATTTGTCAGTGATAATTCATTTATTGTTTGTTCTTTATCCTTTGGAGTAGTAGTTATACCTGTGAAGTGATTATTGAGTGTGTCCAGGAAACAGAAATACAGACCTACTTCTTTCTGCTGATGATGGGACTAGTCCCGAAAGGCCTACAGAGCATTAAAACTTCTTAAGTTGAGGAGACGGACCTGCAAGGTGACTATTTTATAATTTTATTTAAAAAGTGTATTATTGTTATTAATAAATAATAGTTCAAAAAACTAAAACAAAACGCTTTATTAGAAAACCGAACTAAAAAATGAAAAATAATTTTAATTTCCAACACGCTTGGGATAAAATTAAAGTGGTCAACAAAAAAATTATCTCCAACACATCTGGAATAAAATTAGAGTTACCTACAAAACAAATAATTTTACCATCAAAAGCGTGGGGTGCTTTTTATGGTTTTTACGTTTTTTTAGAGACTTTACTTTTACCAATATATGTTTTATTATCAAATATATTAATTGATATAGAGCACTACACGCTTTTGATGGCAAAATTATGTTTTTTGTAGATAACTCTAGTTTTATTCTAGATGTGTTGGAGATGATATTTTTGTCGATCACTTTAATTTTATCCCACGCGAGTTGGAAATTAAAATTATTTTTCATTTTTAGTTCGGTTTTCTAATAAAGCGTGTTGTTTTAGTTTTTTTAAACTATTATTTATTTTTCATTTTTTAGTTTGGTTTTCTAAAAAAATGTAAATATCTTTAGATTCGATACTATTGTAGTATGAGCTAAAAGTAATACTCTTCTAAAAAACATCTTCCGGGCCTGATTTGAACCAGCGACCTATGGATTACTGAAATTATATACCACTACAGTCCACCACTCTACCAACTGAGCTACCACAACGATAGACTAAGAAGTCAATACGTCCACAACCTATTAGGCCTATACCGGTCTTTATTTTTTTGATGTCCCGATGATCCTGGCCAGGATCTTAGAAAAAAATCTGAAATTATTGTATTGTCATTGGTCCTTTACAAGTATACAAAGTTTTAAGTCGATCCAATGTTTTTAAGTGGGTGAAAATCGTGTTGAAAGATTCTGTTACATAGATAGATACAGGTCAAGCTAACATAAAGCGTGTAAATAAATAATAGTTTTAAAAACTAAAAGAACACGCTTTATTAGAAAACTAAAAAATGAAAAATAATTTTAATTTCCAATACGCTTGGGATAAAATAAAGTGGTCAACAAAAAAATCATCTCCAACACATATAGAATAAAATTAGAGTTATCAACAAAAAGACAATAATTTTACCATCAAAAGCGCGAGGTGCTCTATATCAATTAATATATTTGATAATAAACAGATATTGGTAAAAGTAAGCTCTCTAAGAAGAAAATGTAAAAATCATAAAAATCACCCCACGCTTTTGATGGTAAAATTATTTTCTTTTTGTTGATAACTCTAATTTTATTCTATATGTGTTGGAGATGATTTTTTTGTTGACCACTTTATTTTATCCCAAGCGTATTGGAAATTAAAATTAGTTTTCATTTTTTAGTTTTCTAATAAAGCGTGTTCTTTTAGTTTTTTAACACTGTTATTTATTTTTTATTTTTTAGTTTTAATATTTTACAGAATAAGATAAATATGTAAATATCTTTAAATTCGATACTCTTGTAGTATGAGCTAAAAGTAATAATCTTCTATAAAAAAAAAAAACCTCCCAGCCGGATTTGAACCAGCGACGTATGGATTACTGAAATTATATACCACTAAGAGTTCACTGCTCTACCAACTGAGCTCTTACAACGATTGACTAAGAACTCGACAAGTCGGCAACCTATTATACCAGTTTTCATTTTTTTGATTTTCGGATGATTCTGGCCAGGATTTTAGAAACAAAATATGAAATTATTGTATTGTCACGGGTCCTCTACACATATACAAAGTTTCAAGTCGATCCAATATTTCTAAGTGGGTGAAAATCGCGTTGAAAGATTCCGCTACATTGATACAAAAAGACTTTTTTTTTTTATTTTCTGATGATTATGGCCAGGATTTTAGAAAATAAATATGAAATTATTGTATTGTCACGGGTCCTCTACAAGTATACAAAGTTTATAGTCGATCCAATGTTTCTATGTGGGTGAAAATCGTGTTGAAAGATTCCGTTACATTGATACAAAAACACTTTTTTTGATTTTCTGATGATTATGGCCAGGATTTTAGAAAATACATATGAAATTATTGTAATGTCACGGGTCCTCTACAAGTATACAAAGTTTCAAGTCGATCCAATGTTTCTAAGTGGGTGAAAATCGCGTTGAAAGATTCCGTTACATTGATACAAAAACACTTTTTTTTTTATTTTTTGATTATTATGGCCAGGATTTTAGAAAATAAATATGAAATTATTGTATTGTCACGGGTCCTCTACAAGTATACAAAGTTTCAAGTCGATCCGATGATTTTAAGTGAGTGAAAATCGCGTTGAAAGATTCCGTTACATAGATAGATAGATACAGGTCAAGCTAATATAAAGCGTGTAAAAAGAGTTAACTCAGCCAGGAATTGTAGTCATATGTCTGGTAATTTCCTATTATTTACATTTTATCGATTCTTAATTTAAATACTGATGCTTTATACTAGGCTCTGGAGAAGTGGTGTGAAAGTGAACCTTGCAATTGAGTGATATCCCAATATATTACCTAAACAATTTAATATATGGAGATATAAACATTGTGTATAGACTATAAATTTCTCACGAAGAAACAAGAGATAACTTTTCTTTTTTATTGAAATTTTACTTTCTTTCCCACTGAAAGATAAATCAGTACCGGTATTTATGTTATATTCTGTAAGAGAAATCCAAGGCCGGAAGGGAAAAAAGTAAACTCTTCTCAATATAACTTCAAAACAAAAGGAAACAATTGAAAATGGACACGCGCTGAATAATAGTATTCCTATGTAACTAATTTTACTTTCAACATCCCTAAATACATAGTTCCAAGATAGTCATCTTTTTGAAAATGCGTATATTCATTCATAAGTGTTCTGCCCAAGAGCAGGTCTTTCACTGCAAACTCAGCATTCTCCACTCTTTCCTTAACTGAGCTTTCCTTTTAGTATCTGCATAAAAGCCATTTATTTTAATATTGTCTATCATTTGATGTATTTTTCTGCCTCTAACTTTCTTTCCTTTGACCATTCCTTCTAGGGCATCCTTCAGCAGGCAGTTTCTTCTTGCCCATTGGCTAATCCAATTTCTTTTCCTCTTCTTTATGAATTCCAGCAGTGTTCTTCTTTCACCCACTCTGTCTAGCACATATCTACTTCTTACTTTGTCCATTTTATACTTTCCATTCTTCTCCATATCCATCTGAAAAGCTTCCAGTCGCTTTTCCTCATTCCGTCGTAATGTCCAAGTCTCTGCACCATACAATGCTACACTCCACACAAAGCACTTCACTAGCCTCTTCCGTAATTATTTTGCCAAAGGTCCGCAAAAAATGCTTCTCTTCTTGTTAAAAGCTTCTTTTGCCAATGCTATCCTCTGCTTTTCTTCTTGACCGCAGTTCATGTCACTCCTAATAGTACAACCCAAGTATCTGAAGCTCTCCTCTTGCTCAATGGCCTCGTCTTTAATCCTCTTGTTTATCTTCATTGGTTTCCTTCCTATAATCATGGTCTTCGTCTTTTATTTATATTTATCTTCATCCCATAATCCTCGCACTTATCATTTAGCTCCATCAGCACGTTCCGCAGTGTCATTGGATCTTATGCTAGCAAAGCCATATCATCAGCAAATCTTATGCACCTAATTTTTCTACCTCCCATGTTTACGCCTCCCGTATTGCTGAACCAGTTCTTCATTAGGTCTTCCAGGTAGATGTTGAAAAGAGTAGAGAACATCCTTGCCTTACCCCTGGTAGTGACAAAAATGTGTAAGTGATAGCGGGGCTCATGACTTTAGAGTTACTTTTAATTATGCAAAGTAATTCTTATTTCTTCTTCTTTATCTCAGTTTGACCTCTCATCTTATATGTACTTTTTACGTGCCACACGCCATTCGGGCCTTACAGTGACACAACCTGTCGGGACAAGGATTTTAAATTTTGGATCCCATACATACTTTTTTTTGACTACACAAAGGCATGGAGGGCCGCCCCGAATGAGCGATCAGCTCAATGCCAGTGTACGGCTGCGAATCTCTGAGTATCCTTGCGAAATGCCACAAAAAGAATCTGCAGAAACTGCAGAATAAATGTCTCAAAATTATTCTTTCGGCCCCGCGTTACACAAAGATAACATAGATGCATGATGCCACGAAGATACCATATATTGATACTATCATAGCGGAAAGGGTCACCACCAGCTTCAACACATAAATGATCATGGAAACTGAATAGTACGCAATATAAGACATCTTCCACAATGGCGTACTACACATAGAAACATATTCGATGAAATAAACCAGCCATAGTACTCAGTAATAAGTAACCAAGGTCAGAAAGGTCAGCGCAGAGTGGCGTGGCTCATTCCGGTCCTAAATCGAGCCGAGCTCTTCAGCGAGATCTATTCGCCTTGGCAATATACATCCATATTAAATCAATAACACATGCTTCAATAAAATAAATCCCCATTAAATCGCCGTGTAATCTAGGGCCAACCAGCTAAGCCCAATAATGAATACACACACGCGAATTCGCCGTCAAGGGGCAAACAAAAGTCCCAGAAAAAGGCATACTGTACAGCACCAATAGCTGTCAATAAGAGAGAGAGAGAGAGAGAGAGAGAGAGAGAGAGAGAGAGAGAGAGAGAGAGAGAGAAAGAGAGAGAGAGAGAGGGGGGGGGCTCCTCCAAGTCCTCCAAGTGGAACTAAACATAGCAAATATGATAATGATGGCCAGATGTTGTTGGGGATCATTTGGTCTTAAAGCTTTTACTGAAATTTGTCTTTAAAGACGAGGAAAAAATCTGAAAAAAAAAATCATCTAGGAAATTTGTCCCGACCGGGGATCGAACCCGGCCCGCTTCGTACGAGACAATGACGCTACCCTGAGACCACAGTCGTGGATTCCATTTCATAATTAATTTATTCAGAAAAGCACGTTACGAAAATTCACAATAGAAACACACATACTATAAGTTACTTCTAAAGACCCTAGATACGATTTGATTTTAGATGTTAAAGTGCCTACAAGAATACATAATCTATAATTGCGCAGCCCAATGCTGAGCCATAGCCTCTCCTTTGTTAGGAGTTACTACACCAAGTTAATTTACTTACCTTTTTTGCCTCTCCTTTGTTAGGAGTTACCAGACCAAGTTAATTTACTTACCTTTTTTGCCTCTCCTTTGTTAGGAGTTACCAGACCAAGTTAATTTACTTACCTTTCTTGTCTCTCCTTTGTTAGGAGTTACCAGACCAAGTTAATTTACTTACCTTTTTTGCCTCTCCTTTGTTAGGAGTTACCAGACCAAGTTAATTTACTTACCTTTTTTGCCTCTCCTTTGTTAGGAGTTACCAGACCAAGTTAATTTACTTACCTTTTTTGCCTCTCCTTTGTTAGGAGTTACCAGACCAAGTTAATTTACTTACCTTTTTGCCTCTCCTTTGTTAGGAGTTACCAGACAAAGTTAATTTACTTACCTTTTTTGCCTCTCCTTTGTTAGGAGTTACCAGACCAAGTTAATTTACTTACCTTTCTTGCCTCTCCTTTGTTAGGAGTTACCAGACCAAGTTAATTTACTTACCTTTTTTGCCTCTCCTTTGTTAGGAGTTACCAGACCAAGTTAATTTACTTACCTTTCTTGCCTCTCCTTTGTTAGGAGTTACCAGACCAAGTTAATTTACTTACCTTTTTTGCCTCTCCTTTGTTAGGAGTTACCAGACCAAGTTAATTTACTTACCTTTTTTGCCTCTCCTTTGTTAGGAGTTACCAGACCAAGTTAATTTACTTACCTTTTTTGCCTCTCCTTTGTTAGGAGTTACCAGACCAAGTTATTTACTTACCTTTTTTGCCTCTCCTTTGTTAGGAGTTACCAGACCAAGTTAATTTACTTACCTTTTTGCCTCTCCTTTGTTAGGAGTTACCAGACCAAGTTAATTTACTTACCTTTTTTGCCTCTCCTTTGTTAGGAGTTACCAGACCAAGTTAATTTACTTACCTTTTTTGCCTCTCCTTTGTTAGGAGTTACCAGACCAAGTTAATTTACTTACCTTTTTTGCCTCTCCTTTGTTAGGAGTTACCAGACCAAGTTAATTTACTTACCTTTTTTGCCTCTCCTTTGTTAGGAGTTACCAGACCAAGTTAATTTACTTACCTTTTTTGCCACTCCTTTGTTAGGAGTTACCAGACCAAGTTAATTTACTTACCTTTTTTGCCTCTCCTTTGTTAGGAGTTACCAGACCAAGTTAATTTACTTACCTTTTTTGCCTCTCCTTTGTTAGGAGTTACCAGACCAAGTTAATTTACTTACCTTTTTTGCCTCTCCTTTGTTAGGAGTTACCAGACCAAGTTAATTTACTTACCTTTTTTGCCTCTCCTTTGTTAGGAGTTACCAGACCAAGTTAATTTACTTACCTTTTTTGCCTCTCCTTTGTTAGGAGTTACCAACCAAGTTAATTTACTTACCTTTTTTGCCTCTCCTTTGTTAGGAGTTACCAGACCAAGTTAATTTACTTACCTTTTTTGCCTCTCCTTTGTTAGGAGTTACCAGACCAAGTTAATTTACTTACCTTTTTTGCCTCTCCTTTGTTAGGAGTTACCAGACCAAGTTAATTTACTTACCTTTTTTGCCTGTCCTTTGTTAGGAGTTACCAGACCAAGTTAATTTACTTACCTTTCTTGCCTCTCCTTTGTTAGGAGTTACCAGACCAAGTTAATTTACTTACCTTTCTTGTCTCTCCTTTGTTAGGAGTTGCCAGACCAAGTTAATTTACTTACCTTTTTGCCTCTCCTTTGTTAGGAGTTACCAGACGAAGTTAATTTACTTACCTTTTTTGCCCATGACATGCGGTCAATATAACGACCCAATTAGACATCTAATAGGCAACTAAGATATTACTACACTCAGATTCAACTCAGGAAGTTACTGTGTGTTTGAAATAGGGAACTGGTTTGCCATTTTAACAGTATTTTCTTGAGAGAAATCCTTATATAAAACTGAAGATTGGAGCATAGCAGGTACATAGTTGTAAGTTGTAGCCGTCCAAGCCACCCCCTCTTAAATAAAAAAAAAACAGTTACTACTTGTCACTGAGCTCGTGACGACCTGTACTATCCTGTGTGAAAGTGTCGACTCTCATATTTACTATAAACTAGTTTGCATGCCGTAAAAGAAAAAAATATGTTTTTAAATGTATAGTACATAGATTTGGAAAAGTACTGCTAACCTTGCCGCTCCACCCCTCCTTAACAAACAAATACCGTTATTATGAGTTTGGAAACATCTACCCTCTGTAGGTAGGGGGACACTGGCATAGCCCATAAGGTCTGTAGTAACTTCCTGGGTTGAATTAGAGTGTAGGATGTTGAAGTCGGTAAATATTCCTTAGAGATCTTTTTATTCGGGCTTAAGAATCTTTTACGAGCCTGAAAATCTTCAGACTCGGGATCCACGGCTTAAAGTCCCTTCCGGAGGACTTGCTCTTTCGATTTTTCCATCCTAAAAATATCCATCGATCCCGGCCGTGTTTGAATCCCTGACCTTCAGGTCCAGAGGCAAGCAGCATAACCACTAGTCCACTGCGGCCAGCATAAATAAGAATGAATTTAAATATATATATATATATATATATATATATATATATATATTTGTAGTATTCTCTCAGATTTGCTTAGATTTACCTTCTATTGATGTTTCAGCACGCAAGTGGAAGTGGTTCAGAAGGTGCTGGAGACGCCTTACCTCTGAGTTCTTCGGGGAGTGATGCATCTAATGGCACCACAAAGTCGCCGCTTACTGGAATACCCCAGATCGACTACATCTTCGATCCAAATTTACCTCGAGAGCTGAATGGTTACAACCTCACCGACTACCCGTTCTATGACAGAGTTCCTGATGACATTGACTTCAAGTGCGACGGATTACACGACGGCTTCTACGCCAGTATTCCTCATAAATGTCAGGTAACTTAATATTAATTTATTTAAATTATAATTAAACGAGAACCTCATAGCAGCAAAATCTGTTCGTATGGTGAACTGAAGTTTGATTACGCTGGTTAACATGATTTTTGTCTCATGAGTACCAATAGTTGTACTTAATGCAGTTTTTTTATCGTGTTTTTAAATATGTATTCGGAATTTCTGCATCACCCACAGTTTTTTTATTTCAATTTCGATTAATGGATTTAAATAATTATTTTTTAATAAACTTTTTTTCATCCATTTGTCCATTGTAAAATAAAACCAAATGAGCAAACTCAAATGATTTCAGCTATGGAAAAGAGGTATCAAGGCAAATGGAATCCTAATATGCTGGCCGATTATTGTTGGACAATCAAGAGGGATGCTCCACAGGCGAAATATAGCAGAAAATTGTAATTTCTTACTTTCTAGGTGAGTCCGAATGTTCGAATATTGTGTAGTTACGAATGTAGAAAATATTAAAGTATTTGAAATTATAAATGCCTGTTCTCTCGGAAACCATGTGTGATGGAGAAAACCCGATATCATATTTGAATTCAGGAGAAAAATACTATCAGAATCACATATTTTTCTTTCTGAGACAAAAAATAGTTTATTTTTTGTTGCTCACTGTTATTAAGCCTATATTAAAACACACTTTAAAAATATATATTGAAGCCGAAGAAACTTAAAAAAAATGATGGAAATAATTTCCAATGTGTGACAAGAATTTTTTCCTAAGTTCCAACCATAAACCATGCGCATGCGCAAACATATACACGATATTTGAACTCGCGTTACTAACCAACCTAAAAGCTAACCTAATGCAATTTAAGTATTCTAACCTGTGAAAGAATGCAACGCCCAAAAATAGGTAGTGTAAATAGTAAGTTCTAATATTTTGAAGTATATGTGTAAAGTTAATTAGTACATACTCTATGTTGCCTGCAATGGAACACGTACATAGTCATTGTTGGCTGCATAGAATATTTGTTAAAATCAATATGGCTGACACGTCTTCACGGTACATATGTAGTTCAATATCGTGATATTCAATATATTCAAATAATCGTTAGAAAACGTGTAAAAAAACACTGTAAATGGTAGTAAATAACATGGAAAATGAAACCCTCAGAGTAAAATTTGACAGGAATTTATTAGAGTACTTAATAAGTCTTGTCACATGTTGGAAAGTTTAGCCAAAATTATAATATACAAACTGGGAAGCTCTTTTTGTGCTCAACTTCATGTAGCGACAGACCTAGAAGGCCCTTAGATTATCAGTCGCAACTGGTCTCGCATCTACATGTATCAGTCACAGATGGATGACATGTGATCATTACGTCGGGTCGCTCAGGCGTTAGAGCTGGGTATCTCAACCAGTAGCTATTATTCATTTTGTGCATGTGTTCCAATTCCAAAACCAAATAAAAACTTAATTAATATTTTCGGAATTATATAAACAAAACTGTTTTTATATACACACTGTCCCATTTATCCTGACCACTCGAAATAACTTTGTACGCAAGTACAAAATGAAAAAATTGTTTTATACAAAATTTGTCCAACTACGAGGGGGAAATAATACCTACGGTTAGTGAAGTTTATAATGATATTTATTAACAAGATGCGAATACTAATTTAGTTTTCTTCAATGGTACTATGTACTTTTTCTTCGACGTTTTAAGTAAGAACTCCAAGGCCTGTTCAAAAATGTATCACAATGTGTTATTCTATTGAATTGAACCTTATTAATGGAGACTTAAAGTGGACTTATTACTGCCATTTAACAGTACTGCCATATGACTTATTACTGCCATATAACAGTACTGCCATATGAATTATGAACAGTAGAACATTCAGATTAAGCACTGAAACTGGTGACCATTTTCAGTGACACGCATGTCCAATTTGCCGAATTAATGAGGAGATTCATTTCTCCACTGTTACCGGCTGAATGGAATTACAAACATGCACAATACGGTTCTGCATATTATCTGGAGTTGTTGGAATATCTCGATAGACAATATCTTAAGGGGGGGACCAACACCTTTAGCCATTGAAAATATGGCATATTTCAATATTTTTTTCTCGGTAACGATGCTGGTTATAGAAATGAAATTTGGTATGTGATACTACATTACAATGTGAGCTTGTTTGTGTACTTAAGTACAATCTAATTCAATCGTTCCATCCATAGTAATTCTGCCCGAGGGCAGGTCCTTCACTGCAATCATGGCATTTTCATGCTATGCTTGCAGCTTTACTAGGGAATTGTAGGTGTGGTAGCTTCCCGTTGCTTTCCACATCGGTGAAGAATTATGATGATGATAATAATGATAACGATGATGATGGTGATGATGGCCATATAATTTCGGGGACCGTTTGGGCCTTAAAGTTTTCCTGACATTTGTCTTACAGGTGAGGAAAAACCGCGATAAAAACCTCACCCAGAAAAACTGCCCCGACCGGGGATCGAACCCGGGCCCGCTACGTGACAAGGCAGCACGCTACCACAGCGGTGGACCTTCAATCGTTATGGTTGATTAAATATTCAAAATACCAGCTGAAAATTTTGCATCGTCTTACCGTTTCCCTGATAATTTTCCTAAATTTCAATATATTTTAATGATTCTTGTTTTATTTTACTCAATAATGTTGTAGCTACAAAATATACTACAATTGTTTAATTATATACTGTGTAAATATTTTATTTTTCATTTCAAATCGATGCATGCTGATTTTTTTTTAAATTAGCATTAAAAAAATATATTTTTTTAAATAAAATATAATAGGTACATTACTAATTGTAGTATATTTTGTTCACCTCTGTAAACTACATATACATACAAAATGTTATCTCAATATCTTGAAAAATTTGGGAGTTATCAGGGAAATTGTATTGAAAAAATGAAGTTATGGAAAACAAGTGACAAACTTACCGAATATGTAGGTACCTTCTAAAATTAAAGGGCTCATTCGAGTGACAGCGTTGCACATTTTTAAACATAACTCGAAAAGAAATAGAGATATCAATGAAAATCTTTTACTAAATTAAAGATGAAGTTGTAATATATATGAAAAAAAATGAAAAATGACTTTTTTTACCCTCAAAGGTATTGGTCCCCCCTTAAATAACTCCGCAGAGAAAAGAACCCAATGGATAAGATCTGGAGATCGAATAGGTCAATGAACTGCCTCTGCACGACCACTTCATGTTACCCTTATTAAAATTATACCAATTAGATTGAACAGGTCTTGTAGTTTAACTTTTACAGGAATTAATCACTATGAGGTAGTGCTTAATTAACGCATTGAAAAAAAGTACACAGTGTCATTGGAAAAAAAAAACAGTCAGTATTCGTATCTTATTAATGTTACAAAGTTCACTAATCGTCAGTATTATTCCCCCCTCGTAGTTGGAGAACTTTTGTATGAGAGTTTTTCGTTTTGTACTTACGTACAGGCGGCTCCATGACGCAAGCAGTTAGACGTTCGCCTCTCACCGCTGGAATCCCGATATCGAGTCTCGGTCACTCCATTTGAGTTTTGTGGTGGTTTTTCTCGGTGTTTTCTTCCGTTTTCCCCTGCCATAATTTCATTCCATCATTTCTCCAAACTTTTATACATTTTTTTAATATACCGTTGTCCTCAACTTCAATAATTCATTTATAATCTTCTTAAAGCTTTTCGGAGTCTTAGCTTCATCTTCGTGACTTTACTTGTTATTGAATTTATTCATGAAGGTGAAGCTAAGATTTCAAAAAGCTTTACGAAGATTATAAATGAATTATTGAAGTTGAGGACTCTTCATCAACAACTAAAAATAGAGGAATTAAACACAACAATAGTGAAATACAGAACAAACTGGAAAGAACACTTGGCCAGGATGATTGAGAATAGAATACCAAAAGCAGCATACAGCTATTCACCACGAGGAAGAAGACGTTTGGAAAGACCAAAGGAAAGATGGGAACAGCAGCAATTTGGAGCCGGAACAGGCTAGTAAATAAGCCTAAACCGTGATGAAGAAGAAGAAGAAGAAGAAGACGATAATTCTTCTGTATTTAGTAACATTTTAAAATATTTTAAAACATTTAAAACCATTTTTATAACTTTATTTCAGAATTTTTAAGTATTTATTCAAATACACATATTGTGATGGTGACTTGCTATTTTCTCCAGAGAGTATATTATATAGTTGGAACCAGTGGATTATCGATGGTTTGCGATTATTAAGGTGTGAAAAAAAGGGCGTTTCATGGGATCCACCCTAGGTTAGAGTAATTGAATTAGATTACGTGTGAGTTAGTTAGTTAGTTAGCTTTTAGGTTCGTTACATTTTAAATGTGTCTAAATACATTTAAAAAATATAATAATCGATATGTGGTTGGATGGTGGGTTATCGCTGGCTCTATAAACTCTGGCGCATACGCACTGTTGTTCTTAGGACTTTGAAAATATATAGGTAAGTTAAAGTGGACAATCCCCGAATTATTTAAGTTGGGGATGACGGTATATAAAAAAGGTAAAAAAGTTTTATAATTATAATAATTATAACCTCAATGGCGTGAGTTAAAAAAGTGGAGAATATTAAAAGTATACATTTCTCCATATTCATCTCATCCATCCCGTTTCATTTTGTTCATCTGCCCCTATGATGGTGCGTCAGGCATGGTCGGCCGGCACCCTTGTCATTCACATACCTCTATGTAAGAGGCTTCATCTCATCTCATCCCATCCCTCGACCCGATCCTGAGTTGTTCACGAGTTGACAATATTATATACTTACGTACACATATTTTCTGGGTAGTCTAGATAAATGGGACACGCTGTATAAATTGTAGGAAGCGCCGTCTAAAATGAATATGTATTGGTAGAATAACAAAAATAATTTCAAACCAAAAGTAAAATATATATATTGACAAATCATGTCTCAGATGGAAATAATAAAAAAAGAGAAGCGGAAGAGGCCATTAAAGTCACACCTTGGAGATAATGACGTTGATGAAGTTGCACTCAAATAAAAAAAGAAGTTTTAATTGAAGGATTAAATCACCTTCGACATAAATAAAAGCTTGCAGTGATAGTAAAAGTTTATTGGTTTGAACTTCTTTGTTTGCAAGTTGAAAGTGAACGCGATGGAGGGTGGTGATCTGATTTCTCCTACACCTGTCATTTTCAACTTGCATATCGCCCTAACTTTCCACAGTAAATGCTGCATTTCTGACTTGAATTCCTGGTCAGTAGTTGCACACATATGTTATCACTAGGATTAGGATTTTTATGACCTAAAACCATTGAAATATGCAAAAAATATATGCACTTATGACTTAAAATTTACAAAAATATGTACTGTAACATAAAAAATATGACCTAATAATATTATAATTATGTAATAATTTCTGTTGTAAAATAAAATAAGTTAAAATATACCTTCTTAGGTAAAATCCGTCGTCCTTAACTTATAAAATATGTAATCTTTATGCCTGTAGGCCTTTCAGAACATCCGTTCCATCTTCAGCAGGTCACTCTTCGCTACAACATCCAGTATGATGGTTGATGCTGCTGGTCCTAATGTGACTTTGTCATCTGGAGATGGAACGGATGTTCTGAAAGGCCTACAGGCATAAAGATTACATATTTTATAAGTTGAGGACGACGGATTTTACCTAAGAAGGTATATTTTAACTTATTTTATTTTATGACTCTCCACCTCAACGGTTTTAACAATGAATTTTATTAGTATTGATTCTGTTGTAAAATCAATTAGTCAGTCAGTGTATGACAATCAACTATTTATTTAAGAATAAAATAACAAATGAGAATCAAGCTAAAGTATGGAATTTGATGTTGTAGCATGCTTTTATTTTATTACAACTATCAGTAGCTATATACATAAGGGAAAAGTTCATACTGTGGATTGAAACTAAATAGGAGAGGAAGATATACCGTGTCCCATTCAAACCTCCCACATTTTAATTAATCATAACTCTCAAAGTATGCGGAATTATGAAATGAGGTTGGTATTAAAAGAAAGATAAAACTCAAAGAGGTTCTGTTTTCATTGTTGTAGTTAATTCATCTGTCGCATGTTGGACAATAATGACATAAAACAAAATGGCAACTCCTCAGCAACAAGCATAAACTGTTTTCTGGTATGCAGAGACGAAGTCAATAATTACGGTGCAAAGAAGTTACCGGAGAGAATATGGAAAAAATACACTTGATGGTTTCAGAAGTTTCTGGCGACTGGAAACGTTAAAAAAGAATCGGGAGGTGCTCGTACACATGTTTCAGAAGAAAAGATTGAAGAAATTAGAGCAGGATAGAGGTGTTTTAGTGTGTGGCAATGAAAATTCTTTGAGTTTTTGTTTCATTTAATTCCGGCCTCATTTTATAATTCCGCATACTTTATTAGTTATGATTAATTAAATTGTGGGAAGTTTGAATGGGAGACTCTATATATATTACAAGAAATAAAATTCTGAGAAATTTAACAACCAAAATTAACATGGAAGGAAGAAATGGTACGATAAAAGTTATTTACGTCTTAAAAGAGTGAAAATATGACGAAATATGATCAATAGATTGCAATAATATGCTGACACACATAAATGGCCAAATATGCATAAATATGACTTAACAAAGTTCTTCAATTAGTTTTTTTTTGTAGAAAAGGCGTTTATGTACATTTAAGAAAAAATATATGCTATATCATAGAAATCCTAGCCCTGGTTATCAGATCAATATCAGAGATATTACAAAAAAATCGTAATTCGAATTCAAGTCAAGTTTTGGAATGTATTTATTAATCTAAAATTATTAAAAAATGTTCGACGCAAGCTGCTATGAGATCACGTCAAAAAATCCCATGTCTGGATTTGTTTCCATTAAATGGCATAACCATTGTTATCAAAAGGAAGAAAGAAAAAAAACGAAAAAATAGTTCTGAACGTCTTATATAAAAAAGCATTTAGTTAATGTTTTCGATAAAATGTGTTGAGAATAATTTCTATACGCTTCAAAAGTACGGTATTAGGCTAATCTTTCTGCGAATTTATCTGATAATAATAATAATAATAATAACAATAATAATAACAATAATAATAACAATAATAATAACAATAATAATGATAATAATAATAACAATAATAATAACAATAATAATGATAATATTAATAATTATTATTATATTTTTATTGTTGTTATTCAGATATAATTTAATATATAAAAATGAATGTTTGTATGTTCGTACTTTATGCGCGGTCTCACCGTTGATCCGATTGTGATGGGGTTTATGGCAAAATATTCAGGAGATTCCCGGGATGAACATAGGCTGTAAGAGAGTTGTGATACTCAACTCCTACACCCTTAAAAATCGCCCTTTGTAGTGTAAAACGTGAAAAAAGTAGCTCTTTGGACGCTTAAATGGCTTACGCTGCCTGAACCACACAAAAATTAATGTACACAGAATTCAATATCTCAAAAAGCTCAACAAAAAGTCCGCGACAGCATATGTTTATCTCTTACGGATAACTCACAATAACCATTTTTGTCTTTCATTGATACCAAGAAGATCGAGACAAGTACATAGATTCCTGTGCAAGCATAGCAGCACATGGCGGGTATTCTTGTACGGAGAATTCACAATAACGAATTTTGTCTTTTAGCTCATTTATACCAAGAAGAGCGGGATAAGTGGATTCCCGGGCATCGCCAAGAAGAGCGGGATAAGTGGATTCCCGGGCATCGCCGGGTAATCAGCACGGGTATCTAAAAAATATAAATTAAAAATAATTTGTCCTTTTACTTATTCAATTAAACGTAAAAGCACATTAATTTTCATTTATTTAGGCATAGCAGCGCACGCCGGGTATTAGCTAGTAAGATATAACAGTTAAGTCTCATAGATTGCGATGGGCAGGGCATGTGCCACGAATGGGAAATGAAAGCGGGGCTTGCAAATTCCTTGAAAAACCAGAGGAAAGGCGACCAGGTAAAGAATGAGACGAGAGAATAACATTTACCATGATTTCAGGGAAGTAGATTATACAGGGATAATTGGAAAATACTAGCTTAGGATAAGAATGTATGGAGAGCTAATGTCCGCGCGGCCATAAACCTATGTGTTCGATTTTGCCAGTGAGTTAATTTAGTATTATTATTCTTCCATCCATAGTAATTCTGCCCGAAGGCAGGTCCTTCACTGCAATCATAGCATTTTCATGCTATGCTTGCAGCTTTACTAGGGAATTGTGTAGGTGTGGTAGCTTCCCGTTGCTTTCCACACCGGTGAAGGTGATGATGATAATGATAAGGATGAAGATGATGATGATGATGATGATGAAGATGATGGCCATATGATTTCGGGGACCGTTTGGGCCTTAAAGTTTTCCTGACATTTGTCTTACAGGTGAGGAAAAACCCCGATAAAAACCTCACCCAGAAAAACTGCCCCGACCGGGGATCGAACCCGGGCCCGCTGCGTGACAAGGCAGCACGCTACCTCGAGACCACAGCGGTGGACTTATTATTCTTATTAGAAAGAAAATTATTATTATTATTATTATTATTATTATTATTATATTATTATTATTATTATTATTAAATTCATTGCATTTATTATGTAATATTGGAAGAAGGAATTCAAATAAAGCAAGTGAAACAAACTAAATTTTGGGAATAATTATGGATAACATTGAAGGTATAGGCAAAGAGAACATAAAACATAGAATTGAATAGAGTAGCAAAATAATATAATCGTTAAATTCCATATGGTGGGATAAGCATATTTGGAAAGACACAAAAAAAAATATTGGTAAAACATTGGTGGAATCTGTTGCAATGTATGGAAGTGAGGTATGGACAAACAATAAGTACTACAAGAATAGACTAATAGCTCTATAAATGGATTATTTACGCAGAAGTGCCAAAAAGTCAAAATTAGAACACGTCACAAAAGGAAATTAGAAACATAATGGAAGTAGAAGAAAGCATAATTGAAAGAATTGAGGAGATAGAATTAAAGTGTTAGGGCACGTTTTAAGAATGGAAGATGAGCGATGACCGAAGAAACTATATCAATGGTAACCGATCAGAAAGAAAAAAAGAGGAAGACGAAAGGTAACATGGGAGGAAAACATGAAGACAGTAATGCAAGCAAGAGGGCTAAGCATTGAAGATCCCCAAGATCGTAGGCTTTGGAGGTTTGGCACGGAAAGACGGCAGCAGCTGTAAAAACCCGAAGATAGATTATTATTATTATTATTATTATTATTATTATTATTATTATTATTATTATTATTATATAAATATATTAGCTGCCTCAGAAACAAAGAAAAAATTGAAAGGATCACAAATGATAAATGATATGATGATGTTTTACAGTGGAGTAAGTCAGAAAGAAAGAGCGAAAGCAGGAGTGGCGATATTTGTGGATAAGAAATGGGGATCCAAAATAGACACGTATAATTGTATTAACGAAAGAATAATGACAATGCGATTTAAGCATAATAGAGGACATATGACAATTATAGCATATATGCACCGGAGAAGGGAGAGATGAAGAAACAAAAACATTTTATACTACTCTACAAAAGGAAATAAATAGATAAACAAGAACGACATAATAATATTATTAGGAGACTTTAATGCTAGAGTGGGGAATCAACCAGTGGCAAATGTAATTGGGATCCATGGAGAAAATGTTATAAATAAAAATGGACAAGAATTAAAACAATTTGCAATTTTTAATGATTTTAAAATAACAAATACATTTTATAAGAAAAAAGATATTCACAAATACACATGGTCAGCACGAGGTTTTCGTTCACTGATAGATTGTGTGTTAATCAATAAGAAAGCATCATCATTATTAACAGATACGAGAGTATTTAGAGGAAGTGACATCTATTCAGATCACTATTTAGTAATCTCAAAAATAAATATATTAGCGAGATGGAAGAAAACTAAAAACAAATATAGAAATAAAGAGACCACATTCAATGTACATTTATTACAAGATAAAAGTATACAAAATCTGTATCAGAATAGGCTAAATGAACAATTAATATTAAAACCTACTTCCGAAGAAATAAACCGAGAATGGGATAATATAAAAGAAAGCATTGATAAAGCAGCATATGAGGCATTAGGAACAAAATATAAAATATATAACAAGAAGGGTTTAAGAATATGGAATGAAGAATTAGAGAGGATAATAAAAGATAAAAAAGAGGCTTATCACAAATATTTACAGAATAGAACACCAGAATTAAGAGCTGATTACAAACATAAAAGTGCAATAGCCAAAAGAGAAATTAAGAAAGCACACAAAGTCAGTTGGGATAGATATATAAGCAGACTAGAATACGATATACATGGGCAGCAAAAAATAGCCTATAAAGTAATGAAACATCTAAATAAACAAGAAAAAGATACAATACAGATCAATGCAATTGAGGAGAAACAATGGGAAGAACATTATAAAAAACTGTGGTATAATGAAAATAAAATAACTAAAGATAACATATATGAGTGTGAGATAGGAATAGATATGATAACAATGGAAGAATTAGAAGAAGTACTGAAAACAACAAAGAACAGAAAGGCAGCTGGAATAGACGGAATTAATATGGAATTAATAAAATATGGAGGAATTTTTTTTAAACTGAGATTATTACATTTTTTAAATTTATGTTGGAAACAAGCAACAATACCAGAAACCTGGACAACAGCAATAGTACAATCTATTTTTAAGAAAGGAGAACGTAAAGACTGCAACAACTACAGTACAGAGGAATAAGCATTTTAACTGCAGGCTATAAAATATACTCAAGAATCTTAACATTTAGGTTAAAACAAATAACAGAGGTAATGTTAACAGAAGAACAAAGTGGATTCAGGCCAGGGCGTTCATGTATGGATAATATATTTACGATAAAAGAATTATAACAACAAAAGAAGAGAATATAACATGGAAACACACATAGCTTTTATTGATTTTGTCAAGGCATTTGATAAAGTAGACAGAGGAAAACTCTGGACAATTTTAAAAGAAAAAGGAATTCCGAAACACTTAATAGCAGCTATAAAGAGTTTGTACTGGAACACAAATTTTGTTATAAAAACTAGAAATGAAGTAAGTAAAAATAAAATTCATACTAATCAAGGAGTTAAACAAGGATGCAGTATCTCTCCAGTTTTATTTAACCTATACATCAATGATATAATAAAAAAATGGAACGAAGAAACAAATAAAGGAATAAAATTAGATAAAACACACTACTTGAAAACATTATTATACGCTGATGACCAGGTAATAATAGCAAATACAGAAGACGAACTTCAGAGGAATATTTTTAAGCTACATAATATATGTGAACAATATAATCTCAAAATATCCATAGAAAAAACTAAGGTAATGGCATTCCAAGGGAAAAATCAAATCAGATCGAAAATAGTAATAGGAAACAAAATCATAGAACAGGTGAACCATCTCAATTATCTAGGATGTGACATTTCATTTAATTATGATAATGATATAAATAATAAAATAGCAAAATTCCAGGGAATATGTGGTACGATAAAACGAACACTAAATAACAAAACAACAAGAGAGACCCAACTGAAATTTTATAAAATGTTGGCAGTACCGGTACTGCTCTATGGTTCAGAAGCCTGGATACATAAAAAACAAGACCTAAGTAGGATAACGGCGGCAGAAATGAAATTTTTGAGATCTGTTAAAGGGTGCACTAAGGAAGACAGAATCAAGAACACAGAAATAAGACAGGAACTTGAAATATTTGCAATAACTGATAAAATGGATACATATAGACAAAAATGGAAGCAACACATAGACAGAATGAATGAAGACAGATATCCAAAACAAATAACAAAATACAAACCTAAAGGCACCCGAGATGTGGGCAGACCAAGAAAGAGATGGGCTGAAGTCGGAACGGGTCAACAGACCTAATCCATGAATGAAGATGGTGATGATTATTATCATCATCATTGTCATCACGATTCCCTTCCATGGTATCTTTACCTTGTCGTGGTGGAGTGGCTTGCGTGCTTAAATGATCCTGAGAGCTATGCCGGCGGTAGCATTGCTGCCGGTAGGGTTACCCATGCCGGACTGGTCGAAGGTGATAAGCCAGACGAAAAAAGTACCTTGGTCGAAGGAGTGACGATGTTTCACCGTAAAAATACAACCGTCAAGAAATGCGGACATGGGTTCAACTGGGGTAAATATGTAGTTTCAATCTATATGAAAAATAATGAAAAATGACTTTTTTTACCCTCTAAGGTGTAGGTCTCCCCTTAAAAATGTTCTCCCGACAGGTCGTGTCGAATGGTGTGGGGCTCGTGAAAGTACATAAAAGGGAGAGGTTAAACTAAGAATACAAAAGAAAGAATGAGCTTTATTATTAGCATCACTACTATAATATAAAGTTATAATCAGTAACTTGTATAACTCTGTGGTTCTGGGATAAGGAAATCAGGCTAGGGACTCGAGGATAGCGAGTTTGATTCAAGTCAAGGTCGTTGGAATTTACCGTGTAAGAAAAACTGCATGACGTGGCATTCTTCATATGGAATGATAAGTTCTCGGTCCCGTGTCACAGATATTTGTGGTGCATATAAGATAAACCTTCGGATGTGCAATGCACATCCCCTAAACGTCGTTTACCACCCCATTTCTTGGTATATCGGTTTTCACTATGAGAAATGGTCAATGTTAACCCTTAAATTGGTAAAACACTGACTGACTGACTGTTTTGTGGCAATGACTAGCATTGCCCAGTGTGCCGCTTTTTGGGAACCAGTTGAGGTCCCTTGGCGGCCAAACACCGTTGTGTTTATTCAGTATGGGGTTTTGTTCCTTAGCCTTGCTGTCTCGCTGCTTATGTGTTCATTACCGTAGCAGGTATGGATGATATGAAACATGAGTTCACTAGATTTGTCAGGAACACAAACCTTTCCATAGGTGTCGACAGACCATTCAGCAGAGGCTGAATGTTATGGAAAAGTTGTTGTCCCTGATCCGTCATTGGTATAGCAGCCACAGACCCTGGCTGACATGGGACAGTGCCTGTAGTAGGTTTAACTGTGATGCCAGAATTTACCATAGAACTATATGAGACTGTAGGATTAACAGATTTTGATGTGAAAGTTCGAGGTTGGGACGCCGGAGTTGTTGGACTTTGGTTTGGTTTTCTTTTTCATAAATTTCTTTTGCTTTCTTATAGGCTTCACAACCCCGGTAGGAAGCGGGATGTCCCTCTTCCCCACAGTTTGCGCACTTCAGCAGGCTCTTGTCCGTGAGTGCCTCGGTTCTCACCGGACACTCACGATGACTATGAGTACCAGCGCAAATTACGCAAGATGGGGTTAAGGAACACCCCATGAAAGTATGGTTAAACTTCTGGCATCTGAAGCACTGCTTCATGCCAGCTCTAGGTCTGTATGGTTCCACAGCCACCACTGTCAAACAGAGGCGGTTTAAGTTATATATTTCCCTACCAGCATCACTGTTCTGAAGTTCCAGGATGTATAATGGTAAGGGAGTATAAACTTCTCCTTCTTTTTTGGTGATTTGCTTTACCGATATTATTGGATATTCTAGTTCTTTAAGTTCTTCCTTGACTTCATCAGCAGTGATGCTGGCAGGAAGCCTCTTTAGAACAGCCCTCAGAGGCAGATCTTTTTTGAGTTGAAATGTATAAAATTCTTTCTTTGCATTTTTGAAGTACTCTTTGAGTAGATGAAAGTCTGCCTCCGAGGTAGCGTAGTATCTCAAACCGTCCTGGGTTTTAACTACTTTCACGTCTTTTTCGAATTTTTCTTTTAATTCCCGATTCATCCTGAAAAGGTCACCATGTCCAATCACCGTTATGGGTGGTGGGCGTGGTTCCCTTTTCGGCTGCGGCATTACTTGAGGTTCCCTGGACGGTTGGCTACTACGCCTGGTAGCTGCTCTGTAGTTTGCTTGTCCCGTGACGATCCAAGTTGAGGAGCCTGAGGGTCTACAGTGTCCATTGGTTCCGGTAATTCGGATAAAATTGAAAATTTATTTTGCACTGGCACAGTCGACTCCTCATTTTGTCGTGATGTGACCTTAGTTGCCTTATTTTGTGGTTGGTTCACTTTATTTGAAACTGTATTCATGTTAACTTTTGAATTATTTTGGGATGGTTTCTCTTTACTTGAAACTGTATTCATGTTAACTTTTGAATTATTTTGGGATGGTTTCTCTTTACTTGAAACTGTATTCATGTTGTCATTTGAACTATTTTGGGATGGTTTCTCTTTTTCATGTGTTTTAAACTTTTTAGGTTCAGGTACATATTCTGTATTCTTTTCCGCACCTTTGAAAAAACAGGATACAGGAAGTTCTATAATTATTGTTTTCAATTCATGAAGCATTTTTTCCAAAAAATCTTTGTTAGATTTCATATTGAGCTTAATCTCATTTAATCTTTTTAGGCAATCATGTGTAACATCACGAGCAAAATCGGACTGACCGAAATCTGGGAACGCGCTTATGAAATTGATAACTATAACAATAGCACCACGCACCTCACTAGCTACTTTTAGGAATTTTGATTCAGATGGAAATTTTTGATTATCTACGTATCTCTCAAATTTTTTGAGCGCAGTTTCCCAAAGTTCGTAGGCCGAGGGCTCCTCATACTCAAGGTCCATAGCCTGCTCGGCACTCACGAATTTTAGTGAAGCAGTCATGGTAAGACTGTTCAGCACTAATTACTTATTACTACACTAGCACTTGGCTTGATTGAACTGAACTAAAAACACAATAACCAGCAGACAAGGCTTAACAAAGCACTCGCAGTTAATAGAGTTGCTTTGCAGGAACCAAACACCACTGTATAAACACAACACTGAAAAAATTTCACTGAAAAAACACTGAATACTCTTAAGTGAGTGTGGCCGCCAGGCCCCACCCTGAAAAAAGCGACGTGCTGCACAACACTATTCACCAATTCACTATTTTCAGCCAGCAATCCGAAGAAAATAATAATTTCATCTGCAATTTGGAGTAGAGAGAGGCAAAAGCCCGAGCAGTAGCGCTCAAGTCTGGTAAAACACAAATTTCTTCTGTAAGTTATTTGAATTTGGCGGACCGCAGTGAAAACGGAATCTTGTATAACTGTTATTATTAGATATATTGTATAAATAGACACACATTTAAGTGGTTTCTTTTTCTTCGTTTACTTTTGATTTATTTAAAATATTAAATTAACTGAACTAACTGGTGTATCCAAAAGGAGACGTTACGAATTTAAGGGTTAAATTTAATGAAGACATATACTATTCTGAGTTTTGTAACTTCGAATATTTTGTAATAAACGAAGCGAAGCCTGGGTCCTGAAGGAAAAAGAAAAAAAAAAGTAAAATTCAGGCAGCGGAAATAAGCTTCCTATGGGCTGTGAAAGGTTGTACAGAAGAAGATTTAGAAATAAGAATATTAGACAGGAACTAAAAGTACAAGTACTTCTTCAATAAATAGAAGAACACATTGGGTGGAACATCAGCAAAGAATGACAGAGGATAAGATACCAAAGATGGCACTGATGTATAATCCTGGAGGACGAAGGTCAGTAGGAAGACCAAGAAAGCGCTGGGCTGAACAGATGTGAGATCGGAACAGGCAAAGACTTAATCCGCGAAGGAAGGTGATGAAGCTAACTAATGCTTGACATACGCTGCTACGCCCAAATAAATGAAATATTAATTTTAAATCCTCGTTTCAGGTAAACTCCTACACCTAGTGGAGAATATAAGCAAATTTGAATTAGCAGTATGTGTTGTGTGCGGTTTTTAAATATATATATATATATATATATATATATCCACTGCTGTGGTCTCCAGGTAGCGTGCTGCTTGTCACTCAGCGGGCCCGGGTTCGATCCCCGGTCGGGGCAGTTTTTCTGGGTCAGGTTTATATCGCGGTTTTTCCTCACATGTAAGACAAATGTCAGGAAAACTTTAAGGTCCAAACGGTCCCCGAAATCATATGGTCACCATCATCATCCTTATCATCATCATCATCATCATCATCCTTCACCGGTGGGAAAGCAACGGGAAGCTACCACACCTATAATTCCTTAGTAATAATAATAATAATAATAATAATAATAATAATAATAATAATAATAATAATAATAATAATAATAATAATAAGCATTAGCTCAGGATAGGGATGTATGGAGAGCTTATGTCCGCGCGGCCATGGACCTTCGGGTTCGATAGTGCCAGTGAGTAAGTAAGTAAGTAATAATAATAATAATAATAATAATAATAATAATAATAATAATAATAATAATAATACTTTATTTATTCTGGAGAGTTAAGGCCATAAGGCCCTTTCTTCCACTCAACCAGCACAAATACAAATAAATATTCGACAAATATAGATATACACTGTACTAATTATAAACAGTTAAAGATACAATAAATGTAGCAATGTAAATGTCATGTACAAACAACATTTTATAGGGTAATAACAATAATGATACGATAATAATAATAGTAATAATAATAATATAAATATGATACATTATACGGGAAACACCAATTAAATATATATATATATATATATATATATATATATCTTACACTGGATAATAATGAAGTCGAGTTTAGAGCAAATATAAATTTAGATTTCTTTTAAAAGATGCCAATGTCCGGCAGCCCCTTATTTCTTGTGGTAGGGAATTCCAGTTGCGAGAAGTGGAGATGGTATATGACATGGAGTGATGTGATGTCCTATGTTGCGGTATATTAAGTAAGAGACTATGTTGTGATCTTGTGTTTAAGTTATGGTTTGAGGATAGATACTGGAAACGGGATGATAAATAATTGGGAATCGAGGTATGTAGGATCTTAAATAGGAGAATTAGACAGTGCGATTTTCTTCTCTCTTTTAGATGTAGCCATGACAATTCGTGGAATAATGGAGAAATGTGATCGTATTTTCGAACATTAAATATGAATCTGATACACATATTATGGACACGCTGCAGTTTGTCCGACAATCCGTCACTGCAAGCTGCAAGCATGGCATGAAAAAGCTATGATTGCAGTGAAAGACCTGCCCTCGGGCAGAATTACTATGGATGTGTATATATATATAATGCTTGTTGTGGTGAGGGTAGCGGTGTACTGTACTCAGGAACCCGGCGAAGGGTCGCTTATTTATATATATATATAGTCCACCGCTGTGGTCTCGCGGTAGCGTGCTGCCTTGTCACACAGCGGGCCCGGGTTCGATCCCCGGTCGGGACAGTTTTTCTGGGTGAGGTTTTTATCGGGGTTTTTCCTCACCTGTAAGACAAATGCCAGGAAAACATTAAGCCCCAACGGTCCCCGAAATCATATGGTCATCAACATCCTTATCATTATCGTCATCATCCTTCACCGGTGTGGAAAGCAACGGGAAGCTACCATACCTACAATTCCCTAGTAAAGCTGCAAAGCATAGCATCAAAATGCTATGATTGCAGTGAAAGACCTGCCCTCGGGCAGAATTACTATGGATGTAGGCCCTATATATACTATGGGCCTCGAAAATTAAAATTCGACCGAAGAGCTACACAAAGTACATATTAAGCTTGTTCTTTACGAGGTGTTTTGGTCGTGGTCTCCGTCCGCGTCTCCGAAATATTATCACCTCACAATGATGGTTTTTCGTTTATATAAAAGCGGGTGGCTTGCGACAATGGTTAATATGCGGAATTATTATAGTGGAGGTAGTCGGAATCTTTATGTTTAATTTTATTTAATTATATATAACAGCTGCAGGGAAACAAAGCGAGCCGCTGGACAACCATCATAGTGAGGCGATAATACATTTTCAGGAAGACGTGTTCTTATGTTGACCCCCCGGCTGACGTCGCCCAGAAAATGCCAAGCATAATGTAAATGCGATGGCCGTGAAAGCTTTTAATATTACATTAGTTACTAAAAGCTTTTACATCCCATCATTATCAATCATTGCATTATTGAAGTAGGACTTACAATATGCAATTGAAAGTATAGAATACATGGAGACTATTGGCTCTCTGCCTGACATCTGGACAATCACCGACATAAGCTAGAAAGTGACTGAACTGGCAACTATGCCATAATACCATTGTTGAGTGAAGTAGAGCGCGAATGTAAGGTAGGAAGTGTTTCTTGCCTTTTATCTGTAATTCATATATTATAGAATGTCTTACTAATGTCTTTACGGGTAGGAAACTAGAGAAGGAATACTCAAGATGGGGTTTAACAATTGTTTATAATAAAACAGAATATATGAGCACAGATATTTCCGAGGAACTAGAAATAAATGGTACAAAGATTAAAACAGTGGAGTATTCTAAGTATTTGGGATTACTTACTTACTTACTCACTGGCACTATCGAACCCGTAGGTTCATGGCCGCGCGGACATAAGCTCCCCATACATCCCTATCCTCAGCCAATGCTTTCCAATCATTCCCTGTATAATCTACTTCCCTCAAACCATTGTTAATGTTATTCTCCCACCTCATTCTTGGTCTACCAACTGGGCGTTTTCCCTCTGGCTTCCCTACAAGAAACTTCCATGCAAGTCTTTCATTCCCATACGTGCAACATGTGCTGCCCATCGCAGCCTACGAGACTTAACAGTTCTTATTATATCTGGCTTCCTATAAAGACCATGTAGTTCATTGTTATGAAGTCTTCTCCATTCACCTGTTTGTTCATCTCTCTTTGGTCCAAAAATTTTCCTAAGTACTTTATTCTCGTAGCGTAGTGGTTAAGGCACTGAGCTACAAGCCGGAGGGTCGAGGGTTCAAGTCCCGTTGGGGTCAGGATTTTTAAACTGACCCAAACCCTCTGGCGGCACTATGGCCCTGGGGTCGACTCAGCCTCTAACGGAAATGAGTACCAGACGCTTGTTCCGGGGGTAAAGGCGGCCGTCACGCAGGGCTGACAACCCGGCTGACATAAAGTGCCGATTGTCTAGAAAAAGTGGGAGCCTTAACCTCCTACTACCCCAAGGGCCTCCGGGTCTGTTGTGGGATCACTTTACTTTACTTTACTTTACTTTATTCTCAAATACTTGTAATCTCCTTTCATCCCTTAAGGTAAGAGTCCATGTTTCGCATCCATATAACGTAACTGGTAGAATAATAGTTTTATTATTTGGGATTAATAATTCAAAAAGATGGATCATCTAAATTAGGCATCGAAAAAAGAATAAAGACAAACAAAGTTATTGGCATATTAAATTATATTTTATGGAGTAAGCATATAATCAAGAGGACTAAATTACACTGAGCAACAAAAAAGAAACTATTTTTTTGTCTCAAAAAGAAAAATATGTGATTCTGATAGAATTTTTTCTCCAGAATTCAAATATATCATATATATATTTTCCATCACGCAAGGTTTACCAGAGACAGGAATTTATAATTTCAAACACTTCAATATTTTCTACATTCGTAACTACACAATATTCGAACATTCGGACTCACCTAGAAAATATGAAATGAAGATTTTCTGCAATATTTCGCCTGTCGAGCATCCCTCTTGATATTCCAACAATAATCGGTCAGCATATTAGGATTCTATTTGCCTTGATATCTCTTTTCCATAGCTGAAATCTCCTGAGTTTATTTTACAATGGAGAAATGGACAAGAAAATATTTATTAAAAAAATAATTATTTAAATCCATTAATTGAAATTGAAATAAAAGAAACTGTAGGTGATGGAGAAATTCCGAATACATATTTGAAAACACGATAAAAACTGCATTAAGTACAACTATTGGTACTCATGAGACAAACATCATGTTGACCAGTGTTATTAATATATAGCACAATTATGAAGAGTATTTTATTATATGGTGCGGAAACATGGAAGTTGAAGCAAAAACACAGAAATAAAGTATTAGTCACAAAAATTGACTTTTTAAGAAGATCGGCAAGAATATCAAAATTGGATAAAGTAAGAAATAATACAATAAGAAAAATAATGAATGTAGAAAAGGATATTGTACAAGAGATTGAATAAATCCAACTAAGATGGTATGGACATTAATGAGAAGAAGGGACACAGAAAAAACAAAGAAGTATTGAAATGGATACCTCCTGGAATTCAAGAAAACATGAAGAAGAGAAATATGACAGAAGCAGACACGCAAGACCGGGAAGTGTGGAAGGAAAAAACATGTATATTTTGGTTGATGATACCTGTGTAAATAACATAAACAATCCTGAAATAAATAAAAAACTATTGTCTTCTTCCTTCCAAGTATTAGGCCAAGGCCTGTTACGATCCTATAGAAAATTTTCCCTCCAGCGTTTCATAGGACGGCCCAGTGATCTTCATCCTCTTGGTATATAATTATAAACAGCTTTGGGGATCCGATTTGAACTCATTCTTTCAAGATGGTGTTTCCAATTTAGTTGGTACTGTTTAATATATTTCTCTTATACGAGAAAAAACTATTGTCCTCTATATATATGTCCCGCGCCGTAGCCGAGTGGTTAAGGTAGCAAGCCTTGGCGCAGAGCTACGGGACTTGCGCTGGTTCGAGTCTCCATGGGGGAAGAATTTTCTCATGGTATTTCGGCCAGTATGGGACCGGTGCCCACCCAGCATAGTGAGGCAATTGGGTAGCTACAATAAGTAGCGGCTCCAGGTTGAGGAACCAGCTATAACGGCTGGGGGACTCGACATGCTAACCACATGTCACCCCTACACTGGCTGTTGATCATCTACCTCTGTGATTGACACATGTGGATGTGAAGGGCCAGCAGCCGGCTGGTAAAAGGGCAACCGCTGAAAAGTGGAAAGACCCTCAATCGGATCGGAACTAACTCACTGGCAGGTTCAAGGCTTGCGCGGACATTAGCTCTCAATACAATCCTATCCTGAGCTAATTTTCCAGTCATTTCCCGTATTATCTACTTCCCTCAAATCACGGTTAATGTTATTCTCCCACCTCATTCTTGGACTACCAACTGTGCGCTTTCTCTCTGTTTTCCTACAAGAAATTTCCATGCCGCTTTTTTATTCCCCATTCGTGCCACATGTCCTTTCCATCGCAGTCTATGATACTTAACTGTTTTTAATATACTATGAGGCCTGTAGTGGGAATACTTTACTTTTATATCTGGTTTTCCATAAAAAAACGTGAAAAAAATTTACTTCATTGTCATCATCCATCACGAATTCGGCCTTTGTAGTCCTGTTTCGGTCCCATTAACAGTCTTTTAAGATGTCTTCCTGGTCGACTATGTCCTTTGGGTTTATATTGCATCATTATTTTTGGGATTCTTAAATTATCCATTCTTTTTACATGGTCTAGCCATTTAATTTATATCTGTTGAGTTTTTCTTCTACTGATTCTACTTCTAATTGTTCTAAAATATCTTCATTCTTTTTTCGATTTAAAAGAGTGCTTCCTGCTGTCCTTCTCAGAAATTTCATTTCCGTTGCTCTGATTCTGCTCCTGCCTCCTTTTCTTAATGTAAAATAATTAAAATTATATTTTTCATATATATTTTGTCAGTCATCCTCAACTAAATCAAACTTATGTTTATAAAAAATCATCAAACATTTAAAATGTAAACCTTTCAGAAGACAATCTTCATCATCAGCATCTACAATAGTGCTGATGATGTGAGATTTTCTTCTGAAAGGCCTGCATATTTAATGTTTAACAAACAAAAGTTTATTTTAGTTAAAGACAGCTAATAAAACAGTAGGCCTACAGATGTTATAATTTTAATATTTTAATAATTAACTCAATGATGGTTAGAATTGATACTGAATAAGAGAAAGTAAAAGTGTGTTTGAGGACACATTGAATGTGGTGTGATATCAAGGGGTAGTAGATATCTAGCACAGTGGCACGATGCATATAACTCCACACGCCCACTCTTAGCATGTAGCTCTTACGTAACACTGCTCTCGTTCTTGTTAACTCATTTATCAAGCAGTCCATGAAAATAGTGTCTCGCAAAACAAGAGCAAATATCACAGTAGACAATCTAATGCCAACATTCCGATTGAGGGTCTTTCCACTTTTCAGCGGTTGCCCTTTTACCAGCCGGCTGCTGGCCCTTCACATCCACATGTGTCAATCACAGAGGGATGATCAACAGCCAGTGTAGGGGTGACATGTGGTTAGCATGTCGAGTCCCCCAGCCGTTATAGCTGGTTCCTCAACCTGGAGCCGCTACTTATTGTAGCTACCCAATTGCCTCACGATGCTGGGTGGGCACCGGTCCCATACTGGCCGAAATACCATGAGAAAATTTCTTCCCCCATGGAGACTCGAACCAGCGCAAGTCCCGTAGCTCTGCGCCAAGGATTCCTACCTTAACCGCTCGGCTACGGCGCGGGACTAATGCCAACATACCAAGTAATTATGATTCGTATCTCAGACATCACACATGTAATATTTGGCCATTGTTTTAGTCCTTTATAGCAAGGATTCTGATTGTGTGCACAAATGAAAACACATTTTTGCACGATAGTGCCTTATGTCGTACTTACAGGAATGGCGGCCATGATTGAAAGTTTAATTTCCTAAATTTCGGGGTTGCCAACCTGTAAATAACTAAATAGCTATAATGTACGGTTATAAACTATAAAACAGTTACCTTGTAAGTCCGTCTCCTCAACTTAAGTTGTTTTAAAACTATGTAGGCCTTTCGGGACTAGTCCCATCATCAGCAGAATGCATTAGGTCCGTACTTGTTAACTCTTGTTGAAGCACAACAAGGGTCAATAAGTACGGACCTAATGCATTCTGCTGATGATGGGACTAGTCCCGAAAGGCCTACAGAGTTTTAAAACAACTTAAGTTGAGGAGACGGACCTACAAGGTAACTATTTTATAGTTTTTAACCGTACATTATATTACTGTGAACTAATACCTCAACGGAAACTTACCATGAATTTAACTAAATAACTATACTGTAATATTATAAATTACCTACCTAGGGCGGAAAGTAAAACCACTGCCAGTTATTTATACTGCGTACAATGTAAATACAAAATATATACGTCCAAAAGTTAGTGTTAATATACATTATACGAAACAAAACACTGCATCTTAAATGAACTGAACTTTATTTGAAATAATATTGAAAGTTGGCTTAACAAAATACTGCACGAATTAAGCAACCATACTTTTTTCACTTACAGTACAATTCTTCTCCCCCAACCGCTTTCTGAATGATATAAATGTTTTTTTTTTTCATATCTTGATTTAGATTTCTCTCGCACTAAAGAAGTACGTTAACCCAGCTTCCCACGCTTATTCAATTTCGTCACTTTGATTACCATAATTCATATTTGCCGCCGTTGTATGCCTGATTGTTGTCACGGCTTGCTGTATTCTCAACCAAATTATTTTCGACATTTAGCATATATACATTGGCCAGACTGCTAACATCAGTCAGTTGTTTATAATGAACGCAAATATTTCCAACAAATATATTATTTTACTTCTTCTTCTTCTTCTTCTTCACTTCCTGGTTTAGGCAAGAGTTGCCTGTTCCGTCTTCACTAATAGATCTAAGACCATCTCTTCCGAGGACGTCCGACATCTCTTCTTCCTCTTGGAAAATAATGGAAGATTTTATTTGGTAATTCTTTCTTCCATTCTTTCTACATGTTCTTTCCACTGTATCTTGTTGTTAAATATCTTTTCTTTTATGGAGTAGAACTGCAGTTCTTCACGGATATCCTCGTTTCTTATCTGGACTATTCTAGTGCAGCCTTTTACTCTTCTTAAAAATTTCATCTCGGCTGTTTGGATTTTACTTTCTTGTTTGGTAGTGGTAATTCAAGATTCACTCCCATACAAAAGGACAGGGACAGCCATTGTTTTATAAAATTTTAATTTTGTATGTTTATGGGCTTTATTATTCAATGTTCTATTTATTGTAATATTATTTTACTATATTTATTATTTTGAAAATGCCATTGTGCAAAAAAAATAATGTAAACACACGTTTGTGAAGTGTTTTATACAATCTCGGAAATTAAAAAGTCGCAATCGCTCGTTTTTAATCGTTTCCTCGCTTCTGTAAAAACCACTTCCCAACCTCGCATTGTAATGTACTATTCACCTGTTACATTCAGATGAATGATTGTTTTCAATTATTTTGAATACCATTTTTTTTTTCGTTGAATAAATCATAAACAAAAATTACTTTTCTTTAGGAATGAACACTATGAGGTATTATTTATTTAATTACAATTGTATCATTTTACCTCATAATCTTCGTCTTAAACTAGTTTCGGGATCTTTTTTGTTTTTTTTTTGTCGTCCTGAAGAGCCGCTTCTTGCACTCTCTGTTGGTAGACTGAAGAATCTCGAAATCAAATCAATTTCCCCGGGAATTTCAAAGTTCATTAATTTCTGCTTTTCGTTTTTTGTAATGTAGATTTTTTTCCCCAAACTGTGAGTTCTTTGGGTTTTTATTATTTATTTTAATAATTTAGCCTTTCTTTCGATTAGATGTTTTTCCTGACCATCTGCTACTGTTTTTTTATCTCTTATTTCCTAGAAAGTTTGTTAACACTTGGCCAAAGGCATCCCAAGCTAACTTTTCATTACCTGTTAGGATGGTGTTGATATGCTCATCTTGTACATTTTACGTATCTGGGGACACACGAAAATTCCCTCTTTTATTTTCACCTCATTAAGACGTGGAATTTCTGGCGCAATAGAGAACTGCTTCCCGAGTTTTGTCCATGGCCTTAACGAAGTTTTTCATTAGGCCTAATTTTATATGGTCCACCGCTGTGGTCTCGAGGTTGCGTGCTGCCTTGTCACGTAGCGGGTCCGGGTTCGATTCTCGGTCGGGACAGGCTCCTGGGTGAGGGTTTTTCAGGGGTTTTTCCTCACCTGTAAGACAAATGTCAGGAAGCTTAGGGCCAAACGGTCCCCGAAAATCATCCGATCATCATCATCATCATCCTTATCATTATCATCATTATCCTTCACCGGTGTGGAAAGCAACGGGAAGCTACCACACCTACAATTCCCTAGTAAAGCTGCAAAGCATAACATGAAAATGCTACGATTGCAGTGAAAGACCTGCTCTCGGGCAGAATTACTATGGATGGATGGAATCTTATATGAAAAACAAGGAGAATTATGTTCTTGGGTTCGACAAGTGCTTCATGCATAACATTGTGAGGTCCTGATAATTGACGCTTAGGCCAATCTTTCTTATTTTTTATGAAGTGCTTTGGCGCGGCTATCCCAGATGCACAGGAAGCAACAGAACTTGGTCAAACCCTGTTGTAGCCCAAGTAGTGTGCCTATGATTTTCAGATCCCCGGAAATCTGCTGTTTAAACCTGTCATTGTTCAATCACAATAACAATTTTTTTTATTATTGATTTCGTACATCTCAATGATGGATAAATCATATTTGAAGAGAAAAATTATACGCTCAGACCGGGACTTGGACCCGGGACCCTTGGTTCTCTAGACCAAGTGCTCTACCAACTGAGCTACCTGAGCACCAACTGAGCTACCTGAGCAAGTACCGATCTAAACGCAAATCTTTCTCTATATACATTGTAATTCCCATCCACCAAATGCTGTGAAGCCATGCTTCTATCTTGCAAATGGCGGCTCCTTTTCCAAGCCGTACTGGCTATAATGTATAATTCCAAATATGTCTTCTTAATAAAGGAGCCGCCATTTGCAAGATAGAAGCATGGCTTCACAGCATTTGGTGGATGGGAATTACAATGTATATAGAGAAAGATTTGCGTTTAGATCGGTACTTTCTCAGGTAGCTCAGTTGGTAGAGCACTTGGTCTAGAGAACCAAGGGTCCCGGGTTCAAGTCCCGGGCTGAGCGTATAATTTTTCTCTTCAAATACAATAACAATTGTTTCATGTTAACATGTTTCTTTCATGTTAGATGCATACCTTATCGGAATCGGTGGTAACACTTTGCCATTATGCAGCAGGACACACTTGAGAAATATTTTGGAGGAGTCGATGAACAAAATCTCTACTCGTCCGATTGATTGAGGGTCTTTCCACTTTTCAGCGGTTGCCCTTTTACCAGCCGGCTGCTGGCCCTTCACATCCACATGTGTTAATCACAGAGGTAGATGATCAACAGCCAGTGTAGGGGTGACATGTGGTTAGCATGTCGAGTCCCCCAGCCGTTATAGCTGGTTCCTCAACCTGGAGCCGCTACTTATTGTAGCTACCCAATTTCCTCACGATGCTGGGTGGGCACCGGTCCCATACTGGCCGAAATACCATGAGAAAATTTCTTCCCCCATGGAGACTCGAACCAGCGCAAGTCCCGTAGCTCTGCGCCAAGGCTTCCTACCTTAACCGCTCGGCTACGGCGCGGGACTCTACTCGTCACTTTTATAATTAATGCCTATAGACGTCATTAGCCCCTCCACATCACTACAGAATATCAAGTTCTTTTCACTTATGAAAAATGGAAGGAATGGCTTATGGCAGTTACGGAATGCAGTCACATTTATCCCCCTTTAACTTGGAAAAGAGAGCTAATCCGAGCTTTTCATTGTCTTTTGGTTATCAGCATGGTCGGTATACTTACGAAACATTTATTTAATTTCAATTATATTTTCACTGTTGGCTAGTGACATCAGTGTATATTATAAATGAGTTGGTTATTTTGACCCACCTCATATTTTTTTATTTTTATGCAGACCATGTTTCGTCACATCGATAATGTTGCACAAATGCGACGAAACCTGGTCTGCATAAAAATTAATAAATATGAGGTGAGTCAAAATAACCAACTCATTAATAATTAATAGAAGCCTCATAGGGTTATTTCCTACATATATTAAATAAATCAGTGTATATATTTGTTGCTATAATTCATATTTTGTTGACTTGTCCATTCAAAAAGTCATTCCCAGTGTACATTCTGAAGATAGAGTCTGTTGTCCTTCTTTTCCTTGACAGATGTTGCATTTTTCATTTTTCCCCCCCAGACAATGGTTATTGAATGTGTTTTGCCTTTTATCGCTATATTCTATTTAGGGATCCCTTCATTTGTGGTCAATTGCAATATGTTCTGTTGGTTTTTACACTAAAGCAGTGAAATAATCATCAGCAGCAGCACTACAGCCCAGTTTGACCTCGGCATCTGTCAATACCCTCTTCCAGGCAACAAGCCACCGTCCCTCAATTCTCAGCTTCCTCAGATCCTCCAAAAGTCCATCCATCCAACAGTCTCAGTCATCCCACATGCCTTTTTCCTTCTAATTTACATTCCATAATTTTCTTGGGCATCTCATGTTTAGTCATTCTTTGTACATGACCTGCCCATCACAATCTTGAATATTTAATTGATGTAACCACATCAGGAAACTTACGCAACTGATAGAGCTCAGAGTTATATCTTATACACCATTCTCTTCAGAGACACTTAACATTTTCCCCAGACTGTTACAGATCTGTAAAATCAGAGAAGCACATATGATGCATTTCTCAAAATTCAGCATGTCTCTAAAAAAAGGAAACTGATATTTTGATAAATTAATAATTAAGACATGCACATTTAAATGGTTTTTATACTTTAAAAGAAAGTTTGGTATCAGAGCAACAATTTATGAAGGTGGGATCATGTAATTCTCATAGTAATAATAATTATTATCACTGTTTGATTTATGGTGAAAATTAAATCATCATCTTCATCATTGTTTCTACAGCCTGTTGCAGATCTTGACCGCCCCTATAATATGCCTTCGTCCATCTCTATTCTCCACCTTCTTTCTCCATCCTTGTACATCCAGTATCCTCAGGTTCTGTGCAGCGCTCTCCAACAATCTAATATTATGACGTCCAACTCTTCAGTTTCCATTTATAGTTGTCAGTGTAACTTTAAACATAATTATGTCTGATTCCTCTTCCCTGTAGAGTTGTCCCAGCCATCTAATTCATGCCATCTTAATTGTCCTAAATTATATAAATATCACCATATAGTTTATATAATTCATCTTTGCAAATGGCGGCTTCTTGGTTAAGAATACCGGTACTTTTATTGGGAATTTAAACACTACTTTTAAAAGCCAGTAGGGCTTCTATTGATGTTTTTATTATTAATTTAACACATCTCATTGAAGGATAAATTAAATTTGAAGAGGAAAATTTTCGCCCAGACCGGGACCCGAACCCGGGACTTTTGGTTTACCAATGCTCTTAGCAACTGAGCTACCTGAGCGAGTTCCAATCTAGACGCAAATGTTTCTCTTATATACATTGTAATTCCTGCGCACCAAATGCTTGAAGCTGTGGCTTCATCTTTGCAAATGGCGGCTTCTTGGTTAAGAATACCAGTACTTTATTGGGAATTTAAACACTACTTTTAAAAGCCAGTAGGGCTTCTATTGATGTTTTTATTATTAATTTAACACATGTCATTGAAGGATAAATTAAATTAGAAGAGAAAAATTTTCGCCCAGACCGATTGGAACTCGCCCCGGTAGCTCAGTTGGTAAGATCATCGATACAGTAAACCAAATGTCTCGGGTTCGGGTCCCGGTCTGGACGAAAATTTTTCTTTTCAAATTTAATTTAATCTTATTTAATTTTTTTCTTTGAAATATTCTAATTTTATTTTCTTGGGTATTTTGTTAGGACCTAACTTTCACAGGTCTCAAAAGGGTATTATAAATGTTTTATTTTGTTTGATGACTTGGATATCAGGAACTAAGTTGTTTTTTAAGTCCAAAATATCCCCTGCTGGCCAACATAAATCTATAATACTTCCTTAAATAATAATTTATGTTCATGCATACATCTAACTGAGTAAAATATCCTTACATGTGGGCCACTCCATACCACCAAAACTTAACTCCGATATGGGTAATGATCTTAATTTAAGTTGTATATGAGGAGTTCCATATTTTATAATGTTGTAATATGTTTGCAGGTTTATCACCATTGTCTGTTTGGGACGCGTTATGACTTCCTGTGTGCAAATTATACAGCATTTGATCAGAAGACCTTCATTTGTCACTTTGTATCTGAAGTGGACTGCATAAATTCTCCAAAGTATTTCAAGAGGTAATAGAATTATTTTCAATTTTCTATTGCTATCTTAATTTAATTAATGCTAATTCAATTTAAAAGTTAATGTTCTCTAACTAAATTTTTCTTTTTTGGATGACTTCAAATAACGATAATAATACTGTAGAAGAAGAAATCAAAACAAGAATATCGCAAGGGAATAAAGCATATTTTGCTAATTTAGATATATTCAAAAGCAAATTAATATCAAAAAATGTTAAATTCAAATTATATACAGCAATAATAAGACCAATCATATGTTATGGAACTGAAACCTGGGTACTAAAAGAAGCAGATAAATTAAGATGATTAACGTTTGAGAGGAAAATATTTAGAAGAGTGTTAGGTCCAGTAAAGGAAAATGGAATTTGGAGGTTAAGAAGGAATAATGAATTATACCTCAAGAATAATAAAGAAAATATAGTTAGTTTCATCAAATCCAAAAGATTACAATGGTTTGGACATACACTAAGAATGCCAAAGGGAAGATTGCCGAATAATATATTGAATTGGAAGCCACGGGGAACAAGACCAAGAGGAAGACCCAAAGATCAATGGGAGGATGAAGTAATTGAGGATTTAAGAGAGATGGGGATTTTTGATTTGAAATCTACTGCACGAGATAGGAAGAAATGGCGTAAACTAGTTGAGAAGGCCAAGACATTCCACTGAAAGTCGTAGAGCCTGACGAAGAAGAAGAAGATGGATGACTTCAAATATGGCATAATTTAAATTTCAAGAGGTAAGAGCAAGAATCCATTAGTTAAAATTTACCAAAATCAATTTAATACTGATGCTTTAAATATGTTTAAGCTTATAATCTTCCAAGATTGGTAGAAGAATTAAATAACATTGCATTGGTTTCAAATGATAGACTGATTTAATTTTATGTTGTCTCTTTATTTCCTAGTATTCGCTCTTCTTCTTCTTCGGATTTCCCCCATTTATAGGTTTGCCGTCTTCAGTTTCCATTTATCTCTATCATTCCAATCTCCCTCTTCCAAATTCCTATCATCCATTATAGTTTTGACGTAGGTTTTCCATTTCCATCTTGGTCTGCCATGTTTATTTCTTCCAGGGGTGACCATTGGTATATATTTTTTGGCCATCTTTCATTTTCCATTCTTTGTACATGGCCATACCATTTAAGTGTTTGATTTTCAATCCTCTTAATAACTGATGTGGTGACATTCATTTCTCTCCAAAGGAATTCATTTCTTATTTTATCCTGTCTTGTTTTTTTGGAGGCTTCTTCTAAAATAATCAAATTCAACTGTTCTAATTTTATTTTTTTGTACTTCCGTCAAAGACCAAGTTTCACTTCCATATGACAAAATATTCTGTATTATACTCTTATAAATTTTCATTTTAGTTTCCTTTGTGATATTTTTGTTCCAAATTATTCCATGTAATGTTTTAGTTGCATTTTTTGCCATTGCAATTTTAGTCTGTACATCTCTCTCACAGGTACCTAAACTTGTAATTATTGACCCAAGATATTTTAAAAAATCACATTTTTTTATTTTCCCTGTTTCAAGTATGAGGTCATCCACATCCTTTCCCAAACATATTCGCTCACGTTTTTAAAAAGATGGTTAAATTCACTGGAATTAAAAGCAGAAGTTATTGAAGAATATTTAATGCTAACTAAACTTTGTATTGACAATAATTTTTTGCACTTTTAATGGTAAATTTTATAAACAGATTTCTGGATTGGCAATGGAAATCCATTTTATTTATATTTGACCAATTTATTTATGGGTTATCTTGTGTCTCATATCACCAATGCTTACCCTTGGATTTTTAAGTGTTGGTATAGATATGTGGATGATATTTTCTCTGTAATTGATTCAAAATACATTCAAGATGCATTAAAATTGCTTGATCTTCAAGATGAATCAGTAAAATTCACTATTGAAATAGAACAAGATAACAAGATCTCATTTTTAGACTTGTGCCTAATAAAAAATGAGCAGCTACAAAGAATTGAATTTAATATTTATAGGAATGACACTCATACTGATAACCGCATAAAATCTTCAGGTTTTAATCATGTTTCACATAAAAATGTCATTTTCAACAGTCTATTACACAGATTAATAAATATTCCATTTAATGTAGAGGATTTTGATAATGAATGTAACCATACGGTACACATAGCTAACTTAAATGGTTTTGGTGAAGACATAATAAAGAAGAAATAAAAACAGCAAAAAAAAGTTACATGAATACACCACTCTGCAACATAATTCCAAGAAAAATGAAAAATTCAGAAATGTATTTACCATCCAGAAGTTCATAACAAATTTCAAAAGATTAAAAAAAATGTAATATAACATTAGCTCCAATTAAATTTCAGCCTGGGTAATCTTCTGTTAACTAATAAAAAAGTTAACACCCCAGACAGTAAAAAAATCTGGAATTTATCATAAGTAATGCCACGAGTGATTTCCAAATTTATCTAGAGAATTTGGAAATCAAGAGTGGCATTTGTTAGGACTATTTAACGAATAAAATTAAGCTGTTTACTCACAAATCATTATTCAAATATAGTTATTTTAAAATATTTATATATTTAATTTAAGCGGCGATGTTTGAAAACAAATGAGAAACGATTGGTACGCTTCATTAGCTTCTTTTGTTTATCAATCATATTATTTATTGCCAAAGGAATGCAATATTGTAAGAATGCACTCTAGTGGAGAAAAAATGAAACACATCAAACTGTATATTAATTCATTTCTGATGTCCTATGATGTAAATATGACAATTATATTTTTCTGAGAAAAATACATTTAAGAAAGTGCAAACAGTGGTTTCTTTTTTTGGTGGTATAATTAATCAGTACAAATGTTTTTATATTAACTCCCGCATGTGGTATGTGTTGACATTCATGCACTATATATACAATCTGGTAGCCGTATTTCTTAGTGAGTCAGTCACTGCAAAATAATGCTATGACCTATTCAGAATGTTAAAAAGGAGGTGCTTTCTTTATTATAATAAACTTTAGTTGGTAAATACTAGGCGAAACACAACTGTGATTGGTTGTAAATCAAAAATCATTGTAACGCGATTGGTCATTGACTCCCATTTGGGGCATGAGTTAAATAGTCAAATTAATTGCAAAGATTGCAATAAAGTACATATAGAAAAAACAAAAAGGAATTTAGACACTCACAAAAAAAACACTTTATAAACATAAAAAAATGGTGAAATTGAAAAATCAGCAATAGCAGCACATAGTATATTAGGCAATCATAGAATTGAAAAAGAAGTAAAATTTTTGAAACATCTATCTAAACCTTTGGAATTAACAGTTTGGGAAAAGATATACATTCAAAAAAACATACTAGAACCATGAACTTTGAGTTTCTAGATGAACCAAATTTGATTACAAAGTTCTTCAAAAGTACATCAAATGACAGTTCAGAAAATTACCGGGATAATGAAAAATTGACAGTCGTGAAAACAGCTGAAGATGGGAATGATATGTTTCCTGATACTGGAGTTCTTTTGTTAAAAAACATAGATGTATGAGGTAAGAAGAATTCACAAATTGTTTGATTCTTATTAAGAAAACCTCATAATGTAAAAATTCCCAACTTTATTATATTAACCAAATATCACTAAGTAACCTTTAAAGTTGTTACAAGTATGGAAAAAATAAAAATAACTTATTCCTGTAATTGACTGCTTAACTATGTAGTCTATTATAGTGATAGGTTCCAAACTTTATCTTCATTTTTCTAAAAACTATAAATGATTGATAATTGAACAAGATTATATACAAGCTTTTATATATTGTTGTTCAGTTATTCCCAGTAATTTCAAACTTGAACAGCACAGCTACAATTTTGTTAAGTGTTTTGACCTTGCAGAGGGAAAGAAGTCAGTGGAAGGCAGATTGTTGCAACATAATGGCATTCCTTATAGATTTGTGAGCAAGTTTTTCAACTGCTTTATTGATAGCTTCAATTTCTTCTTCAAAATCTGCGATGTTTTGTAAACAAGATAGCTTTCTTGAAAGACTCCTTGACAGAAAATTCCAGCTACAGTACCCTCTTTTATGTCAACTGAACATCGGTATAAATATGCAGTCATTTATTAGTTGAACAGTTATCATTGCATTGCTCTTGTGTACTTATGGACAGGCTTCATTCTTTCTTTTAAGCTTTCCAATTGATAAAGTTGTAATAATATACGGGATGAATCATAAATATGGCTATACGTTTGATCGTGTTGTGTGATGAAAATATTACCATTACAGGAAATATGAAATTACTGTTGGAAAGGCAATTATTCAAATTACAACAATGGAATAAAACAAAACAGTGTAGAACTTACGTTATTAGTCAAAATGGCATTGGATATGCAACAGCAAATTACAATTGCTGCATGAGCAATAATGTATGCTAATGATTGTGAGGCTGCAAGATGGGTAAGACGTGAGTTTAACATAGCATTGCAGCCGTCAACTGTGGGGAAGTGGAGAAAATGACTGCTGGAAACGGGAAGGATGCAGAAAATCAAACCTCCTGGAAGGCCTCGCACTAGCACTGATGCAGAAACAACGAAGATAATTGTGGAGGCGTTCAACGCTAGCCCACAAAAATCAACCTGCCAAGCTGCACGTGAGCAGTGATTTGTTTTGTTTTATTGTTGTAATTTGAAGGATTCTCTTTCCAATGATAACATCATATTTCCTTTAATAATAATATTTTCATCACAAAATGCAATCAAACGTATAGCCATATTTCTGAATCACTCTGTAGATATATTTGGATTAAAAGAGAGTTAGTTAGAATTTAAAAATTTTAAATTTTAAATAAAATTCTTTTCACCTCACCTCATGTCCTTCATCTAATTAGACTGGTTTTGTAACCATTGTGGTTACATCCTCAGTAGTTACGTGACCATTCTTCTTCAATGACCTTACAGGATGTGAGGTAAGATGAAAATAATTTTATTTTAAATTTTTGATTAAACCTCATAGAGATATTTTCTATAATACTTCAAGATAAAGAGTTCCTTAATGTACTGGTTTAGATATTGTTATTATTATTATTATTATTATTATTATTATTATTATTATTACCAGAGCGAAAACGTCCAGTTGGTAGACCAAGAATGAGATGGGAGAATAACATTATCCATGATTTGAGGGAAGTAGATTACACAGGGGATGATTGGAAAACATTAGCTCAGGATAGGAATGTATAGAGAACTTATGTCCGTTTGGCCATGAACCTATGGGTTCGATAGAGCCAATGAGTTAGTTAATTATTATTTAAATAAGTGAGTTGAAAACAACTTTTACATCTCACCTCATAAAGCTTCATGATTCTCACAGGACCAGTTACTAAAGCCAATCGGTTCTATCCTCAGCTAAAACTCCAACTGTTGAACTTTGTCTGACACCGTCAACTTTCAAACTGCCTTCTGATGCAGATTTGATGAACTTTGAAATTAAATCTTGCTTGCTGGGAAATTCATGGATCTATATTTGTTCTTCTGAATGTATATATTTTTCCAAATTGTTAATTCCAAAGTTTGTATAAATGGAATCAACAGTTGAGAAAAGGTGTACTTTCAGAGGAACAAACATAAATCCATGAATTAAATTAAAATTCTTTATACCTTACCTCATATTTAGCCTTCTATTTAAACTGGTTTCAAAACTTAGGTGGTTTTTTCTTCAGTAATATTTCGACTGATGTTATGTTGTTCAGGATAGCTGCTTCTTACTCCATCTGTTTGTGGACTGATGAATCTCCGGTCCAGCAACAGATGGAGTAAGAAGCTGTTCTCCTGAACAACATAACATCGAGATATTACTGAAGATGAAACCACCTAGGTTTTGAAATCAGTTTAATTAGAAGACTGGATATGATGTGAGGTATAAAGAATTTTAATTTAAATCCTGAATTAAACTTTATTAGTCATCAACTTATTATCATCATCATCCTCATCTATGCAAGTATTAGCCCCATGTGGCCTGTTACGGTCTCAAAGAGGAATTTTCCATCCAGAAATTTTTTAGACTCCCAGCGATCTTTTGCCTTGAGAGTAGTAATGAAGCATAGCTTTTGGAATTGAGGGGCTCAGTGGAATAAGGGCCCATCCCAACCGGTGTTTGATTTTTAGTTATTTGCAGATTACGTATCCTATGGGCATCTTCTGTTAATCTTTAGAAGCTCATAATTCTAACTTTGCTCAAAAGAGTGTAAATGAGACTTTATGTCTAAGAAAAATTTCTAACTTATTCACGCGCGCAGGAAATAAAGGCCCATCCCAACTGCTGGCATGTGACCGTATATTGTCCGCTACTCTGTAGTCCGCTGCAATACTGACTAGCATTACCGGCAAATATCAGCAAATGCAGAATGGCTGATGCAGCAGGTTCTTGTGCAAATAGAAATAGTATAATAAAATATAAGAAAAGAAAAATAAATATGCAAGAGTGGAATAAAACGAAGCAGAACATTTTATGCAACAGTGGAAAGGAATATATATCGGCCTGAATCAGTTGCTTCAGGAGGTGCAGACGAAATTGCTAGTTGTTTATTAAAAGCTGTGCCCCTGATTGAAAGAGGTGCTAATAAAAAGAAACTTATAATGTATATAAAGATTCATGTGTTGTTCAAAACAAGAATTATACAATAATGGGACTTTGGCTGTACATGATTGATTGTGATTGGTTTGAAGAAATTGAACATAAATTTCTCATACCAGGTCACACTTTCCTTTCCTGTGATGCTGACTTTGGTGTGATTGAAAAAGTTAAAAGAAAAATACAAGTGGTTTATACACCTGAACAGTGGGCTCACCTTATAAGAAAGAGTTGAACAAAGAAACCATTCACAGTAATTGAGATAAATGCAGAAGATTTTAAAGATTTCGATAACTTAAATAAAATAATGTTCACAAAGAGAAATATGGCGCTGGACAAGCATAAGGTAAACATCAGAAAAGCATCTCAGTTTTGTTTTGTGGAAAACAGACATGTAATGTACGTAAAATCCTGTTTTGGTGATTTGGCTTTAGAGGAAGTAATAAGCTTTAAAAAAAAAAGGGAAAGGAAAGTGTCCTGTATTATGAAATGTAATATTGACAACAAAATTTCCTAACGGTAGGATGATAAAGAAGACATCATGACTCTCATGTTATTTGTACCACCTGTACACCAGACACTTTAACAGTAGCCTTAAATCAGATGATGATGATGACGACGATAAAAATGCTGCAAACATAGAATAGGTAGATTAATGCAATATTCAAGTTAAAAAGTGTTATTTAATTTGTTTATTTATGTTGTATTCTTTTATATTCTCAATTTTCTTTTTCTTTGATTAGACATATGAAACAACATAGTGATCTATACATTTTCAGGCAGAAAGCTTATTTTATGTACAAGACATGTACCAAATATTATCAATGTGTGCTCTATATATTTTACTCAATGTAGAATTTAATAAAATGCAATTTTTCTCCAAACTTAGTGCAGTTGGGATGGGCCCTTATTCCACTAACCCACTCAATTCTGTGAGATGGCATTCGTTGAAGATGGGCTTTCCAGTTGTTCTGGTAGTTTTGTATATGATGGAGAATGGATTCTACACCCAACTCTTCCATAATTTTCTCACCTGCTGTACAGCACATAAATCACATCTCATTTTCTATTTGGCTTTTATCTCTTCTTCTTATTGTCCATGCTTCACTACCATATCTTAATACTGGTCTTGCCAGAACCTTATAAAGCATTAATCTTGTGTTCTTTTGTACTAAAGATGGTTTCATAATACTATTAATTATCCCCGTTGTTTTTTGTGAAATTTGTGGTTTTCTTTGCTACATCAGCTTCATCTTGAAGTATTAAATTATTAACATATTTTTTTGCTGATAAAGTTAATGCTGTAGTTTTATTAAACAAAGATTATTACATTAGCAAAACAAAACAATTTACAGAAGAAAATAAAATAAAAAAGATAACAAAAGACCCTACTTCAAATTTCAAAGAGAAATAAAAGAACTATAAAAAAAAAACAGTAACACAATCATCCAAGACGAGTGTTAAATTATAACCCAAATAATTAAATTCATTTGCTCATTCTAAAATTTCATCTACCAAATGGCTTTCAAATCTCAAAATTTATTAGTGATTTTTCCTGTAAAGTTCAGTAGATTCATGAAGTGAGATATAACAAAATATTTCCGATTCACTTATATAAATTACAAATTATCTCTAACCATAAATATTTATTAAAATTATTAATATTGTTACTATTATTATTATTTTAATATTAAAACAGCTATTATATTTTAAATATACAATTTCATAAATCAGATGCAAAATTGTATCTTGAAGAAGTAAGATAGTAAGATCTTCATTATGCCCCACGTTGTGGCGACATTTTGAAGAAGTAATTCTTTTCCCATATTGTGGCGATGTTTTGAAGCAGCTAACTCTCTTCATGCCCGATGTTGTAGTAACATTTTGAAGGATTAGTGTCCCAAAAATAATTACTGGTTCAAGTTGGGTTTGATTTTCGGTAGAGCTGGAATCTCTTCTCAAGGTCTGAAGTTGGTACACAGGATAGGAAAACACTTTACAATCACTGATAACTGATTCTTGTAGAAATATTTGTAAATTTATTTACTATTTAATTTCCCAGCAGATCAAGTAAATATAGGTGGTATTATTCTTCACCGTCAATTAAAATTAAATTTTTTCTTTTCTCGAATCAACTATTCTTCTTGTATTAAATATCACATTTTATCAGGAGAGCTGTTATTGCTTCTATCCTTGATGAAAGTTGTATGCAGAATGACTGGTGTAATTCTTTTATAATTTTAAAGAACATTATTACATCATATGATTTTATATTTAAATTCTATTGGTTAATATAATGTTTAAATTTGATTTGTTAAATCAAAAAGTTAATTGTTTCAACTTCCAATCAGAGTTTAGTATACTTTTATTTAAAAATATTAAGTTAAGCAGGTGTTCTTATTACAGTTATAACAGAAAGCTTTATATTTCTGACAACAATGACTTAAAACAATTTTAAAAGCATTATTAAGAAAGACTTATGTAATACAATTTCTTTAATTGTTACTGAGACATTTTTATTCAACAATGAACAACAATGAATTATTTAGATGTTTTTCTTTATTTAAGTTATATTTAAATATTAAAGAATTTTAAAATACAAAATTATTAACTTTAACTTCCATATTTATTATGATATTAAAATCCTGCTATAATCTAATAGAAAACAAATGATGTTGGCAGGAATGAGGCATTGTACAAGGCAGCGACAACTACAGTCGCTACAACTACAGCAGCAGCAACCCCACCACCGCCACCACCTCTACCATCACCACGGAGACCAAGTGGTCCTGGTCGCAAACGTCGACCTCCTCCTAGGAAACATCGTCCTGTGTATGATTACTATTATGATGACTATGAGGATGATGATGAGTACTATGACGATGAGATACCGGTAGGTAACCAAACAAATTATGTACAGAATTCTTTATTCATGTTACCATCTAATAAAGGAACATCCCAGAGATCTTCTCCAATGGAGATTACACTAAAATACAGTTAATAAATTACATTAGGAAAGACATTATGAGGTTCTTGTTAATAAATAAGATGGATCCGGAGTCATCTTACATCATAAATTGTTGTGTAATTTCAATATGAGGAGCATCGTTTCAAACCGTATTATGTCCAAAATTTAAAATTTTACAGGAAATGCAAAAAACACAGTACTCTTAAACTATGAATGTTATATAAAAACTGACAAGTACAAAATTGGTCATTAAATATACAGAACTGATGTGTGTAAGGAATTAAATCACTTAAAAATATTGTTGAAGATATTAGGGTGTTTGTAATGGACATAATATGGTTTGTTACAACCATATTGGAAAATAAATATTTAAGAACTTTTTATTGTATATTTTGGCCTGTATTTAGATGAAAGTTTAATATAGCACAAAAATATAACTTTCTAGAGTGTTTTAACTTCTTATAGAATAGAAAAACATAATATAGTAAGATGTAGTATTGTTGGCCGATAGCGAGGAGATACTAAAGGACAACACGCACACACTATTGAGTAACACTAAGAAAGTAGTACTGGAAGTAAATATCAATAAAACTAAATATATGGTTACACGTAGAAATTCATTAAATAATGGAAATGGACAGCTAATGACAAATGAGGGAAATTTTGAGGAGGTGGCTGAATTCAAATACCTAGGAACAATAAGTAGTAGTAGTAGGACTTTATTAGACAAAAAGTAAGATATTTACAATATTATTTACAAATATGGGTCGCACGGGCAGTAAGCCGTACGTGCTGTTGACAGTCCGTGGAACAATAATCACAAGTAGGAATGAGATGCACAAAGAAATTAAACATAGGCTCAACTCTGGAAATGCGTGTTATTATGCATTGCAGAGACTCTTGATGTCCCAACTCCTTTCAAAAAAACGTCAAACTGAAAATATATAAAACTATTATTCCACCAGTTATATTATATGGGTGTGAAACATGGACTCTTACTTTAAGGGAGGAAAGGAGATTACAAGTATTTGAGAATAAAGTACTTAGGAAAATTTTTGGACCAAAGAGAGATGAACAGACAGGTGAATGGAGAAGACTACATAACAATGAACTACATGGTCTTTATAGGAAGCCAGATATAATAAGAACAGTTAAGTCTCGTAGACTGCGATGGGCAGGACATGTTGCACGTATGGGGAATGGGAGACTTGCATGGAAGTTTCTTGTAGGAAAGCCAGAGGGAAAACGCCCAGTTGGTAGACCAAGAATGAGGTGAGAGAATAACATTAACTATGATTTGGGGGAGGTGGATTATACAGGGGATGATTGGAAAGCATTAGCTCAGGATAGGGATGTATGGAGAGCTTATGTCCGTGTGGCCATGAACCTATGGATTCGATAGTGCCAGTGAGTAAGTAAGTAATAATAGTAAGATTATTGGCTGTATTTAGTGAATATTCTGGGTAATTAATCTGTGTTGTATAAAGGAATAGTGCAAAGAGCATAGCAACTCAAATGGATACCCCCATGTCCTTCTTCTAAACAGTCACACAGAGTGTTATTGTCGTCAGTGGGATCTTCATTGGGAGCAGGTTCTGATTCCAGGACACTATTGTAGAATTGTCAAGACACTATTGTAGAATTGTAAAATATTTTTGTCTCTCCAGTCTTCCCCAAATCTCTTCCTCAGCAAGTTCTCAACATCACTCTGCTTTGCCTCAGTAACCTTGCTGATAGTGGTACAGCCGACGGTTCCCGTATGAAGTGCCTTCCTGCCCTCGTTTCAAAATAGGATGTACTAACTTAGAAGGATCATCAATCCTATAAGTTGGCTCCATTTTAAGAGATACTGTGCCTTTCCCATCTTTTTGTTGTTTTTCTGAGTATTATTCTCTTAATTTCCATGATTCCCTCACATTTCTTATAATGTTCGCTCAAATCCTAATTCTTCACTACTCAGTCTTTTCCTAAAACATGAACTGAACCATCTGTCTGATAAATTTCCTGATAATCATCTGGTGGTAAAATTTCCGAATTCCTTCTTAATTTCTTCTCAATTATTCCAAAAATTCTGTCAGCTGGCAGAAATGAATACCCCTTACAGGGATAAAAAGTGTGACATTCTTCAAATGATGGGGACCATTGTTGAGGAGATAGAACGCCTTAGCATGTATATCATGCATGTTCCTGTTCTGACCCCCGCACCCATCAGCAAAAAGCCTTAAACTCTCAGTTGCTGGGGGAAACTCTAATGTTTCTACAAAATCGAATAGAGCTGATGAGACCTCAAGTGAGCCCCTGCCAGCTTGATTCTCTGTCCAAACATAGAAATAAGGTCTCTTATTGCTTATATCAGTGATACAGAAAGCATAATACCTTAACTGGCGGGAATAATAAGCTTCATTTATAGACAATTTGGGAAGAGATTGAACCTGCTGTAAATCAAAACAAAAGGAAATATAATTCACAGGGAGATGAACATTCAGTCATGTCTGGGCCTTTGTCACTGTTCCTAATTAGAAAATAAAAATAAATGGTACCGACATAAATTTATTATATTTGTAGCCTATAGTACTGTATCAGCAAATGATGTAATAGGTACATTAAATTACAGAATGTTACCTGCTGATAGGCTATATTAAGAAAATTATACATAATTTTCCTCAGATTGAAGCAGACACATTGTTTGTCTTGGTTTTTGCTTCCTGCGACTGCCTCTTGAATTATCCCCCACATTAACACATTCATCCATCTCACAGCAGAAAAGTAGTACATTCACTAACAATGCATAAGCCTACTGTCGCGGCAAAACTAATATCATATGATCAGTATATCCTACAGAAAAAATTAAAATTTGAGGGCAGACAACATGGAAAATAGAGACGTGGACAAAATGCGATTTGCACCAACCGTGAATGAGGACATAATACGGTATGAAAGAACCACTTGTTTTCAAGCTTCATTTACGCAAGGAAAAAATGCGATTTGACACGATTTGAGCATATAGCTCGATAGATCGTATAAGAAACATAATGAAATGATATCAAACTCAATTTTGTCCAGGAGTGGACATAATATCGTTTGAAACGACGCTCCTCATATATCTTAAGATTAAATTAAATGCTTCATTATATTTGAAGAGAAAAATTCTCGCCTAGACCGAGACTCGAACCCAGGACCCTTGGCTTTTCGGGCCAAGTGCTCTACCAACTGAGCTACAGAGGCAAGTTGTGATCTAGACACAAATTTTTCTCTTATATACGTTGTAATTCCCTTGTGCCAAATGCTTGAAACCTTTGCTCCTATCTTTGCAAATGGTGGCTTCTTAGTTAAGAAGACATTTATTGGGAATTTAACACTACTTTATAAAGCCAGTAGGGCTTCTATTGAAGTTTTTATTATTAATTTAACACTTCTCACTGAAGCCAAAGGCCCCGAGTTTGAGTCTCGGACTAGGCGAACATTTTTCTCCTCAAATATAAATAGAGGATGCTTTAAAGCTTTTGGACATTCAGAGTAGAACTATAAAATATACCGAGGAAACTGAAATTGAAAGACAAATTCCATTTTTAGATCTAAATTTAACAAGAAATGGAGAAACCAAGATAGAAATTGGAATATACATAAAGAATACACATATTAAAGCTTAGGAATTCAACCATTTTGCTCACAAAGAAGCAGTGTTCAATAGTTAAACACATAGATTAGTAAATATACCTATGAGCACAGAAAATTATGAAAAAGAAAAAGAATAATATTTAATGTTACAACAGAAATCAGCTTTGAAGAAAATATGGTATACAAGAAAATAAATAAATTCAAAATACAAAAATTAATTAATGAAAGCATACTTATAAAACAAACAGAAGAAAAAATAAAATTCAAGAAATTCACTTAATCCAATGAAATACCACAAGTTAAAAAAAAATTAAAAATTTAAAAATAAGATTGGCACCAAAGAATGAATACAGTCTAAATGGATAATTAAAACCAGTAATTTTTTTTAAAAATTGAAGAAGAAAACAAATCAGGAATTTATCACATCAAATGCAGGGATTGTGACAAAATTTACATAGGAAAAACAAAAAGAAAATTGAAAACAAGGATGAAAGAACATCTTAGAAATGTCAAAAATGGAGAAGTGCAAAAGCCAGCAGTAGCTGCTCATGCTTGGTCTGAAAAACATCTAATTGATACAAAAGCCAGCCTAATTAAACAAATAGAAAAACAAAAATAACTCACAGTTTGGGAAAAAAATCCACATTAAAAAAAATACAAAAAAGAAAAACTTATGAACTTCTAAATTCCTGCGGATTTTCATTGGATCTGAAGGTTTATCAACCCACCAACAGAGGGAAGAAGAGATAGTTCTTCTGATCGGCATAACATCAGTCGATGAGATATTACTGAAGATGAAGCTGCCAAGGCTTCGAAACTGCAGTATAATTAGAAGATTGGATATGAGGTGAGGTATGAAGTATTTTAATTTAATCTTCCATTACTTCTTTACTCAATTTATGGCACTTCTTGCTGTTCTTCTCACAGATCTTATTCCAGTCAGTCTTGGTGAACTAGTGGTTTAACATTGTTGTCTCTGGGTCCAAGCTTCGGTGTATTCAAACCCACCGGATTCAATGTATTTTTCCGGGCATAAAAATCCTGAGTGTTGGTTCCTTTGAAAGCAAACTAAAACCATAGATCATAGACTATGGCACACAAAAGGATCTTAAGCCTGAAACATAATTTATCGGCTCTTTCATACCCAGATTTGAATTGCAATATCAATGACCTTATACATATCAGAGCATCATTAATCAAAATAAGTTAATATTAGATCTTCTTTCTCAGATGTGTCTCACTAATAATAGTTTAGATCCTGCGAATGTCTTCTAGTAGATTTTAAGAGTTTAAAATATTAAAATTTGGAGATGCAATATCTTATATAAAAAAGAAAAGGATATAAGTGCAAAAATATCAAAATTTTTATGGATTTTGAGGTTAATAAATTCTATCTTCAAGCTAGAGTTAGTCCAAAAACATTCAAGACTAAGGGTCGAATCTTTGAATGCATTAGACTGTAAAAGGCGTTCTCTGCTCAGAAAGTTTTATCCTAATACGATTTTGCTTACTCAGAAGTCTATTCATGCGATAATAATTGTTGAAATTCGTAAGCTACCTGATGAGGTAACTTAAGATCATAGCTTAAGATAGAAACTTATCGTGAGAATCCCGAAGGGAACCGATGTAGTTTGAAACCTTGCCGCTTTATCCAAAATGTCGGACCTTGAAGACTTCAATCATGTTTTTGGTATATGCGGAGAAGAGGAATTTGATAGAGTCTACCAAAGAATTCAACTGGAAGAACAGGAGAATCGGCGTAATATTGCGCGATGCAGACATCATTGTATTCGCTATTATTTGCGGGACGCAAGCGTAAATGCGTTCCTCTATAGCAGACGAAAATAACGGAAGTGGTTTTATCGCTGAGAATTCTAATTTCTTGCCAATATTACGAAAAATGACAACTTTCATGCATGACCAGTTTGTGGGTAGCTAATTCGATCTTTGCACTTGCTCACGGTGAGTCAGCTCACCAGTGATTGGAAGTAATTTGAGTACAGATTAATGTATTTGCATGCGGCCCTAAAATTGTATAAAACACTGGCTCTTCCAACTCTTTTGTATGGTATGGTAGTGAAGAATATACAGAGAATAGATTTGCTAAAATGAGATATCTTCAAAGGACTGTAGGTACACACTACTAGATCATGAAAAAATTAAAACATCTTCATAATAAATAAAATATTAAAAATTCAGCATTATTAATGTTTATATTAATTTTTCATTATAAAATCAAATTTCACTCTTTTGTTATAATACGAGTAATTCATAATTTGGAAGGACTATCATATTAACTATTCTTTACTATTCAAATAGAAAATAGGAAGAAAAAATCCTCACTTACAAAATTGATCCTGGAGAATTTTTTTAGGAGCTTACAATTTCCAATTTTTTTTTGTTTGTTTTTGCCCTCCACTAGGATCTCCAGCCCATAATATAATTTGAACACTTCACATGACCATTTTAAGAACTAAATATGTTTTTAGAAGCTGACACATTAACATTATATAAGAAATTAGTCATAAAATAGATATTGAATCATATTAATTTATGTATCATAAGATATGAAAGAATTGAAAATACTAAAATTAAAAAGAAAAGTATAATTTGGCTCAATTAATAGTATTTCTGCCACCTCAATAGCATATTTTTGTTTATTTTTATATGAAGTGTCAAGATCAAACTAGGAGTCATAGTATCTAAAGAAATTATAAAATAAAAATATATAAAATATGTTGTGATAAATTTTCATTTTGCTGAAATAAAAGAGCAGAAATGAACATTTCATGAAGGCTATTTACATTGCTTACTGTTTTGTGTTTATAAAACCCATATTAAATTTTTTTTATGTTTCTACAGGCAAGGGGTGCAGCTCCACCTGCCCCAGTTGGAGGTGGTCGTCGGAGAAAGCGGCCTCGACCTCAACGACCCTTGGAGGATGATTCCCGCATTCCCGTCTCAGCACCATCTGCTCCAGCAGTCCCTCTTGAACAACCAGATGTACAGCCAGAAGCTGATACAAGGCCTCGTCTTGCTGCTTCTGTTTATAACAGACCTCGAGTTCCTCCTAAAATAAAACGTCCTGTTCCTGCAAATGAAAGGGACAAGTATGACTATACAACTCGCAGACCATCAGGAGCTGTACCCGAGGAAGCTGGTAGATCCAAACAGCCAGCTCATCCAGCTGAACCAGACCCTGACTATTATGAATATGAGGACGATTATGTTCCACCTGCAAGAGGTTCTCAGCCACGAGGGAAAAATAATGATTATTATCCTCCCCCTGCACAGGAGGATAGAAGACCTGCCACATCAGGAGGTGGCCGTCCCTACAGACGTAATCGTCCTGTAGGATCTGGCAGGAGACGTCCTGAGTCAGCAACGACCCCTTATGCTCCTTTACCACTTGAAGATGCAGATGACTATGATGATGGATATGAACAAGAACGAAGAAGACCTGTAAGACCAGGAGGAGGACGGAAGAGGCTACCAGAAGCTCATAGAGCACCGCCACAGCCTGCCAGGGCTGAACCAGAGTACACACAATCACAAAGACCATATGTGAGGGCACAGCCAACAAGATATGATGATGAAGAAGAGGGTTATGATGATCCTGTGCCAGCCCCAAGGCCTGCTTACATCAGCACTGCCCCAGGTGGTAGTACTACCATGAGGCAGATGTATCGCAAGAGAGTTAACCAGCAACCAGAAACTGATGACTATGTACAGCCTGTAAGGTCTGGAGTAGCTGATTCTTCAGGATACAGGAGACCTGCTCCAGCACATCGGAAACAACCTCCTCCAGCTAGACAGACTGGATATGCCAACGATGAAGACTATTATGATGATGAGGAATTGCCTGAAGAAACTCCACAAAGCAATTATAGACCGAAACAGCAACAACCAGCACCACAAAGAAATTCTGGAGGAAGAGTTCAATCAGTTAATCCTGCACCACCACCAGCTAGACCAGCTCAAGCTGAAGAAGATGAAGTAATTATACCTCCAGAGAGACCTGCAAATGGTAAGAGGCCATTTTTGCCGAGTAGAGGAGGAAATCCCACATTACCTAGAGGATTACAACCAGTAGGTGGTAAGGCAGTGCAACAGTCATCATCTGTTAGTACTACTGAAGATAGATCTGCTAAAGTTTCTCAGCCATTATCAGCTTCAAGTTACAGATCAAGAATAGAAGATTCTTCAGAAGAAATTCCTCTGAGGCAAAACAATGCACCAAAATCAAATAGTCCTCCTGCCTTGTCAGAAGCTCTAACATCAAGACCATTATATCAGAATAATTTCAAAACAATTGCAAATAAACCCCCATACGTTGATTCTCTTGAGGAAGAGCTTCCACCAAGCAGAGTGGCGGTCAGTGATCATCGTAGTAAAGTAGTGGAAGATACTCAACTAAGAATACCACCTTCAGGAGCAGCCAGTTATAATAACAAGCAAACAGGACCATCACTAAGCATCAATGACAGATCTTCCAGTAATAGCGGTAAGTATAAATCGAGTGTCCCTGAATCTCTACCAAGAAACCCACCATCAAGTTCACTTGGCTACTCTTCTTCAAACTTTAGAACAAAAAATGATGAAATAAATTTATCTAATGCAAAAACATCAGCACCTTTACTGAATGTCAAAGATGACAGTAACCAACAACTGACTGGATCTCAGAAAACATATGATGTAAATGAAGATTACAGATCTGCTCAACCACCTGGTAGTGCAAAACAGGCATCATCAACAGCATATAGATTGCCAGCAAAGATTCCTCTGAAACCTTCAGTTGCACCTCCACAAAGGATACCAGATCTGCCAGCTAAGACCAACTTAGCAGATATAGATGAGTCTGAGTATGATGTGACACTGAATGATGCCTTACATCCTACACTGCATCCAACACGAAGTGTTGCCACTGGAATTGTGTCATTTGCACACCAACAGACGACACCTTATAGGGTCCAGGTGTTTAAGACAAAAATTGGATCATCTTCATCTCCTTCACTCTCATCATCATCTTCACGACGCGGAGCTGAGAGTTACAGTAATGATGCATCATCTTCTTTAACAGGTGGTCGAGGACAACTGGTGGCATCAGCCTCCCAGAGGCAAGTTACAAGATCACCCTATACTTCATTATCAGTTCATACCAAGGACACAAGTCCGGAGGCTGTAGAGACGAGACCAAGAGACTACCACCCAGAAGATACTGTACAACAGACAAGGAATCGAAGGCCAGAACCCCATTATAATGATGAAGTCTCTACTCGTATACCTTCCAGATATTCTCAAGCAGATCAGTACCAAAGAGGTTCTGCAGTTTATGAAAGTGTCCCACTCTCGGTGACAGATGAAGTTTCATATAATCCTGAAAGACCAAGGCAAAGCTGGAGGAGGGACCCCAATGTAGAATATACATCTCATTACTGAGACAAAGAGACATTAAATTGTTGCCTGTATGTTTGGCTATGAAGTCCAGTAAAATTATTATTAGAAATGTACAGAGTTCTGTAAGATTAAGTACTGCTATTTTAGTAGCGGACATATTGTAGTACCCATGAGGTTTGTGCAGATAGTTAAGAGTGTATTGCCACTTTCTATTAGTACAAGAGACTGTAAAGAGCTTCTATTATAATATTTTTAAGTATTCCAGAAGTAATTAATTAAAACATTTTGTGTTTATTCTTACCTCTAAGAGTTGTTTTTGTTGAACATATGTTTCAGAGCTTCTTAGCCCCATCATCAGCGATTACAGACTGAATTTTCTCATGTTGTCGGCCCTGATTCTTGATTCCAGCTCTCTTTGCCTCTGGTCCAATGAATTTACTAATGAGGTTCCTTTCTATGGGAATTTCATTGGACCAGAGGCAAAGAGAGCAGGAATCAAGAATCAGGGCTGACAACATGAGAAAATTCAGTCTGTAATCACTGACGATGGGGTTAAGAAGCTCAGAAACATATGTTCGACAAATACAACCCTAAGAAATAAGAATGAACAGACAAAATGTTTTAATTATTAGACAAACCTCTTAATGTTACTTTCTATTGTATTTTAAAATAAATTCCAGAAGTATTTCAACTTCTTTCTTGTAGGCTACATAAGTCATATGATAGTTATTGTTACTCCTCTTGGAAGCATAAGGCCTTTGTGAAAACATGCCACCGGACTCTGTTTTTTTTGGTAAATTCTTGACTTTATTCAAACTTTTCCCTTGTTGTTCAATCTGTTAATACAATGCTGCATCATGTAATTTTTGGTATTCCTCCTTTTCCAGGCAATTTCTGTGTATTCCATTCCAGAGCTTTCTTTGCCACACTGTCTAGTTCTCTTCTGAGAGTGTGTCAAGTCCATTTCCATTTGGGATATTTAATCTCATCCCGTGACACTATAATTCCTTGTTTGATACAGTTTTTGACAATCGGATTCTGAAAATAAATCTCAGGCATTTATTTATATGTACTTGCAATTTTTTTATATAATGCAATTGTTCCTTTCCAAGTCTCACACCCATATAGTAATATAATCTTCACATTGAATAGTCTTAATTTGGTTATAGTTGAGATGTGTTTAGATCTCCATATGGGTGACAATTCTGAGAATAGAGCTTTTGATTTTCTAATTCTATCCTTATTATCTACTCCTTTTTTTTATATCATGCTTCTTACACACTGGAATTTCACTACCTCCTCTATTTCTATACCAAAGCTGCATAAAATTCAAGTTAACAATTAATAGGTTAACTGATATATTTTTAAAAAATATTAAAATAGAAATATCTATACTATTTCAACCATTTATAAAATTGAAATATATAAAGTATCAGTTTAATTTAATATGAAGTCTTTCTTTCTTTTTTTCCTTGACAAGTAATAATTATAGTATTGTATAAGAAATAGTAAGAAAAATCCAACTTTTTTTTATAAATTTTTAAAGATTTTGAAAATGAAGTGAATAGTTTTATGGCTTCATTTTTCAATACAAGAACTACATGATGATAGAATAGCAGCTGACTGTCTTACTGTTTCCTCAACGTGCAGAAAGTCATGGTTGTATGCAAACATCAATTCATAATCTATATTTATTCAAAATTACAGTGAAAGGAAACACTTAGAGGTATTTATATTAATAAATCAGTTGGAGAAAATGCTCTAACATCTTACCTCATAAAGTTGTGTGTCTTCACAATACCAGTTTCAAAAGTATAGTTTTACTTCCATCTTCAGTTAAACTCCAACAGTCAAAATTTTGCTGTTAACATAATCTTCTGAACTGCCATCTGGCATCGATTGTATGAACATGGAGATCAAATAATTCTCATAGAGAATATCAGAATTCATTGCTTTATATTTATTCTTCTGAATGTATATCTTTTCCCTAACTGTCAATTCCAAAGTTTTCTCCAAATATTTCAAAAGTTTAGTTTCTCTTCCAATTTTATAATTCTCTAGCAAACTATGAGCTGCAATTGACAGTTTGAGAAAAGATATACATTATATACTAATTATATACATTATATATTAATTAGCATTTTAAACGTAAAGTGGTATCTCCTGATGAACAATTATGGATGTAACTAAATATCTATTATAAACATTGAGGATGCATAGTGGGGACCAAGACGATTATGTTTAGCATAGGAACTCATGTTTAGAAATGTTATTTTTTCCCGCTACATGCAAAATACCACAAGACACATTGTTCTCTCTGATGCCTGCTGCTTGTTGTCTGGGTCCAGAAGAAGGGCTCAAAGTGACAACCACCTACATCAACACAAGTATGGCACTTCCATACCATGTTCTGGTACACACAATCACCAATCCTTGTTTCTGCAACATCTGCCACAGCCATAACTCGCACCAATAGTTCTTCCTTGGATGCCACAGAGGTCTCATAAATAAGGGATATCATGTGACCCCACAGTACGTTGACCATTCATCCTGCCCGGGACAGTCCTGTTTTTTTTGGAAAATGTCCCCTGTCCTGAAAGTTTTCTTGGGGATGCTCAAATGTCCTGCTTTTGGGATGATGTTTCGCCAATGTATTTATAAATGGCAACTTTCGTTTTGTTCTTTACTATGTACGGAGTAATTATAAATATGAACGTTAGAAAACGCCAGTTGTATGACCATGATGCACTGTTTGGTCTATAATCTTTGTTTTTTTACTCTCATATATTGGTAACTAGTACATTTTTCAAATTGTCAATCCATGGTCAGTGCAGCCAATGTCGGAGATTTCCTGCTGATTCTGGTACTTTGGCGGTGGACAAATACAATTTTAACTTGGATGAAAGAGATTTAGTTAGTGGATTTTTATACCCCTTGCAGTGAAAAATGCATATTTTTAAACATTATAAACAATGACTTCAGTGATTTTTGATTTGTGAATGGTTGATACCTATAAATTTGTAATTGGCAACAGTGTCGTGGTAAAAAGAAAATAATTATTTCCGGTATTCACTTTACATAATTTATATGTGCAATTTGTATAATCTGTTTCATACAATTTTTTAAACTTCCTTCTATAATTTGTTAATATCCCACCTTTTTTTAAAATGTCCTAGGTTTTTCTTTAATTTTTTGCACGTGTCACCTTCTACATTGAAAGTATTATGGACACCTTACCCCACAGGTATTAGTCTAGCAGGGTCAAGATGGGAGAACATGCAGGGTGTTTTGCGCCAAAAATGTAGGAGAGTTGAATGTATGACATGGTATTTTGTATATATATAACGGGAAAACGATTTGTTTCCAAACACGAGTTCCTATATTGTTTAGTTGTTTCTTCACTCACATCATACTTCTTAACTCCCAAGCAGACTCGAGTTTCTTCACTTCATTTATGACATTCTCTGTATTACGTTCACAACCGATGTCCAACGGCCTCCTATCCTGCAGACTGACCTCCGTGCCATCTGATGGCTGACCAGCGAACTTCCAAATCAATCGCCTCTCCTTATCACCAGGTATTTCAAAATTCATAGTTGTGTTTTTATTCTTGCATATGTAAATTTTTTCCCAAATTGTGAGTTCCTTTGGTTTTTCCAATTGTTTAAGTAATTTTGTTTTGGTTTCTTTCTATGTTTTTCTGACCAGGCATGTGCAGCTATTGCAGATTTTTCTGTTTCTCCATTTTTAACATTTCTGAGGTGTTCCTTTAATCTTATATTTAGATTCCTTTTTGTTTTTCCTATGTATATCTTTTCAGAATGTTTACAATTAATTTGATAAATTCCCGTTTTTTGCAGTCTTCAATCTTTTCATTTTTGTTGGTTTTTATTAAATTACCTAAACTGTATTCATTTTTCGGTGCTAATTTAATGTTGAATTTGTTGAAAATTTTTTGAAACTTGTCAAATACTAACGGATGGTATGTGAACTTCTTGAATTTTTTACCAATCTGCAATAGCTGCACATGCCTGGTCAGAAAAACATAGAATAGAAACCAAAACAAAATTACTTAAACAATTGGGAAAACCGAAGGAACTCACAATTTGGGAAAAAAATTACATATGCAAGAATAAAAACACAACTATGAATTTTGAAATACCCAATGATAAGGAGAGGGGATTGATTTGGAAGTTCGTCGGTCAGCCATCAGATGGCGCGGAGGTCAGTCTGCAGGATAGGAGGCCTTTGGACATCAGTTGTGAATGTAATACAGCATTGAGAATGTCACAAATGAAGTGAAGAAACTCGAGTCTACTTGGGAGTTAAGAAGTATGAGGTGAGTGAAGAAACAACTAAATAATATTAAAACAAACCTCATGGTCAATTTTATTATTAATTTAACACTTCTCACTGAAGGATAAATTATATTTGAAGAGAAAAATTTTTGCCTAGACCGAGACTCGAACCCGGGACCCTTGGCTTTCCGGGCCAAGTGCTCTACCAACTGAGCTACTAAGGCAAGTTGCGATCTAGACGCAAATTTTTCTCTTATATACATTGTAATTCCCAATAAATGTCTTCTTAACTAAGAAGCTGCCATTTGCAAAGATAGAAGCTACGGTTTCAAGCATTTGGCGCGAGGGAATTATAATGTATATAAGAGAAAAATTTGCATCTAGATCACAACTCGCCTCGGTAGCTCAGTTGGTAGAGCACTTGGCCCAGAAAGCCAAGGGTCCCGGGTTCGAGTCTTGGTCTAGGCGAAAATTTTTCTCTTCAAATATAAACCTCATGGTGTTATTTCCTAGCTACATAACTCAATGAGTTCCTATGCTAAATATAACTGTCATGGTCCCTGCTACACATTATCGAAGTCTATAATGGGAATTTAGTTACACTCTACATTTTATATCAGTAAAAAATAACATTTCAGATGAAGACCTAAGAAAGTGAAAGTGTTGATATACTTTTAATTAAAGCTTCGTGAGGATTACAATATGTGATTATGGTAGTACGACTGAGGAATTTATAATAATAAATTAAGAAAATACAAAAATGGAAATATAATATTTCCACAAGAATTCTGTGTTTTATTCAATGTAAATATTGAAGGGAAAGAAATGTAATTTGAAATTGTATTTAACATTTCAGTATGTTCAGTGTTTGAAATGGAAAATGTGCTTTTTAGAAGAGAGTGTTAGAATCATATGCAGTCTGATTGTATGTACTTAGATTTCAATTTTTTTTTATTGTGAAAATTTATTTGATATTGTATATATATATATACTAGAGGTCTCAATCAACCTCAACTAAATAAGATTTCAGTTGAATCACTTAATTTAAAATGGCACTAACTGCTTATGATATGGAACATGTTTCTGAAAGGTCTTCAAAGTGATTTAGCTGACAAAGTTATTCAACTGAAATCTTAATTAGTTGAGAATGACTGAGGTTTCAGATCATATTTTAAAAGTTTAACTATTAAAATAATAACCTTAATGCTGGCTCATTATCACTTTTAAGAATATTGAAAGTATACTTAATATTAAATTGGAATTTAATATCAAATACAAAAAAGAAACATTTAAATTAAATATATATATAAGAGAAAAAATTGTGTTTAGATTAGAGTGCTTAGGATAGCTCAGACAGTAGAGCATTAGCATATAAACCTAAATGTTCTGGGTTCAAATCCCAATCTAAGCATATATTTTTCTTTTTTTAATATAATAAATTTGGGAATTTTTAACATTATGAGGTTTTATTTATAAGAAATTAAATGAATCATGTATTCTTCATACCTCATACTTCTATGTTTTTTTTTAAACACAGCATACAGTATCAGCAACTATCGTCACCATTCTAAGCTGTTTTCATGACTGTCAATTTTTTCTTTTGCCGGTAATTATCCAAACTGCCATCTGGTATTGTTTTGAAGGAATTATTTTCTAAACTGCCATCTGGTGTTCTTTTGAAGGAATAATTTATTAAACTTTTTGAAGAACTTTGTAATCAAGCTTGGTTCGTCTAGAATCTCGAAGTTCATGATTCTAGTATGGTTTTTTTGAATATATATCTTTTCCCAAAATGTTAAATCTGTGTTTAAAAAAACATAGAAGTATGAGGTAAGAAGAATTCACGATTCATTTAATTTCTTATATATTTTCTATGTTTTTATTATTCATTTCATACATTTCTGTGATGGATAAATCATATTTGAAGAGAAAAATTATACCCTCAGACTCTGGCATGAACCCAGAACCTTTCACACTCTAGGTGAATGCTCTAATCAAGTGAGCTATCTGAGCAAGTTCCAATCTGAACGCAAATTTTTCTCTTATGTACGCTGTTAATTCTTGTGCACCAAATGCTATGAAACATTTGCTTTTATCTTGCAAATGGCGGCTTCTTTATTAAGAAGACGTTTATTTGGGAATTTTACATTAAATTATAAAGCCAGTACAGCTTCTTTCAATGTTTTTATTATTCATTTCATACATCTCAATGATGGTGAATCATATTTGAAGAGAAAAATTATATGCTCAGACTGTATATTTTTCTATTAAAATATAATTTGTCTTTCAGTGAGAAGTGTTAAATTTATAATAAAAACATCGCTCTGCTGGCTTTTATAAAGTAATGATAAAATTCCCAATAAAAGTCGTCTTAAATAAGAAGCCGCCATTTGCGTGTATCAAACAACGGTTTGTAGCATTAGGCACTCTTGGGAATTAAAAATTGTAAGAGAAAAATTAGTATTTAGATTGGAGTGCTTAAGGATAGCTCGTAGAGCATTAGCACATAAAGCTGAAGGTCCTGGGTTCAAACCCAAGTCTAAGCATATATTTTTGTCTTCAAATGCAAGAAAGAAATTTACAGAGTTATGGATCAAAATTTGTTTCTATGCAAACAGCTGCACTAATGAATAAATGATTTACCATCTTCAGATGGGATAATAAGTTCAAATGTATAATATTTAGAATAAATTACTCAATACACTTGCCAATATTTTGTAAATTATATAAAACTTTGTAATTCTTAAAACATCTGTAAATGGACTTTTATTAAAGTAAAGTGATCCCACGACAGGCCTCAGGAAGCCCTTGGGGTAGTAGGAGGTTAAGGCTCCCACTTTTTCTAGACAATCGGCACTTGATGTAAGCCCTGCGTGACGGCCGCCTTTAGCCCCAGAACAAGCATCTGGTACTCATTTCCATTAGAGGCTGAGTCGACCCCAGGACCATAGTGCAGTTTAAAAATCCTGACCCCACAGGGCTCGAACCCTTGACCTTCTAGCTTGTAGCGCAGTACCTTAACCACTACGCTACGGCGTGTCCCCTGGACTTTTATTAGCATGAAGAAAGCAAAGAGTATTCCTAGATATTTTCAAAGGCTGATCTCAATAATGGATCATAAACATTTCTGTCTTCTGAGTGCAGGTTGTGTATTGTAATTTTAGCAATGGACAATGAAGAGTTCATATTTGAAGAGAAAAATTATATGCTCAGACCTGGGACTCAAACCCAGAACCTTTGGCTTTCTAGGCCAATGATCTACCAACTGAGTCATCTGGGCGAGATCCAAACTAAACGCAAAATTTTCTCATGTATACGTTGTCAATTCCCACGCACCAAATGCTATGAAGCCTTTGCTTCTATATTGCAAATGGCGGCTTCTTTAATAAGGAGACATTTATTTGTGAATTTTACATTACATTATAAAGCCAGTAAGGCTTCTTTCAATGTTCGAGTCTGTCTGAGCATATAATTTTTCTCTTCAAATATGATTTATCCATCATTGAGATGTATGAAATGTATAATAAAAACATTGAATGAAAGAATTGTTGATTATCATTCCTGATTTGAATAACAGAGAAAAGAATTCAAATTTTAAAAATAAACAAATATTTATGTGTCTAATGTGCTCAGGGAGTTTAACCCCAGAAAAGATCCTCATACTCATTTTATATGAAGCTGAGTGGAATAATTCTAAATTACTAAAAATATCACTGTTAAAGGACAATATTTTGTTCATCTCCTGAATGAGATGAGGTTCAGGTAGTTCAAGGATCTAGACATCTGACAATGGCATAGACAACCTAAATTCAATCTCAAGTTCTAGATTCAAATAGCAAAGAAAATTCTCCACCTCTCCACTACCTGGGATTGAATTCAGGTTGTTCAGACCACAATTAGATATCTAGATACCTTAAGATTGAATTTAAATGCTTCATACCTCACCTCATATCCAGTCTTCTATGTGTTCATGCCAAATATTTTGGTATATGTGGATGGTTTCAATTATTGCCTGTGTGTGGAGAGCTTTCATGTGTTCATAAAGTGTGTAACCTGCTAAAGGTCTTAATAACTTTATTTCTGCAGCTGCTATCATGTAATTGAAATCATTATACCAGCATTACTTTTTTTTCTTAAAAAGACATAAAATTATGGAATATTTACCTGAAAGGTCCATCTCCTCAACTTTATTTGTTATTTAAATGCAGCACTTTCGGGATTAGTCCCAAAAGCGCTCACCAGTTTTGAATACTGCTGATGATGGGACTAGTCCTGAAAGCGCTACAGTTAAATAACTAATAAAGTTGAGGAGACGGACCTTTTAGGTAAATATTCCATAATTTTATACTTTAATTGAGTTCATGTAAATTATGAAGAGCATTGGTGAAAGTCCACCTTGTCTAACTCCTTGATTCTGCAACCAGAGATTTGCCTAAAAGTTTCTGAGCATAATAGTTAGGTTTTGTTTAGTTGTTTCTTGACTCACCTCATACTTCTTAACTCCCTCACAGATCCAGATTTCGTCACTGTATTTGTGACATTCTCAATGCTGTTCACGTTCACAACTGTTCTTAACTCCCTTGCAGATCCAGATTTCGTCACTGTATTTGTGACATTCAGTTGTGAACAGCATTGAGAATGTCACAAATACAGTGACAAAATCTGGATCTGCGAGGGAGTTAAGAAGTATGAGGTGAGTCAAGACAGTTGTGAACGTGAACAGCATTAAGAATGTCACAAATACAGTGACAAAATCTGGATCTGCATGGGAGTTAAGAAGTATGAGATGAGTCAAGAAACAACTCAACAAAATTAAAATAAACATCATAGTGTTATTTCCTACCTACATAACTTAATAATAGTTAGGTACTTAACACTCGCTGCACCTGAGAACATGTACAGTATGTACAAAATTTCAAGTCAATGACCGACTACTTTTCGAGTATTGTGATACCTTTAGATTGAATTTAAATGCTTCATACCTCACCTCATATCCAGTCTTCTACGTAGACCGTGGTCTTCTGATCAACATAACATCAGTCGATGAGAAAGTACTGAAGATGAAGCCACTAAGGCTTTGAAACCATAGTCTATGTAGAAGATGGATATGAGGTGAGGTATGAAGCATTTTAATTTAATCTTAAATTATACCTCATAGTAATTTTTTCCTATAAAAGTTCAATCTAGATACTTTAATTACTCGAACCACTCCTTATAATAGGAAACTAAGAAAATATTGTCATCCTCCATCCACACACATGCATATATATGGAATTTGTAAATTAATTTATACATCTTACCTCATATTTCATGTTTCTTTAAACACGGGAACTAGTTTTCGAGAGAACCTTCTCGCTCATTTTCAACTGACTAGTCATAATGTTGGTTGAAAATGAGAGAGATGATTCTCTTGAAAACTAGTTCCTGTGTTTAAAGAAACATGAAATATGAGATAAGATATAAAAATGACTCATTAATTTACAAATTAAGAACCTCATAATGTTATTTTCCACATTTAATTATGAATATGTATGGAATCTTGAACAATAATGACCTTTGTAAAAATTTAGAATTATAAGTTGTTTTCTTAAAATATTAATTAAATAGGTCTGTAGTTTTCATGAAGTAATCAAAATCTCCTTCCTGTACAAGCAATCCTAGGGATATATGAGTAGTGTATTCTAATTCTTAGTTAAATTTGGTAAATAACAGTATGAAGTTCTTAATTTAATGAATGAATGGGTCACTTCTTATCTTACCTCATATTTCATGTTCTTTTAAACATGGAAACTGCATTAAAATTCATTGGAGAACATTTTGTTTAAACAACTCACCTCATAGGGTTCATGCATCCATGATACCGCAGTTTCGAACACAGTCGTGTTCATCTTCAGCCATAACTCCGACTGATGAAATTCTTCGGCTGTCAACTGTTCTATTGTCGCCATCTTCAGTGCTGTCATCTATGGTTCAACCATAGTTGACGGCCAAAGAATTTCGTCAGTTGGAGTTATGGCTGAAGATGAACACGACTGTGTTTGAAACTGCGGTATCATGGAAGCATGAATCCTATGAGGTGAATTGTTTAAACAAAATGTTCTCCAATGAATTTTAATGATTATACCTCATAATGTTTACTTCCCAACATTAATTTAATATATGGAAACTGCAGTTTTCAAGAGCAGTCCCTCTTTTCTTCAGCCAACATTATGACTACTGGATTTTTATTGGAATCTTAATCTATAATGTTGTTATCTGGTGCTGATTTGATGAAGAGGACTTGATTTCAATGTTCATTAAATCAGCACCAAATATGTACAGTTACTTGTATATCAATCCCAATATTCTTTTGGCTGCAAAAACTAAAGTGTATGATTTCATAAAGAATTTTTATTAATTAGGGAGAAGAATATTGATTAGAATTCAAAATAATGAGCCATTTTGTATATTTAACTTTTTAAACAGTTTCAATTTTGATATTTTTGATGTTTTGATTAATAATTTCTAAACACACAGTGCTCTGAAACTGTTGTAATTGATTTGTTGATCTATTCTTTTTTGGCTATAATAATGCAAGTTCCTGATTTCAAGAAGAATTAACAATATTAATGATGAGATGAGAACTGAATTAGAATGCTACAAAATATAAGAGTACCCAGCCAATTTTACATTATAATGTTTTTGTTTAAACATCTTCAACTTTGATTTCTGTTTTGATGTTTTGTTTTTCAATTTATAAATTAACCGTCAGACAAGTATAATTTCTGCTACAGGCTGTTCGTAATGAATGTTGCAATAAAGTTTTATGCAAGAGTTAATTATTAATATCATCACTGGACAATGAAAACCTCATAACTCCAGAAACCTTGAAAAAGTTATAAGTGCACTAAATTTTACCTAAAAGAAACAAATTGTCACATAATTAGCACCACCTAGTGGTAGAAATGAAATTTGTTCCATCAATTCACATGTAATTTCTGCACATTTTTTTGTTCTCCTGTAAAATTTGTGGAAATGGATTTAAGAGATTTCCATTGTTCTGCAACAATATGAGATATCTTCTTTTGTTATTAGTGTAAATATTTTTTGAATAAATACTTCTATTAGGCCTATAGTTATTAAAATTTTCTTGGTGAAATTTGTTCATAATGGAATTGCTGAAAACAATATGCAGCCCACAATTAGTACAATTATTGTAATACAATACCTACTTTTCCTTTAGTATACTGAAAAAAACATTTAAATATGGTATTTCTTAGAAAAGAGACTAAAATAAACTTGAAGAATCTAATTAAGTTATGTAGGTAGGAAATAACACTATGAGGTTTATTTTAATATTGTTTAATTGTTTCTCGACTCACCTCATACTTCTTAAGAAGTATGAGGTGAGTCAAGAAACAACTAAACAATATTGAAGAATCTAAGATTAAATTAAAATACTTAATACCTCACCTCATATCCAGTCTTCTAAGTAGACTGCAGTTTCGAAGTCTTGGCAGCTTCATCTTTAGTAATATCTCATCAGAAGATCTACTTCTTCTTCCCTCTGAGGTATGAAGTATTTTAATTTAATCTTTTAAACCTTGTAGTGATCTTTTCCTATAAAAGTTCAGTTGAAGAATCTACTACCATAAGGAAATGAGACACAATTTTCATATCTTCACATCTAAGCATAATTTATGTGTATATTTTAATTCTGATAGATTTTGTGTAGACTTTATTCATAAACTAATTATGGGAAACAACATTATGAGGTTTTAAAGTTAATAATTAATAAAAATGAGTTGTATCTCACCTCATACTCCATGATTTTCAAGGACGATACTGCATTATGAAGAGGCATCCCTTTCATGATGGCTGAAGATGAGAGGGATGCCTCTTGAAACTGCACTATCATTCTTGAAGATCACGGAGTATGAGGTGAGATACAACTCAATTTTTATTAATTGAGGCGTTGACATGGAAAAGAAGTAAATCATAACAAGCAAATATTACAGGGCAAGCAAAAAACAATTTAGACACTTTTAAATTTAAATATATTTTGTAAAGCTAATATGGATATTTTGTAACTATTTTGCAAATGAAATGTCTTGTTTAGTAATGTCAAAATTATATTAAAATTGATGTTGGGAAAAGTGTTTCTTGCTTACCTTGTAAAATTTGCTTTTATGACTTATTACCTTTCTCATGTAAACGCCTCAATAACGCTGAACAACAAAAAAGAAACTTTTTTTTTGCCTCAGAAAGAAAAATATGTGATTCTGATAGTATTTTTTCTCCTGAATTCAAATATGATATAGTTTTTTCTCCATCATGCAAGGTTTCCGAGAGACAGGAATTTATAATTTCAAACAATTTAATATTTTCTACATTCGTAACTACACAATATTCGATCATGCGGACTCACCTAGAAAGTAAGAAATTATGATTTTCTGCTATATTTCACCTGTGGAGCATTCCTCTTGATGGTCCAACAATAATCGGCCAGCATATTAGGATTTCATTTGCCTTGATACCGCTTTTCCATAGCTGAAATCTCCTGATGAAAGTGTTCCCCGCTCTTTCTCACTGCGCCAAGATAATAAATGGACAAAAAAATGTTTATTAAAAAAATAATTATTTAAATCCATTAATTGAAATTGAAATAAAAAAACTGTGGGTGATGGAGAAATTCCGAATACATATTTGAAAACACGTTAAAAACTGCATTAAGTACAACTATTGGTACTCATGAGACAAACATCATGTTGACCAGTGTTATTAATTTATGCCTTAGGCCAATGAGAAAACATTAATAACTGTGACTTAAGACCTTGTGGAACTGATCATTTTTATTCTTAAGGTACTGGTATGCTAGAATATTTTGAAAATGAGCTATTGTATGAATATTTGCTACTCATCCATTTCAAGCACTGGACAATGTAAATTAATAAATTGGAGATTAAAAAGAGTTGTGTGATATTTTATGAACAAAGATGTTCAAGAATAACTTGAATAATAAAGAGAACCTCCTCCAGAGAAATAAAAATATTAGTTAATATTTAATTTTAGGAAATGATATTTTGAGGTTATTTTAATTATATTATTTTCAGTCTGGTCATCTTACCTCAATATTAATGTTGATTTGTTCTTGGACATGTTTCAAAACAATTCTGTTTTATCGTCAGCTTGTCCAGACTGGTTTGATTTACGTTGCATTATGTTGCACACCCAGGATGTCAATGTCAGCTCCGTCTTGTGGTTGGCCAAAGAACCTCCAAAGAAGGTTATGCTCCGTCGATATTTCAAAATTCATAAATCTGTTTTTGTTCTTCTGAATATAGATTTTTTCCCAAATAGTCAGCTATTTTGTATTTTCTAACTGTTTTAATAATTTAGTGTCCAAATTTATATTATGTTTTTCAGACCAAACATGAGCAGGAACTGCAGATTTTTCTATTTTAATAACCAAAGAATACATAAGAAATATTAAAATTGGGGAAATAAAAAAAATCTGCAGTTGCTGCTCATATTTGGTCTGAAAAACATAACATAAATTCGGACACTAAATTATTAAAACAGTAAGAAAATACAAAAGAGCTGACTATTTGAGAAAAAATCTATATTCAGAAGAACAAAAACAGAGTTATGAATTTTGAAACATCGACGGAGCGTGACCTTGTTTGGAGGTTCTTTGGCCAACCACAAGATGGAGCTGACATCGACATCCAGGTTTGCAACATAAATCAAACCAGTCTGGACAAGCTGACGATAAAACAGAATTGTTTTGAAATATGTCCAAAAACAAATCAACATTAATATTGAGGTAAGATGATCAGACTGAAAATAATATAATAAAAATATTAGTTACCTAGGAATAAAATTTGAAATATTGTGACAAAAAAAGTACAGAATAAAGTTGGAGTATAATTTTTGTGTTGTTATAAAGTTTAAAATTATTTTATGCATACGGAGACTTTCACAATTAACCCTTAAATTGGTGATTCAGTAATTTCTCCTACAGTTGTTTAAATGTTTTGGACTGCTATGAAAGCAAAATCATGTAAACTGTAACTTATTATTGTACATTATTACGTAATTTGACACAAATTTAAATATTTTCTTCTTCTTTGTTTTTCTGTTGTTTTATAAACAATACTAAATAAATGAAACCAATGTATCTTATAGGATACATTTCCAATTTAAGGGTTAAGTGATATTTTAAAATCATTAGGAAGTAACATTGTGAGGTATAATTTAATAATTGAGTTTGTATTTTTTATCATTCTTACTTCATATGATTGTTTAGTTGGATGTATGTTTCAAGGCTGTTGCCCCATTGTCAGTGTTCCACAAACTGATTTTTTCTTTTCTTCAAGTTATCGGTTAAGTGATAATTTTAAAAATTAGTAGATACCTTTGGAGGACTGCAGGATACACACTACTAGATCACAAAGAAAGAAGACATCTTAGAAGAATTGCACATGGAACCTTTAGAAAACAAAATTTCTGATTATAAGTAAAGATGGATGCAACATGTTCATCAAATGGAAGATCACAGGATACCCAAACAAATGTTAAGATATCAACCTACAGGAAGAAGAAGACCAGGACGTCCACTCAAAAGACTTCTGGATTGTGTTTCTCTTGAAGCCAAAACAGGTCAACAAATGGCCTAAATTCGTGAATGTACTACAATGATGATGATGAGTTAATTTTGGATCATGTTATACATTAATGCCAGCAGGAGCTTTTCTACAGGGTCTACATTATATATTGTATCTGCCACAAGCGGTGTTTTCACTCTCTGCTATGAAGTCCACACTCGATGTACATGTGGCTTTCCTGCTTTAATTGTATAAAAAAGTATTCCATATAATTTTACCTTATAAATTATAACATATGAAGAAAGTGTCATTCTTCCTGGGTTATACAGGCATTGTATCAGGAATTCATGAATGATTGAGTCATTTTTTATATCTTACCACATAGTTTATGTTTTCTTAAACACACAAACTGCAGTTTTCAAGAGGAAATATCCCTCCCATTTTCAACTGACATTATGACTACCAGATTTTCATTAGAATCTCCATCTATAACATTGCCATCTGGTACTGATTTGATGAACTTTGAAATCAGGTTCCGTTCATCAGGAATTAAAAAATTCATGGATTTAAATTTGTCCTTCTGAATATATATCTTCTCCCAAACTGTCAATTCTAAAGGTTTTTCCAAATGTTTTAGAAGTTTGGCCTCTTTTTCAATTCTATGACTCGCCAACAAACTATGTGCTGCTATAGCTGATTTTTTAATCTTGCCATTTTTAATTTTTCTAAAATGTTCTTTTGTGCGAGTATCCAAATTTCTTTTTGTGTTTCCTATGTATACTTTATTGCAGCCTCTACAACTAATTTGATAAATTCCAGATTTTTATTATCTGGGGTGTTCAATTTATTATTTGTTATTAATAGATTACCAAGGCTAAATTAATTTATTTATTGGTGCCAATGTAATATCGAATTTCTTGCATTTTTTAAATCTATCTATTTCAGGATAATAAGTAATTTTCTTAAATTGTTTTCCTTTCTTTGAATCTGATTGCAGGGTGATGTATTCTTTTAATCTTTTTTGTTTTCTGAATTTCTTTAATTTATTTATAATTATTTCCTTTCCAAATCCATTTACATTAGCTATGTTCAAAATGTGAATTGTATGTTCAAATTATGTTCAAAATTGTATCTGGAAGCTACATTCTGGTTGATGAAAGTGAGTTCTTCTACTGTAATGTTTCTGATATAATTTGTATTGTTCCTTAAATGTGTGAAAATTTGTTCAATAAAACTTATGTTTCATGTTACCCACAATTAAAAATAACACACTGTTAGGTCTGTGGTGTGAGGTGGAAAGAGACTAGCACTGATCACTCTCTCTGCAAACATTCACAATATCACAATCTTGCTTACTGGATCAGCAGGTCTTGAAGATTGGGCCCTTGTAAATCTGTTTGGTTTGAGGTTTAACAGTTTTTTGTGCAGAAGAAACTGAAACACCTACTTGTTGTGCTAATTTTATGAGTGATTTATTTGTTGAATGTTTACAATTCACAGCAATCTCATCTAACATTTATTCTGACTATTTAACTCATGCCCCAAATGGGACTCAATGGCTAATCACGTTTCAATGATTTCTGTTTTACAACCAATCAGAGTCGTGTTTCACGAAATATTTATCAGTGTTATAATTACCATATTAAAGAAAGCTCCTCCTTTTTAATATTCTGAACAGGTCTGACCATTATTTTGCAGTGACTGAGCCCTCAAGAAATACGGCTACCAGATTGTATATATTGTGCATGAATGTCAACAAATGCCGCATGTGGGAGTTAATATAAAAACATTTGTAGCAATTGATTATACCACAAAAAAAAGAAATCACTGTTTGCACTTTCTTAAATGTATTTTTTCCCAGGTAACAATCCAGAAAAATATAATTGTCATATTTACATCATACGACATCGGAAATGAATTAATATACAATTTGATGTGTTTCACTTTTTCTCCACTAGAGAGCATTCTTATAATATTGCATTCCTTTGGCAATAAATAGTATGATCTGGTTGCAGTGATAAACAAAAGAAGCAGATGAAGCGTACCTATCGCTTCTCATTTGTTTTCAAACATCCCCGTTTACATTAAATATATAAATATTTTAAAATAACTATAGTTAAATAATGATTTGTGAGTAAACAGCTTAATTTTATTCGTTAAATAGTCCTAACAAATGCCACTCTTGATTTCCAAATTCTCTAGATAAATTCACTCCTCACTTCATGGGTCGTGAATTTATCGATAATTTGGAAATCACTCGTGGCATTACTTATGATAAAATTGTTTGTGTGCGCACATGATTTTGTTTTGCACTGAGCCAATATTTTCAAATTTATTAACAATTCTGTGAATTTGTGTTCTTGAAGGTGGCACTTCAGCAGGAAATATCTGAATAAATTCATACTTGAAATAATTTTACACTCAAAAATACACATCTTTATAACTTAAAGGTGATTATAGTTGAATGCAGGCTTTCACGGCCGGTAATCATAATGTTGAGTGATTCCGGGTTCTGTGGCCGTGGTCCATAGTTGGTGTTGATACCGGACGTTTCGCCCTCAACTGCGGAGGGCATCTTCAGTGGCGAGTGCTTCTAGGCGTGTTTCCTGGTCGGAAGCTCTACTTAGAGCTCTAAGTAGAGCTTCCGACCAGGAAACACGCCTAGAAGCACTCGCCACTGAAGATGCCCTCCGCAGTTGAGGGCGAAACGTCTGGTATCAACACCAACTATGGACCACGGCCACAGAACCCGGAATCACTCAACATTAAAGGTGATTAATTGCATCCATGTCTGTGAAGACCAAACTGGATGTGCCCACCACCCACTGAAGCTAGTCACATAACCTACTTTAAAAACCCTGCTCGAATTCTTACAACTTATAAAGTAGACCCGATAGTTCCATATACCTTAGCCAGTGCCAATACAGTTGCCATATACTGATAAAGACTGTTTTTATTTATTATTCTAATAGCAGCCAAATGGCCATTCAGATTAATATAAGATTTCACTGTTTGTACTTTGCATGTTGGTTTACTGATTTTGTCCTCTTTGTGCATAATTCAATATGGTAGCATTCAAATTTTTTGTTGCACAATGTACACTCACATAATTGGTTTGGTTCGTGGCATGTTGTGGTCTTGCAGATAAGATGGTGGAACCCATTGACTGTCAGTCTTGTTATTACGTGCCATAATTAAAAGTTTTCTCTAGTCCATTCTGTTGGAGTTTCTTCTCTTTTCTTCCTAAGTGTTGTTAAGAGTTGGTCTGAAACTTTAGTACTAGGCAAGATCAATTTTGGTCTTAGATCTTCAATGAGAAAGGTTTCCCTTGCAAGCAAATATACAAGTCAAGTTTTTTTTGAGTCTGGAAACATCTTACCTCAATTTAATGTTGATTTGTTCTCGAACATGTTTCGATATAATCTTCTATATCATCTTCAGTTTGCCTAGACTGATGAGTTTTATGTTGTCTGTGCAAGCTGAAGGTGATATAGAAGATTATATCGAAACATGTTCGAGAACAAATCAACATTAAATTGAGGTAAAATGTTTCCAGACTCAAAAAAACTTGATTAAAAGAACCTCAAAATATTACTTCCTGAAATAAATCATTAAGTATCCATCCATAGTAATTCTGCCCGAAGGCAGGTCCTTCACTGCAATCATAGTGTTTTCATGCTATGCTTGCAGCTTTACTAGGGAATTGTAGATGTGGTAGCTTCCCGTTGCTTTCCACACCGGTGAAGGACAATGATGATGATGATAAGGATGATGATGATGATGGCCATATGTTTTCCGGGACCGTTTGGGCCTTAAAGTTTTCCTGACATTTGTCTTAGAGGTGAGGAAAAACCCCGATAAAAACCTCACCCAGAAAAACTGCCCCGACCGGGGATCGAACCCGGGCCTGCTGCGTGACAAGGCAGCACACTATGTCGAGACCACAGCGGTGGACTCATTAAGTATACAAGTCTCAATTGCATGTTCTTGGAGACTCCAATCTCCTTCTTTAAGTAAGTGGCTTTTATTTTTTCTATTGTTTCTAAATGCTCTCCAATTATTTCTATTCCATAAGTTAGTATTGGGATTATTTTGGTTTTGAATAGTGCCATTGCTGTTTTAAGGTTCAGAGATGTGATTTTTTTTTTATATCGTGCATCGCTCTTACTGCCTGTGTTGCTCTTTCAGTGATGTGCTTTGTATAACATTTTGCACTGGGTTGTAATATCATGCCTAGATGGATAAAAACTATTGCATTAATGTTAGAATCATCATCATCTTAAGGCACAACAACTTCAAAAGTGAAAGTTTTGGCCTTCTCAACAATCCTCCTCCATGCCAATCTATCTCTTGCCATATTCAAATTAGTCACTTTCATTTTCCTTAGATCGTTCATTGTGTCATCCTCCCATCTGATCTTCAGTCTTCCTACAGCTCTGCCTCCTATAGGTTTCCATTTGTAGAGTCTTTTGACCAGTCTCTGATCATCCATTCTTATCAAATGTCCAAGCCAACCAATTCTGAGAGATCTTATATGGTTTACTATGTTCTGATTTTTGAATTAATGTTAGAATATGCAATAAAATTGAGCCACAGAATTCATGACTTCAAACAATGCATTAATATTTTTGGACTGAAGCAGAGATAAAAATACTGAGCACCATTACAGTCTGCCGAGCATACCTGCTTCCCGACTAGTGCATAAGGGTTTCATACCCAGCGAAGTTGGAAATTTTAATTGTAAAATGTTCAGACTCAGGAATGGAGAGAAGATTGGTATAATATTTTAAAACTGCTAAATTGTGCACAAATATAACAAGATAAATTAAAATGATTCATACTTCTCCTCATACCCAATCTTCTATGTATATCATGATTTCAAAGCCTTTGCAGCTTCATCTTCAATACTATCTTGATGACCGAGTATCAATCGACAAGACAGTACTGCAGATGAAGCCACCAAGGCTTTGAAATCACGATATACATAGAAGATTGGTTATGAGGAGAGGTATGAAATATTTTAATTCAACTTAAATCAAACTTCATAGTGATTTATTCCTATAAAAGTTCAAAATTCGGAAAAACTGCACTTGAACTAGCGTGAAATATTTTCAAAGTCCTATAGAACAACAGTGCGCATGCGCCAGAGTTTATAAAGCCAGCAATAACCCACAATCGAACCACATATCGATTATCATCTTCGATTACTATCTGTCGTTATGAAATTTAAATGACCAATATTTGCAATAAATCCCCAAATCTATGTTTAAAAAATATAGTAATAATATTAAAATGACCAAACGTTTATTAAAAATGGGTGTACACTTACTTATCACTCCTTAACGCTGATCCAAGCAGTGATAACCCAAAACAGTGATAGAAAAATCATAGACTAAGTAATATACTCTGTGGTGAAAATAGCAGTTTGCATCACAAAACAGTGTCATAATATTGTGATTTGTGTGATTTGCATATTTAAATAAATACTTCAAAATTGTCTAATAATGTTATAAAAATTGTTTGAAAAAGTTTAAAATAATAAATAATGTTAGTAAATACAGAAGAAGAGCTATAGTTTACAACAATATAAGTGAAAAATCAAGTGTTAGAAGTGCAGTTGAGCCCAAAATTCAATTGACAAGTTCCTTAAATCTTATGGATGTGCTCTTCATTGAATTAGGACTTCAAGAAATGTTGCATAAAGTAATAAAATTTATCCATCACTTAATTATGAAAGACTCTGTAATGATAATGTCCTATGACTGATACATAAACACAGTGGCAGTTTTTCATAGGAGGTAGGGAAGAGTGGCCTGTAACATTTAATCAGAATTCTAACAAATTATTCTCAATTTTGCAGTAACCATTTTAACTATTGTAAGTTAGATGAAAATGTCCAGGCTTGTAAAATAGGAGAAGTTTCTCACTTCACTAATAAGAAAAAAAAGGAGACTACCAATAACTTACCCATCAATAGGAACCTCAAACTCGATGCTATTCTTTTTGCAGACAATTTAGCTCTTCTGGCACTTTCCGAAAATGATTTGCAACGATCAATTTATAATTTACAAAAAATAGCTGCCAAATTTAATATGGAAATATCAATTAACAAAAATAAATTATGGCATTTCATGGGAAGGACCCCATACAAAGTAAAATCTGTCTCCAGAATAAAATTTTAGAGAGAACTAATCAATTTAAATATCTTGGATATTATCTCTCTCTATTTGGGATGAAAAGGATATCCCTGAAAAAATTACTAGTTATAATAAAAGAGATGGACACAGCAGCTATAATACTTGGAGCTGGAACGAACCAAGAAGAAGAAGAAGATAAAAGTTATAATGTGATGATAGATAGTGTTTGACTAAACAAAAAAAAATACTACAATGGGCTAATGCTGATTACATACTACAACCTTTGATTGATTAAGTAATTATTTAATCTAAATTTAGGTGAATTCTACATAAAATTTGACACAACAGAAAATTAAAGTTTCTTCCTTCTTTCCAAAAGTGGTATATAGATTATTAAAAAGATTTCCAAGTGCCTACATCCAAGAATATTGTAGAATACGAACAAACTCATTGGTACAGAAAATTATTTATTTTAATTAAAACTTTTACATCATGCAGAAACTTTTGTTACATCAGTTACCACTAATTGGTTTAAATAGCCTGACTAAAGTTTGTTAGAAAATTAAACTCAAAAACATATTTTGTAGCTCCTCAAATATATACTACATTCACAACTGCTTGTTGAAATAAAATTCAAAACTTCACAGATATTATTATTTGAAATAATTAATCGAGTTGGTGTTTACTTGATGAAAATCCATATCTATTAATTAAACACAAATAAAACTTAGTTTTATTTGATTTTCATATTTATTAAGATATAATTCAGTGACAGCTGTTTCGGTACACTGTACCTTCTTTGTTAACATGTCTGAAGAAGGTACAGTGTACCGAAACAGCTGTCACTGAATTATATCTTAATAAATATGAAAATCAAATAAAACTAAGTTTCATTTTTATTTAATTAACAATTATTATTTTACTCTCACTCTGTGAAACATGATGTTTTTGTACAGTTTCGTCAGTTACCGATATAAAACCATACATTTTAAGCACGGTAAGATTATTTTAGATAGAAACTCCATATTTTCTGTTAATGAGTTTGAAACACACACACACACATATATATATAAAGTAAAGTAAAAGTAAGTAAAGTGATCCCACAACAGATCCGGAGGCCCTTGGGGTAGTAGGAGGTTAAGGCTCCCACTTTTTCTAGACAATCGGCACTTTATGTCAGCCGGGTTGTCAGCCCTGCGTGACGGCCGCCATTACCCCCAGAACAAGCGTCTGGTACTCATTTCCGTTAGAGGCTGAGTCGACCCCAGGGCCATAGTGCCACCAGAGGGTTTGGGTCAGTTTAAAAATCCTGACCCCAACGGGACTTGAACCCTCGACCCTGCGGCTTGTAGCTCAGTGCCTTAACTACTACGCTACGGCTATATATATGTAAATGTTTTAAAGAAAAAAAGTAATGTCCTACTGTCTGAAGGGGGTAAAAAAATGTTACTAGTTACACTATTTAACTCATGTCCCAATGGAAGTCAATGACCAATCACATTTCAATGAATTTTGTTTTACAACCAATCACAGTCGTGTTTCACCGCGATTTTATCAATTTAATTTTATCATATTAAAGAAAGCTCCTCCTTTTTAACATTCTGAATAGGTCAGAGCATGATTTTGCAGAGACTAACTCTCTAAGAAATATGTTGAATATAACAATTTATATATTAAGATGTAATAATCCTTGAATGGAAGTGGCTCCCAGATTATATATATGTAGTGCATGAATGTAACCAGATACTGCTTGCGGGATATAATAGAAAAACATTTGTAACAATTGATTAAACCACAAAAAAAAAAGAAATCACTGTTTGCACTTTCTTAAACGTATTATTTCCGAGGTATTTACATTCCAGAAAAATATAATTGACATATTTACATTATAGGACATCAGAAATTAATTAATAACCTATCATGTAGATAATAAACAGTTTGATGTGTTTAATTTTTTCTCAACTAGGGTGCTTTCTTACAATATTGCGATCATTTGGCAATATGATCTGGTTGCAGCGATGAACAAATGAAACGCAATAAACGTTTCTAATTTGTTTTCAGAACATTAAATATATAGATATTTTAAAATAACTGTATTTAAATAATTATTTGTGAGTAAACAGCTTAATTTTATTCGTAAAATAGTCCTAACAAATGCCACTCTTGATTTCTAAATTCTCTAGATAAATACACTCATCACTTCGTGACATCGTGAATTTATCGATAATTTGGAAATCACTCGTGGCATTACTTATGATTAGATAGTTAGGTTAACTATACTTAAATTACTTTGAGAAAATGTGCTCCTCACAATGACGAGGAAATCATGCATCCCAATAGCGACTGTGTCAGATATGAATCAACATTCTCTTAAGTTGGCGTAATTCATTGCTATCTTTCTTTATACGTCCCATAATCAGTGTTTTGTTAGTTTTATTTCCACTTCTAATCCATTTCCGATATTTTTATTGATACATGCATCATAATATAGTTTATTCATCATGTCCCTAACTGTATTTTGCAACAATAATTCACTTTTAATGATTTTTTTTTAATTTACGGTAGGTAGTCATTTGCGCTACAATCTCTCGAAGACAGTTTGTAATAGGCGTTAACAGGAAACGAATATAGGCAATGGTTTTGATAGGTATGCCTTTGATTGGTATTACTGAATCTTAAAAAATAGGAATTTTTATTGAATAGGATAGGGTGATTTTATCGATCAAATGTGGCAACACTAGTTTCAAGGAAGATGCGGTGATGCGCTTTCTAACAAGGCTTAGTTTGTGATTGTGGTTTGGCATTATCGTGTCGGAATCGGTATTCATATTCGCAAACTGAATTATTTGTGCTTATAAATAAGTTATTATGAAGTGTTTCAGTTATATATTTTATAATTGTGCGTGCATCATTATTTTAAACATTAAAATATATGACAGTTGGTTAAGTTATGGCGTTCTTGTGATGGTAGCGAGATTTTCTTTACATTTCCATTTCATTTAAGCAGCGTAGAGGTAAGCAAATTAAACTTTTCTTATTTCGCCGTTTATCATTGATCTTTTATGTACATAATAAAATCGACGCTGCACATTAACAAATTTTTAAAACTGTAAAAAAATGATAGACCATTTAAGGTGATTCTCATAAAGTGCGATGGACAAGACAAGTGGCAGAGCTGGGAATGAAATCGGGGCATGGAAACTTTCATAGAAAAGCAAGTGGGAGTGCGTCAGAAATGAGGTGGGAGAAAAATATTAAATATTTCAGGCAGGTAAATTATAGGCCTAGAGGGAATGATTGGAAAACAGCTCAGGAGAGGGATGTATGAAGAGCTTATGCCCGTATGACCACGAACCTAATATTTCGATAGTTCCAGTTAGACCGTTTGTTTGAGATATCAATTAAATAATTATTCATATTAGCTATTCGATGGCTTTAATGAAATCACACATTTTAAAATGTTATCATTTAATTAAACTGATTTCTTCTTAAACAAACATTGGGTTGTGTATTAGTTTTTTATTTAAAAAATCTAAATACAAAGATAAATGTTGGTAATTTCATAGAGTCAAGAAAAACACATTTTCAAACATAAATAATAATAATGGAATTATAAAGTTTAACATGGATCCACATACTTTTAGTATACTTGAAAAGTTTTATTTTAATAATAGAAACAAAAATAATAATAGAAAATAACTGAGTCGTGCCCGGCACTTGTTGCCATTCATATACATTCATCTCAATTCATATCACATAACTCTAATACAATGAATACATCCAAATTTTGTCTTGGAACCCGGGTTCCACTCTTAGTGAGTAAAAGAGCTCCTCACCACCTGTTCAAGTGCAGGACAGTTCATCTTTGACTTTGACAGAGTCTATGCCAGACAAACTTTTTATCTGCAATGTAGTTCACGAACTACTTAAACTATTTAAAGCAGCCATCTTTGTTTATTCTAGAGTTGTTAACCAGCGCGCAGTTTTACAATTTTTTTTTGCAGATCTCATAATTTTAGAATTAAATTATACGTTGGGGTGGATATTGGATTTTTCAATTCACATTTTTGTTCACATGTGTAAATTATCAGTTCATAATTATAAAATATATTATAAGAAAGGTTTTTCAACTACAGATTTTACGAAGTTAGTCAATAGTTTTGGAAAGTAACTACATAATTATAAAAATTACATACAGAATGAGACTTTTTATCTTAGTAATAATAATAATAATAATAATAATAATAATAATAATAATAATAATAATAATAATAATAATAATAATAATATTATTATTATTAATATTATTATTTTATTTCACCTGATGAGTTAAGATCCATTCACCAGGGTTAAATATACAGAAATTAGCAATTATAAAACATTGGTGGAAACTATTGCAATGTATGGAAGTGAGGTATGGACAATCAATAAGTACTACAAGAATAGCTCTAGAAACGGATTATTTACGCAGAAGTGCCAGAAAGTCGAAATTAGAACATGTCACAAATAAAGAAATAAGAAACATAATGGAAGTAGAAGAAAATATAATTGAAAGAATTCAGGATAAGTATTTAAATGGTTAGGACATATTTTAAGAATGGAAGATGATCAATGGCCGAAACTACTATATCAATGGCAATCGACCATAAAAAAGAAAAGAGGGATACCAAAATTAACATGGAAGGAAAACATGAGGATAGTAATGTAAGCAAGACGGCTAAACATTGAAGATGCCCAAGATCGTAGGCTTTGGAGTTTTGACACGGGAAGACGGCAGCAGCCTGTAAAAATCCGAAGATAGAATAGAAAAACAATAAATTATGAATTGATTACACATAGATCTAATACACAATATAGAGCTGTTATGTTATCAGAAGAAACCACTGCCAATAGAAGGTAAAACAGTCTCCACAATTAACAAAAGGAATTTTGCTTATGAGGATAGTACAAGGTGTCCAGCAGTCGGGAAAATCTAGAAAACGGGGAATAAGTCGGGAATTAAAAACAACTGGGAGAGCCGGGAAATATACGGAAATTTATAAAGCAACGTGTTTCTATCTTGTATTCAAATCAAAAGAATCGCAATCGTTAAAAATGCGTACAGATATTGGAATATTTCATGGAAGAAATGTTTATGAACCTATAGGCCTAGCATACGTTTGACGGAGTCAAGCTGCCGTCCCTAAAGAAACAGAAATGCTGGCTCTTGCCAACATGATATCACGTTACAAAACAATACTTGAGCACACAGTTAACAAGCCATATCAACTCGAACTCTATGCAGTAAGCTTATAGTCAAGTTACTGACGCGGCATTTATGACGTAACTCTCGGCAAGTGTTTATCGCTCGGTATTTCGTTTTTCGTATACAATCGACCAATTCTTCCTACCAATACCTTATTGAAATCTATACAAACTATCAAACGGTTTAAAAAGAGAAGATATGAAGAAAGTAATTTTAACGTGAGATTGTTTGCAATGTTTTATCGTAACATAGTTCATGTTCAAATAATGATAATAAAAAAAAAACTTACTTTGCTATTCCTATATAAGCCCTTACCAAACTAACTAACTAACTCACTGGCACTATCGAAACCGTAAGTTCATGGCCGCGCGGACATAAGCTCTCAAGACTTGTAAGCCCTTACCATAAAAACAAATAATGTTTTTATTATTTACACATATTAAGAAAATAATTTTTACAAACTTAGCTTTAACTAACTGGTTCACTGACACTATCGAACCCGTAGGTTCATGGCCGCGCGGACATAAGCTCTCCTTACATCCCTATCCTGAGCTAGTGTTTTCCAATCATTCCCTGTATAATCTACCTCCCCCAAATCATAGTTAATGTCATTCTCCCACATCATTTTTGGTCTACCAACTGGCCTTTTTCCCTCTGGTTTTCCTACAAGAAGCTATCTTTCACCGTAAAAATACAACTGTCAAGAAATGCGGACATGGGTTCCACTGGAGTAAAATTTTTCCGGAGATCAAATAGTCCTCCATTCGATTCTCCGGGCGGGGACAACTTCAGGGAACCCATGCCAAAGGTTTAAACACAGGGACATGTCCTAGGAACGTAGAATGTTACAAATTTAGCTTTACTAAAATTAATTCAATTTAGCACTCAAAAAACTAGGGAATTATTGTTTGATGCAATGAAAAAACCGGGAAATAGTCGGGAATTTCATATTTGTAGTTTGCTGCACACTTTATAATAGAAGTAAGCCCTTGCGTCTCTCAACGATATTTGTGTGTTCTTCCCCTACAGGGGAGAAATTCAACCATACTAATTTAGTTAAACTTGTTTTCTGATAGATGGTTTATAAGGATGAAAGAAAGAAAAAAGACATTTTAATTTTAAATTTAAGTGTAAACAGTGTTTTGAGAGTAAAATACACATGACACTAGCTAATACCCGGCTTGCGCTACTTACGCCTAAATAAATGAAAATTAATGTGATTTTATGTTTAGTTAAATAATAAGAAGAAAAAAATTATATCGTAATTATTTTTAGATACTCCGTGCTGTTTACCAGGCGTTGTCCGGGAATCTATTCATCCCGATCTTCTTGGCATAAATGAGCTGAAAGACGAAAATTAATGTACTTCTTATGATTAGTTGAATAAGTAAAATGAAAAATAATTATAAATGTACATCTTAATTATTTTAAGATTCCCCGTGCTGATTACCTGGTGTTACCCGGGAATCTACTTGTCTCGATCTTCTTGGCATCAATGAAAGGCAAAAATGGTTATTGTGAGTTATCCGTAAGAGATAAACATATGCTGTCACGGACTACCTATTACAGTAAGGTACTAGAAATGCATAAAAGTTTAATTTTTTTGCAAGTATTTTTTATTTTACTTTTAATATCAGTCTAAAATGTTTGAGTGTTAAAGTAGAGTAGAATCTACTTTAATGCAATGCCCTTAAATAAGGTAAAGTAAAGTAAAGTGATCCCACAACAGGCCTCAGGAAGCCCTTGGGGTAGTAGGAGGTTAAGGCTCCCACTTTTTCTAGACACTCGGCACTTTGTCAGCCGGGTTGTCAGCCCTGCGTGACGGCCGCCTTTACCCCAGAACAAGCGTCTGGTACTCATTTCAGTTAGAGGCTGAGTCGACCCCAGGGCCATAGTGCCGCCAGAGGGTTTGGGTCAGTTTAAAAATCCTGACCCCAACGGGACTTGAACCCTCGACCCTCCGGCTTGTAACTCAGTGCTACGGCGCTACGGCGTGGTAACATTTAAAACTTAATAATGTTTTGTTTTATGATATATGTGATACTAATACTCATAGTTTTAATGAATAATTGACTCAGCCATAAATATTGAAAATATATTGTGCATCCATTACATTTATTGCATTTTGTTACCGTTGCTCAAAAGTTAATTGTAGTTTCATGATAATGTGTTATTAACTTTTAAAACTGCTTATACTATATCCGAGCTATGTTCTAGTTGTACTATAAACAAACCTACATAAGGTACTATTTCGTCCATTAGATGAACCATGGTGCTACTTTTATCCGCCATGCGGGTGAATTGTATAAAGAACCATCATCGGTAGAAACATTGTTTTTAGGCAACATCGAATTTAACGGGGTATAAGACTGAATGCAATAGAAGATGATACGAATATAATTAGAGAAACTTTCATTTCTTATTTATGACTATATATATATGATATGAAAAGAAAAATTAATGCTTGAGTCGGGATTTGAACCCGAGTCTCTAAACTCTGTACATTTAGTGCTCTCACCAATTGAGCTACTCAAATATTCCAGCAAAAACATACATTTTTTTATTATATTTAGTATTCTCAATTCACATAACAGGTATATATGTCCACCGCCATGGTCTCGAGGTAGCGTGCTGACTTGTCACGCAGCGGGCCCGGATTCGATTCCCGATCGGGACAGGCTCCTGGGTGAGATTTCTTTCGGGGTTTTTCCTCACCTGTAAGACAAATGTCAGGAAGCGTAATGCCCAACGGTCCCCAAAAATCATCCGGCCATCATCATCATCATCATCATCTTTATCATATCATCATCATCATCATCCTTCACCGGTGTGGAAAGGAATGGGAAGCAATCACATCTATAAATTCCTAGTAAAAGCTGCAAAGCATAGCATGAAAATGCTATGATTGTAGTGAAGGACCTGTCCTCGGGCAGAATTAATATGGATGGATGGATATATATATATATATATATATATATATATGGGCCTACCTAACTAGACGCTTCTTTATTATTGCGATAGATATCCTTTATTTGGAACTTTACAACGGAATGTATGCTCCATTGTGATTCCCTTTAAATTCTGCTGTTATTTTATCACCACCTCAATGGCTAATGTGGGATATTTTTTACTACACTGTTTGAAAACATTAAAAATAATCTTTTCCGCTTTTCAAAAGGCTTCTTTTCCATTATTTTAAGAAATTATACAGAAAAGACCATTTTAAAACAATAGAAATCCCAACTTATCTGCATTGTTCGTGCGCAAGAATAAAAAAATACTTATTTAACCTACTAAAATTGTAATTATATATTTTAGGATTCTCCCATATAGCTTATATAGACATATACGAGACAGTACATGTTTTTATTATTTTTATTTCGAGTGTTAGAGGGCGAACTATATTCTCTTGCATGGTTAAAGGTAAATCAGTTATTCGACCAATGAAAATACAGTCCAAAGATCTGGTTTGTTTATAATACAACTACAGCTTAGTTCGGAAGAAGTATAGAAATACGAGTAGATGTTCTGTATAGGCCTACAACCTTCAACGTTCCCTTTTGTATTACACGACATTTATTGAATAAAACGATGTTCTAAGGAATTAGTTTCCTGCTTTGAGTGCCTATTCAGATTATTCTTAAAATTAAGCAATTATCTGGGAGTAAAAGTGGATGAAGAAGATAGACAAGTAAGTTACATTAAGAACGGAATAAATAAAGGTAGAATAATATCAACAATGATGAATGGAGTCTTATGGAACTGACATATAACCAGAAAAAATAAGTTACAAATATAAAATTCAATAGTGAGAAGTACTGTCACATATGGAGCTGAAGTTTGGAAATTCAACAAAAACTTATGTCGACAGAAATGGATTTCTTAAGGAGAGCAACAATATGTTCAAAATCAGAAAAAAAAAAAAAGAAATAGTCATACGAGGAAAAATGAATATAGATATTCAATAATAGATTATGTAAGATGCAAGCAATTAAATTGGTATGGCCATGTACGACGAATGCTAGATGAAAGGTTACCCAGAAAAAACATTGGAATGGTGTCCACCTGGAAGAAGAAGGAAAGGAAGAACTCGAAACTCGTGGATGTAAGAAATAAGATCTGGAATGAGAACAAGAGGACTGGAGGAAGTGGAGTGTATGGATAGAGACGAGTGGAGAAGAAAAATACAACTTTAGGCATAGAAAGATGTGTAAACTTTGAAAATCTGTACATAAATAAAATAAATAAGTAATTATTCCTTTAATAAATAAATAAATAAATAAATACGAGATTGACAGATAATGGAAAGATTATCTGAAAGATAGATGGAAATACATTTATTTAGTAATAAGGGAAATAACGAAAGTGAAATAATGAGGGAACATTTCTAAGAAAACTTATAAAATTGAACTTGTCTTTTATTCATAATTAACCGATGTTCTTCCAAATTATTTTAATTCGGAATATGCGCCTTGTAGACCAATTCTTGTGGATCTGGTTGATCTTGGTTTGTGTGCATTTGGCGTGATTCGTGAACTGCATGGCTTCTTGTAACGTCCAAGAAGAGACGCATTAATTCTATTCCCAACAAAATTGCGCCAATTATGAATGTTTTAATTGCCAAAAAAAGACTGACCATCTTCACAAATGAAGTAAATGCAGACTTCAGGTACATGGCTAGCATTATTACTTTCATAATTAAACTACTTTTTGGTTGAATCTCTTCTTCAGATCCTGTGAAAAGAATAAAACTATTAAGGTATGGTAGTCTATTTGCAGAATACAGTAAAAATATAACAATAATATATTCCATATACAAAACAATGATTAAATTACAGAGCATTAAGGAATAAGTAACCTATATTTAAATCAGGATTCCCCGTATGGATAGTTCCTCTTGGTAGGGGAGTTATTCAATTATTTGCGAGAGGAATACATTTAAATAAGACGTAAGACTTTTGCGGATGGAACAAGAAAGAAGTGCAAGAAAGAAAACCAGAAGGAAGAATAAAGGTTGAAATACAGGAACTAAGATGATTGGGTAAGGTAGAGGAAAAATTAGGCAACTGAAGGTTAACCTTCAGTTAAACGATGGAAACAAAAAGGTAGGAATAGAGAAGAATGGGCAGATGTTATAAAGGAGGCTAAGGTTCTTAGATGACCGTAGAGCTAAAGGTAGAAGAAGAATATTTATTTAAACTAAGATACATGAAATATAATTTGTACAATAAAGAATATATTTATGACTTGCGCTGGTTCGAATCCCCATGGGGGTTGAAATTTTCTCATAGAATTTCGACCAGTATGGGACCAGAGCCCCTCAGTATCATGAGGCATTTAGGTAGCTATAATAAGTAGCTCTCCAGGTTGAGGAAACCAGCTATAACGGCTGGACGACCGGTTGGATGATCGTCCATCTCTGTGATTAACACATGTAGATGTGAGAGCAGCAGTCGGCTGGTAGACCAAGGACCTTCTAGGTCTGTGTCTGTCGCACCATGACTTTATATATATATATATATATATATATATATATATATATATAAATAAAGGGGTCCAACAATTTGCCCATTGGAGTATCTTAGGGTAGTAGGAGATCCAAAATCTGTCATTAACACAAGTGGATGTGAGACCAGCAGTCAGATGGTAGACCAAGGACCTTCTAGATCTGTCGCACCGTGAGTTTTTATACATACATCCATAGTAATTCTGCCCGAGGGAAGGTCCTTCACTGCAATCATAGCATTTTCATGCTATGCTTGCAGCTTTACTAGGGAATTGTAAGTGTGGTAGCTTCTCATTGCTTTCCACACCGGTGAAGGATGACGTTGATAATGATGACCATATGATTTCGGGGACCGTTTGGGCCTTAAAGTTTTTCTGACATTTGTCTTACAGCTGAGGAAAAACCACGATAAAACCCTCACCCAGAAAAACTGCCCCGACAGGGGATTGAACCCGGGCCCGCTGCGTGACAAGGCAGCACGCTACCTCGAGACCACAGCGGTGGACGTGTATATATATATATATATATATATATATATATATATAATTATATATATATATATAAAATGAGCACGAATGGGGGATGAAAGATGTGCATGGTAGCTTCTTGTAGGAAAACCAGAGGGAAAGCGTCCAGTTGGTAGACCAAGAATGAGGTGGGAAAATAACATTAACTATGATTTGAGGGAACTAGATTATACAGGGGGTGATTGAAATACATTAGCTCAGGGTAGGAATGTATGGAGAGCTTATGTCCGCGCGGCCATGAACCTATGGGTTCGATAGTGCCAGTGAGTTAGTTTTTTAGTTAGTTAGTTTTTTAGTTAGTTATACATAAAGGGGCCCCACAATATGCCCATTGGAGTGTCTTGGAGTAGTAAGATATTAAAATTTCCATATTTCAAGACAATCGGCAAGTGATGTCGCCTGGGTTGTTACACGTCCGTGACGACCGTCTTTCCTTCCAGAAAGTAAGGCTTGTACTCATTTATGTCAGAGGTGGAGTCTACCCTAGCATGCGAGTGCCACCAGAGAGTTTAGACCGATTTAAAAATCCTGCCCCCCATGACTTCCGGCCTATAGAAACTACATTATGACGCCCCTTATATCAAATTAAAATACAAGACATGAGATGTTATTGCATTATTGTTAATAATAAACTATATTATAATATGTGAATCAGAATTTCTACCTATACATCACATCCCTCAATCTTAGTTTAATCTCTCCTTTTGTATGTAATTTTATTTAAATACCAGAAATTAAAGTATACAATTATGAAATATTCACCTGAAAGGTCCGTCTCAACTTTATTTATTTAACTGTAGCGCTTTCGGGAATAGTCCCATCATCGGCAGGATTCAAAACTGGTGTTTCACTGAAGATCAGGTAAGGGGGTTACATGTACAAGGTTCGTTTTCGTTTATCAGATGGTCGTTGTTGTGATGGGACTAGTCCCGAAAGCGCTACAGATAAATAACTAATACAATTGAGAAGACGGGCTTTTAGGTAAATATTCCATAATTTTATCTTTAATTTTGAATAATACCTCAACGGAACATATCATGAATCTGATAAAAGTTAAGTACCAGAAATATGACAACATTTTGTAAATTCGTTAAAAAACTAAATGAAGTTGTTCAGGAGAAACAAGGGGTCCTCGAGGTATTAAATATGTAATACAACCCCCTTAAATTATGTTATAAATTGCAGAGGAATCCACATGTTTGGGGTTGAATTGAACACAGTATATTTTATTTTGTTTGAATTATATTTTTAAATAATAAAAGAAAAAGCAACAATAAAAATACTAGCGAAATTAATATCCGGAGGAATAACCTTTGCCCTAACAACTGAATTGTATCTACTATGCATTAATATTAAAATTGGTGTTTTGAAACATTCAGAGCTTCATGCCTGTCAGTCTACAGCTATAATAATACTCTTCTGATCTTATTTTAAATATTATATCGTGTTCATGGATTTTCTTTCAGTTATCCACTATTTATCAATAGGATTAAGGACGTTGTTTCGGAATATTCCATATCAACTTGTCATTATTTTGATCAGTGTATTTGCTATTATTGTCTTGTTAGGTTGCTAACGCGTACACACTATTGAGTAACACTAAGAAATTGGGACTGGAAGTAAATATCAATAAAACTAAATACATAGTCACGCATAGAAATACATTATGTAATGGAAATGGACAGCTAATGACAAATGGGAGAAATCTTGAAGAAGTGGCTGAATTCAAATGCCTAGGAACAATAATCACAAATAGGAATGAGATGCACAAAGAAATTAAACATAGACTCAATTCTGGAAATGCGTACTATTATGCATTACAGGGACTCTTGACGTCCCAACTCCTTTCAAAAAACGTTAAACTGAAAATATATAAAACTATTATTATACCAGTTATATTATATGGATGCGAAACATGGACTTTTACTTTAAGGGAGGAAAGGAGATTACGAGTATTTGTGAATAAAGTTCTTAGTAAAATTTTTGGACCAAAGAGAGATGACTAGACAGGTGAATGGAGAAAACTACATAACAGTGAACTACGTAGTCTTTATAGGAAGCCAGATATAATAACAGTTAAGTCTTGTAGACTGTGATGGGCAGGGCATGTGGCACGAATGGGGAATGAAAGACGTGCATGGAAGCTTCTTGTAGGAAAACAAAACTGAGGGAAAACGCCCAGTTGGTTGACCAAGAATTAGGTGGGAGAATAACATTAACTATGATTTGAGGGAAGTAGATTATACAGGGGGAGATTGGAAAACATTGGCTCAGGATAGGGATGTATGGAGAGCGGCCATGAACCTATGGGTTTGATAGTGCCAGTTAATTAACTTCTACAGTAAAACATAGAGGTAAAGGGATGAACCTTTATTTTGGACTGTATGTCAGCGTAGACTCAGTTTCTCGTATTTGTTGGCCTGAATATATCTTTAGACCCTACTTTTGCATTAAAACCTTAAAAGACAATTTCCATATAATACTAACAAATATGCATTCTAATCCATCATAAAATATTCTTACTTTAGGGAAGAGAAGAGATTACGAGAATTTGAGAATAAAGTTCTTAGGAAAATTTTAGGCCAAAGAGAGATGAACAGATTGGTGAATGGAGAAGACTGCATACAGCATAACAGTGAGATACACATCTTTATAGGAAACCAGTTCACCGCTATGGTCTCGAGGTAGCGTGCTGCCTTGACACGCAGCGGGCCCTGGTTCTATTCCCAGTCGGGACAGGCTCCTGGGTGAAGTTTTTTCGGGGTTTTTCCTCACCTGTAAGACAAATGTCAGGAAGCTTCGGTCCCAACGGTCCCCGAAAATCTTCACGTACTAATATTACACATTTATTGTTATTCTGCCACGAGAACCGCATTTGTGCAGTAAACGATGAAAAGTCTGATTGGAAATTATTTTTTATCTGTTGCCTTTTATATCAGAAGCCGTATTTTCGGCACATCAAATCTAGGATTTTTCAAATTTTCTTAATCTTGTATTCAGACTTTTTGTTCTGATTTTGGCAACGTTTTGTTGAATAATTGCATTTAAATTTATTACTATGTTAGCTACCCGGCGTGCGCTGCTGCGCCTAAATAAATGAAATGTGATTTTTTGTTTAGTTGAATAAGTAAAATAGAAGAATAATTATAAATTTATATCATAATTATTTTAGATATCCCGTGATGATTTCCTGGTGTTGCCCAGGAATCTACTTATCCCGATCTTCTTGACATCATTGAGCTGAAGGACAAAAACGGTTATTGTGAGTTATCCGTAAATGATAGACATGTGCTACCGCGGACTTTTTTTTGTATATATATTTTTTAGACATTCACTTCTGTGAACATTAATTTGATATATTCGTTATGGTTTAAACAGTTTAAGCCATTTAATCGTCCAAAGAGAGACTTTTTTTAGTGCACCGATGCTTCCTCCCCCCCCCTTTTTTTTTTTTTTTTTAGCTCCGGCCGTATATTACATAGGCCTATGTTAATTGTCCCAGAAACATTCTCCAAATGATAAAAAAAACCGTTAAATAGGTCAAGTTTTTTTTTAATTACATAAAGGCCAGACAGACTGGCACTCATTCTTATACATAAAGATAATCTAAAACCGGTTTAACAATGTGTACTGTACATATCTTCCTCTGCCCTATGTTTGTGTTAATACTGAATTTAAATACCTTCTCCAGTATTCTCCATTACTCCATTTCCTTTTTTCTATCTTTCTATCCTAACTCACTCACTGGCACTATCGAACCCGTAGGTTCATGGCCGCGCGGACATAAGCTCTCCATATATCCCTATCCTGAGCTAATATTTTCAAACCATCCCCTGTATAATCTACTTCCCTCAAATAATAGTTAATGTTATTCTCCCATCTCATTCTTGGTCTACCAACTGGGCGTTTTCCCTCTGGTTTTCCTACAAGAAGCTACCATGCACGTTTTTCATTCCCCATTCGTGCCACATGTCCTGCCCATCGCAGTCTATGAGACTTAACTGTTCTCATTATATCTGGCTTCCTATAAAGACCATGTAATTCACTGCTATCCATTCTTCTCCATTTACCTGTCTGTTCATCTCTCTTTGGTCCAAAAATTTTTATAGAGAACTTTATTCTTAAATACTCGTAATCTCCTTTCCTCCCTTAAAGTAAGAGTCCATGTTTCGCATCCATATAATATAACTAGCAGAATAATAATTTTATATAATTTCAGTTTAACGTTTTTTGAAAGGAGTTGGGAAGTCAAGAGTCTCTGTAATGCATAATAGCACGCATTTCCAGAATTGAGCCTATGTTTAATTTCCTTGTGCATCTCGTTCCTGTTTGTAATTATTGTTCTAGGTATTTGAATTCAGCCACTTCCTCAAAATCTCCCTCATTTGTAATTATCTGTCCATTTCCATTATATATTATATTTTTATGTGTGACCATATATTTAGTTTTATCCTAATTGTAGTTTTTATACCCTGAATATAATTAGCATTTGATCTGTGATAGAATCAGTTATTGATATATGCAGATGAATGAAGTGTTATTAGCTGATAACAAGGGAATACTAAAAGCCAACAAAGACATTCTATTGAATAACATTAAGAAACTGGAACTGGAAGTAAAATCAATAAAACAATATATGGTCACATATTGAGATACATTATGTAATGGAAATGGACACTTAATAACAAATGAGAGAAATTCTTAAGAATAGCTACGGCAGGAATGAAGTGCAGGAAGAAATTAAAAAGACTCAATTATGGAATCGCATGCTAATATGTATTATAGGGACTCTTGTCGTCCCAAATTCTCTAAAAAAATGTTGATCTAAAAATATATAAAATCTTTTTATTCTAATTATATGGATCCGAAACATGGTTTCTTACCTTAAGGAAAAATAAAAGATTGCGATTATTTGAGATTGAAGTTCTTAGAAAGTGGTAATACAGTACATCAACTGGTAATATATTTGTCAAGCATTTTTTTTATGGTTAATGGCCGAGATCAATAATCACGAAAAATTGAAAAATAAGTACGGTTGTGTAAAATCTGACATGGCGTACCTTGATCTACAATGATTTCCACATATTTCGAGTTGTCGCCCTTCTTACGTTGGATTTTATCATTCTTTTTGTTTATATTAACCGGCGTTTTATTATTCTTCAAATTACCCTTGTAATTAATGTCGTTAAAACTATCCTCAAAATGATCAGAATTTATATCCTTAGATATCTTCTTATTGTTTCTTATAATATTCTGATTATTTTTGTTATTGTAATGTTTAGGTAATAGAGGATAGTCATTCATTAGTTGGGGTTTTGTATCATCTGGAATTTTGTAGACTTTGCCTTTTAATATGTCATCCGATTTTTTCATTCCTGAAAATAAGAAAACAAAATGTAATAATAATAATAATAATAATAATAATAATAATAATAAGATTTCAAATCGGATCCCCAAAGCTGTTTATAATTATATACCAAGAGGACGAAGATCACTGGGCCGTCCTATGAAACGCTGGAGGGAAAATTTTGTATAGGATCGTAACAGGCCTTGGCCTAATACTTGGAAGGAAGAAGATAATAATAATAACAACAATAATAATAACAATAACAATAATAATAACAATAATAATAACAATAATAATAACAATTAATAATAATAATAACAATAATAATAACAATAATAACAATAATAATAACAATAATAATAATAACAATAATAATATTAATAATAATAATAATTGTAGTAATAGTAATAATAACAATAATAGTAGTAATAGTAATAACTAATAACAATAATGGTAATAACAATGATGGCAATAACAATAATGGCAATAACAATAATGGCAATAACAATAATGACAGTAACAATGACAGTAACAATAATGGCAATAACAATAATGGCAATAACAATAATGGCAATAACAATAATGGCAATAACAATAATGGCAATAACAATAATGGCAATAACAATAATGGCAATAACAATAATGGCAATAACAATAATGGCAATAACAATAATGGCAATAACAATAATGGCAATAACAATAATGGCAATAACAATAATGACAATAACAATAATGGCAATAACAATAGTAATAATAGTAATAATAGTAATAATAGTAATAATAGTAATAATAGTAATAATAGTAATAATAGTAATAATAGTAATAATAGTAATAATAGTAATAACAGTAATAGTAATCCATCCATCCATAGTAATTCTGCCCGAGGGCAGGTCTTTCACTGCCATCATAGCATTTTCATGGTATTGTAGCTTATGCCCATTACATTTGCTGCAACGAATGCTTTAAGATTTAATAATACATTTTTTGATCATCGAATGAAATATAAATATACCTTCCATAATAGCAGATCACAGGAGTCAGTAATTGACTATATTTTAACAAATAGAGAAATTAATTTTGATCAGATAATTGATGTCAGGACACTTAATTCCGCTGATATAGGGAGTGACCACAAACTAGTTTTGTGCAAAATAAGAATACGATTGCCAAACATAAAGAAACGAAAGTCAACGTATATAACAAAATTTAATATTGAATCATTTATAAATGAAAGCACAAGACAACTATATCAGCAAAAATTAAAGGAAAAACTGCAACAAGTCCAAACGGATACACAAAATAGTGTAGATCAACAATGGCAACAAATAAAAGACAGTATATTAAACGCAGCTAAGGAAGTAATAGGACTAAGCCAAGTAAATGTAAGCAGCAATAAGAAGAATACTCCATGGTTTGTACCTGAAATTAAGGAAATAGGCAAAAAGAAAAAGGAATCATATTTACAATTTTTGAAAAATAAAACCCCGAATCTTGGAAAACATACACAACAGAACGCAATATAGCAAACGCTAAAATTAGAAAAATTAAACAAGATTATTGGGAAAAATATTCCAAATTTATGGAACATGATCTATATGGAGGCCAACGAAAAATATGGGGAACATTAAGAAGAAATAAAATGGAAATTAGGGATAGTATACAAACAAATTGACAATGCAAGAATGGAATAATTATTTCCAGGAACTGTACAAACAAGAAGAAAATAATCAGGATGTTTGTGAATATCAAAATCAAGATGAATTAATTGAAATAACAATAGATGAAGTAACTGACACAGTACGGAGATTGAAAAATCGAAAGGCTGCAGGTCCTGATACGATAACAAATGAAATGTTGAAATATGGAGGAATACAACTGATAAATTAACTACAGAAGCTATTCCAAAATATCATAATAAGCGGTACCACCCCACTAGAATGGAAATCGAGTATAACAATCCTAATATTTAAAAAGGGTGATAAAACTAAACCAGAAAATTATCGTGGAATTACATTACTTAATAGTTCTCTAAAAGTATTCACAAACATATTAAACAATAAATTAAACGCATTAATCCATATTAAAGAACAACTAAGATTTCGGAAAAATAGATCCACATTAGATGCAATTTACGTAGTTAGACAAATTGTGGAAAAATCATGGGAATTCAATAAACCAGTATTCTTATGTTTCATAGATATGAAGAAAGCTTTTGATAGAGTACAGCTTGAAGATGTTGTACATATCTTGAGAGAGAATGAAATTCCTAATGAACTGATTAGAGCAATAATATCAATTAACACACACTGCAAAACAGTAATCAAAGTAAAAGAACAGCAAACTGAAGAAATAACCCTCACAAAGGGCATCAGGCAAGGTAACTTTAAGTCCATTCTTATTTAATATTATAATGGATACAATTATTGAAAACATACCACCAAGTTTGGGTTATAAAATGGAAACACTAGATTTCACTTTTCACTTAATATGTTACGCAGATGATGTCGTTCTCCTTTCAGAATCTGAAGATAATTTACAAAGATCTTTACACCAATTTAATATAAATGCCAGAAAATACAATATGGAAATTAACGCGAATAAGACAAAATGCTTAACAATATCAAAAGAACCAGTAAGGTGCAAATTAGAAGTGGAAATAAAAGTTATAGAACAAGTGTCAGAATTTAATTATTTAGGTGTATTAATAACGAACACTAAAATTTAATGAAAGAAGTAAGAAAACAAGCTGATAAAGCAGCACAAATATCAGGGTATATGAAAGATTTCATTTGGCACAACAAACATATGTCAATAAAAAGAAAAACCCGCATATACAAAACGATAGTTCGACCAGTTATCGTATATGGAGCAGAAACTAGGACTGATACAACAAAAACTAAACAAGTAATAAGCACATGCGAAATGAAAATCTTAAGAACTATTCAGGGGAAAACATTATTTGATAAAATACACAACACAGAAATTAGGGACAAATGCCATATTCAAGACATAACCAAATTTATTATAGATGGACGAAAATATTGGGTCATATAGAAAGAATGGAAGAAAACCGGCTTGCAAAAAGAGCTAAAGAAGATAGACCAATGGACGGGAGAAGAACAAGAGGAAGACCAGCCAAGGGATGGAAAGACAGTGACTGCACATCCAATACGTTTTCCTCCGAGAGTGATTTTGGAAATAAAGAGGATGAAAATCCTACAAATTAAGTTTAAGAAGAAGATGCTTTGCAGCTTTAGTAGGGAATTGTAGGTGCGGTAGCTTCCCGTTGGTTCCACACCGGTGAAGGATGATGATGATAATAAGAATGATGGCGATGATAATAAGGATGATGATGACCGGATGATTTTCGGGGACCGTTGGGCCCTAAGCTTCCTGACATTTGTCTTACAGGTGAGAGAAAACCCCGAAAAAATCTCACCCAGGAGCCTGTCCCGACCGGGAATAGAACCCGGGCCCGCTGCGTGACAAGGCAGCACGCTACCTCGAGACCACAGCGGTGGGCAATAACAGTTAATAACATTAATAGTAATAACAACAATAATAAACAATAATAACAATAATAATAATAATAATAATAATAATAATAATAATAATGAGTATTTGAGAATAAAGTTCTTAGGAAAATTTTTGGACCAAAGAGAGATGAACAGACAGGTGAATGGAGAATACTACATAACAATGAACTACATGGTCTTTATAGGAAGCCAGATGTAATAAGTACAGTTAAGTCTCGTAGACTACGATGGGCAGGACATGTTGCGCGTATGGGGAATGAAATACGTGCATGAAAGCTTCTTGTAGGAAAGCCAGAGGGAAAACGCACAGTTGGTAGACCAAAAATGAGATGGGAGAACAACATTAACTATTATTTGAGGGAAGTAGATTATACAGGGAATGATTGGAAAGCATTAGCTCTAGATAGGGATGTATGGAGAGCTTATGTCCGCGCGGCCATGAACCTACGGGTTCGATAGTGCCAGTGAGTAAGTAATAATAATAATAATAATAATAATAATAATAATAATACTAATAATACTAATAATACTAATAATACTAATAATACTAATAATACTAATAATAATAATAATAATAATAATAATAATAATAATAATACTACTAATAATACTACTACTACTACTACTAATAATAATAATAATAATAATAATAATAATAATAATAATGAAGTTTGCACAAACCGTGTAAATACTATGTGCAAAGAACTTACAAAAAGTAGTCCTTGCTCTAAGAGGTGATATATTTGTATCGTAATTTAGAATGTGGTACTTTTCACATTTTTCTGAACACAAACCACATATGCAATTGTCATTAAGTTCGATAAAAGTCTTACTGGAGCAATAGTTTGTGGTAGAATAAGAAAACAAAATGAGTTACCTATTTGTTTTGTGACTATGTCTTTTCTACCAGGTTAAACTCGTACATGAGGTAAGTTCTACATTGAAATTTTTTGCTAAATTATGTGCATATATTCAATCATGTTATTATCTTACATATGATATGAGTATAGACTTTTAACTACCCATCCGAAAAGACATCGAATTCTATTAGCTGGAAAAGTTATATCGGCCTTTACCGGATAACACCCTTTAGAGGTGAGAGCCCTTCTATAGACCATCTAGGCAGACAAATTACTATTTTAATAATAATGAAATATATATCTGGATTAGAAAAAATATATTAATAACTATTACATTTTTTTTATTCCTGTCCATTTATTCTATCCTGAAAATAAATTATCAGATGAGAGACTTGAACTATTTTGCTGTATAAAGACTTATAAATAACTCGGCTTAAAATATCTCTAGTCTTGTTGGCCTATGAGAACAATGGGTCAATACGTACCACAGTAGGGCCATTTCATACTCTGGAAATATACTATTTTTAGTAGAAAAAACGAAAATAAAAATGATAACTTCGTTAATAAATAAGATTTTCTTGATGTTAAAATAGTATTACACATAGTCAATAAACACCCAAATCACTGAACTAAAATGTTAAGAATCAACGCGTTTCGATAGCGATGCTAACAATATCAAGACTAATTGTTATTAACATAAATATTTAGTCTTGACTGTTTAACTCACGCCCCAAATGGGAGTCAATGACCAATCACGTTTCAATGAATTTTGTTTTACAACCAATCACATTCGTGTTTCACTCCGATATTTATCACTTAAGTTTATCATATTAAAGAAAGTTCTTTCTTTTTACACGCTTTATATTAGCTTTACCTGTATCTGTCTATCTATGTAACGGAATCTTTCAACACAATTTTCACCCACTTAAAAACATTGGATCGACTTGAATCTTTGTATACTTGTAAAGGACCAATAACAATACAATAATTTCATACATTTTTCTAAGATCCTGGTTAGGATCATCAGGACATCAAAACAATAAAGACCGGTATAATAGGTTGCGGATGTATCGACTTTTTAGTCCATCGTTGTAAAAAAATAATATTATATCCTCTGGTACGAGTAGCTCAATTGGTAGAGCAGTGGACTGTAGTGATATATAATTTCAGTAATCTATAGATTGCTGGTTAAAGGATTTTTTTAGAAGAGTATTACTTTTAGCTCATACAACAATGTATCGAATTTAAAGATATTTACATTTTTATCTTATATTGTGAAATATTGACAATTTTGTAAACTTACCACTTTGTAATTTATCAAAAATATGAGAAGGATACGATTAACTATAACTATTTATCTATATTAAAATATTCAAAAATATTATAATAATGTTAGATAATAATAATTAAAAAATATATAATTATATTCGTACCTAGACACTAAAAATATCGTAAGAAATTAAATTTTCATGGGATTCCGGTTTAAGACAATCAATAAAACTAAAAATTAAAAAAAATTAAAAATAGTTTAAATACTAAAACAACACGCTTTATTAGAAAACCAAACTAAAAAAATAAATAATAGTTTAAAAAAACTAAAACAACACGCTTTTTTCAGAAAACCGAACTAAAAAATGAAAAATAATTTTAATTTCCAACACGCTTGGGATAAAATTAAAGTGGTAAAAAAAATCATCTCCAGCACATCTAGAATAAAACTGGAGTTTTCTACAAAAAATAATTTTACCATCAAAAGCGTGGGGTGCTTTTTATGGTTTTTACGTTTTCTTCTTAGAGACTTTACTTTTACCAATATCTGTTTATTATCAAATATATTGATAAAGAGCACCCCACGCTTTTGATGTTAAAATAATTTTTTTTTAGATAACTCTAGTTTCATTCTAGATGTGTCGGATATGATTTTTTTGTTGACCACTTTAATTTTATCCCAAGCGTGTTGAAAATTAAAATTATTTATTCATTTTTTAGTTTAGTTTTCTAATAAAGCGTCTTGTTTTAGGTTTTTAAAACTATTATTTATTAATATTCTGAACAGGTCATAGCATTATTTTGCAGTGACTGACTCTCTAAGAAATATGTTGAATGTAGCAATTTATATATTAACGTGTAAGAATCCTAGAATGCAAGTGGCCCCCAGATTGTATATATAGTGCACGCATGTAACCAGAGACTGCTTGCGAGAAATAATAAAAAAATTATAGCATTTGTTTATACCACATTAAAAAGAAACCACTGTTTGCACTTTCTTAAACGTATTATTTCCTAGAAATTTACGTTCCAGAAAAATATAATTTACATCATAGGATATCAGAAATGAACTAATAACCTATAATGTTGGTTATAAACAGTTTGGTGTTTTTCATTTTTTCTCTACTAGGGTGCAATTCTTATAATATTGCGATTCTATATGGCAATAAATAATATGATCTGGTTGCAGTGATGAAAACAGTGAAACATAACAAACGTTTCTCATTTGTTTTCAAACATCGCCGTTTACATTAAATATACATATTTTAAAATAACTATATTTAAATAATGATTTGTGAGAAAACAGCTTAATTTTATTCGTTAAATAGTCTTAACAAATGCCATTCTTCATTTCCAAATCCTCTAGATAAATTTAAAATCACTCGTGGCATTACTTATGATAATCGTAGCATCGCTATTGACTGTCAATAATTAGTCTTGATAATGAAAGCATCGCTATCGAAACGCGTTGGTTCTTTTAATATTTTAGTTCGATTTGGGTTTTTATTGACAACGTGTAATAGGATTTGAAAACTTTAAAAAATTGGAGCGTTGCTTCATTTTGAGGATGATGCTAAATTAAATGCAACATTTTAGAAATATTAATTAGTAGAAATGAACTGAAGATATTCTGGCCTTAGACACAGCTAGATTTGTTGCTCTGGGGCTATTAAAACAATTTATACAAGTTTTACAGTTATAGAATTATTCAATTTTGCCTGATTATCATAAGTAATGCCACGAGTGATTTCCAAATTATCGATAAATTCACGACTCACGAAGTGAGGAGTGAATTTATCTAGAGAATTTGGAAATCAAGAGTGGTATTTGTTAGGACTATTTAACGAATAAAATTAAGCTGTTTACTCACAAATCATTATTTAACTATAGTTGTTTTAAAATATTTATATATTTAATGTAAACGGCGATGTTTGAAAACAAATGAGAAACGATAGGTACGCTTCTACTGCTTCTTTTGTTTATCACTGCAACCAGATCATACTATTTATTGCCAAAGGAACGCAATATTGTAAGGAGGAGCTTTCTTTAATATGGTAATTATAACACTGATAAATATTTGGTGAAACACGACTCTGATTGGTTGTAAAACAGAAATCATTGAAACGTGATTGGTCATTGACTCCCATTTGGGGCATGAGTTAAATAGTCATAAGTAATGCCACGAGTGATTTCCAAATTATCGATAAATTCACGTCTCACGAAGTGAGGAGTGAATTTATCTAGAGAATTTGGAAATCAAGAGTGGCATTTGTTAGGACTATTTAACGAATAAAATTAAGCTGTTTGCTCACAAATCATTATTTAAATAAACTTATTTTGAACTATTTATATATTAATGTAAACGGCGATGTTTGAAAACAAATGAGAAGCGATAGGTTCGCTTCATCTGCTTCTTTTGTTTATCACTGCAACCAGATCATACTATTTATTGCCTGCTCTCTAGTGGAGAAATAATTAAACACATCAAACTGTATATTAATTAATTTCCGATGTGGTATGATGTAAATATGACAATTATATTTTTCTGGATTGTTACCTGGGAAAAAATACATTTAAGAAAGTGCAAACAGTGGTTTCTTTTTTTGGTGGTATAATCAATTGCTACAAATATTTTTATATTGAAATGTTTTTATATTAACTCCCATATGCGCATCTGTTGACATTCATGCACACATATACAATCTGGTAGCCGTATTTCTCACAGGCTCAGTCACTGCAAAATAATGGTCAGACCTGTTCAGAATATTAAAAAGGAGGAGTCTTCTTTAATATGGTAATTATAACACTGATAAATATTTCGTGAAACACGACTCTGATTGGTTGTAAAACAGAAATCATTGAAACGCGATTGGTCATTGACTCCCATTTGGGGCATGAGTTAAATAGTCATGTAAAATAATTTTAAAATTTATCTCGTAACTTTATTCTCTGAGATTATGTAAAATAAATTTAATAATTTATATAGCCTACATTTTACAAGGTAGGATCTTGTTCACTGAAATTAAGTAAAATAACTTTTATAATGTATGCAAATTTTATAACCTTTAAATATAAATAAATTTTGTAGTTTATATTGTAGTTTTATTCATCTCAATCATAGAACCAATAAGGTACAGGATTTATAATGATATTGTGAAAAGAAAAAAAAAAGTCTGAACCAGGAATCGAACCGTGGACCTCTTGTATTCCGTACGAAGTGCAAGACCACTGCACTATTCGAGACATGGTACAAACATTCTTTCCACATATACAAAGAATTGTTAATGTTTGTGCCATGTCTCGAATAGTGTAGTGGTCTTGCAAGTTCGTACGGAATACGAGAAATCCACGGTTCGATTTTTCATTAATTTTTCTTTTCACGATATCATTATAATAGTATAATATGACCCATTATTGTAACTGTGTTAAAAAATAACAATATTGGAAAGTGTTAAATAGGTACAGGATTATAAATACTTTTAAAAATGTGTTACTAGAATGTTGATTAAATTTTAATGTTGCAATGAGATGCTGATACAGTTAATGGTGTATATGTTCACTTATTAATCCAATTTAATTATACACCTATATGGTTTATTCGGCCATGAACCTACGGGTTCGATAGTGCCAGTGAGTAAGTAAGTATATGGTTTATTATACTATTTGAAAACCCGTCTTGTCTTATGTAAATCATAAATACATTTTTATCATTCATACTCGAATAACTTCTAATTGACTATTTAACTTGTGCCTCAAATGGTAGTCAATTACCAATCACGTTTCAATGAATTTTGTTTTACAACCAATGACAGTCGTGTTTCACCTCGCTCTTTATCGGTTTCTCTTTATCAGATCCTGCTTTTGTGATAAAGAAAGCTTCTTCATTTTAATATTCTGAACAGCTCAGAGCATTATTTTCTCCAACAAATGCATTGAATATAGCAAATAATGAACAGATTCATTGATTTTACCGAGTTGTTTACTAAAAACATAAATTAACAATCTATAATGTTGATTATAATATACAGTTTGATGTGTTTCATTATTTCTCCACTAGGGTGCATTCTTACAATATTGCGATCCTATTTGGCAATAAATAATATGATCAAGTTGCAGTGAATATACATAATCTCACATTTCTGATTTTTCAAACATCGCCGTTTACATTAAATATACAAATATTTAAAAATACCGGTAACTATATTTAAATAAGGACTTTTTCAGTAAACAGCTTAATTTTATTCGTTAAATAGTCCTAACAACTCCCACTCTTGATTTCCAAATACTCTAAATAAATTGGAAACCACTCGTGGCATTACTTACGATAATTGAACATGATGCTCTGAAAGTGGAGGATACAGACTTTTAACGTTATACTATAATTGTTACCTTTACTAATCCTTTGGTTACAGTCCTTGCCGTGACATGATATTGAGTCCAGAAGCTTTGGATTCTTGTGCATCAATCCATAATCTTCACAAATTCCTTGTTGTGCTAATGTTACACATGCTATTATCACCAGAAAGTTGTGCATCTTATCATTTGCAATCTGTTGAAATTGTTCAACAAAATTTATCAGTGTATGACAGAAATGTTTAAAATTAATAATAATAATAATAATAATAATAATAATAATAATAATAATAATAATAACAATAGTAACAATAATAACAATAAAAGTATAATTTACAAAAAATAGCTGCCAAATTTAATATGGAAATATCAATTAACAAAACTAAAATTATGGCATTTCTCGGGAAGGATACCATACAAAGTAAAATCTGTCTCCAGAATAAAATTTTAGAGAGATCTAATCAATTTAAATATCTTGGATATTATCTCTCTATCTGGGATGAAAAGGATATCCCTGAAAAAATTACTAGTTATAATAAAAGTTTGGGAATTATTAATCAAGTTATGAAACCATCCCTTGTACAAAAAAAAAACACCTGATTGGCTAGACCAGTGTTGACCTATGGTAGTGAAGCATGGGCACTAAAAAGACAGCATGAAAGCAGAATAACGGCTTGTGAAATGAGATTCATGCGGAGAACAGCGGGTTACACCAGATGGGATCGGAAAAGGAACACCGATATGTTAAAAGAATTGAAGACTACGCCAATTTTGGAATATATTAAATAGTACCAACTAAATTGGAAACACCATCTTGAAAGAATGAGTTCAAATCGGATCCCCAAAGCTGTTTATAATTATATACCAAGAGGACGAAGATCTCTGGGCCGCCCTATGAAACGCTGGAGGGAAAATTTTCTATAGGATCGTAACAGGCCTTGGCCTAATACTTGGAAGGAAGATGAAGACAATAAAAGTAATAATAATATCCCTCTCTCTTTTTACCTTAGTTCAAGTTCTCCCTCAATAGGTTTTTTACGTGTCCCACGCCACGAAGGGTCTTACAGAGACACGACATGCAGGGATAATATTTCTAAGTCTGGATCAAACGTATACTTTTTGACCACACCAAGTACATGGAGTACCTCCATGAATGACTGATCTATTCATTGCTAGTGTCACCTCCGAGATTACATGAACAAGACACACCATTCACTCATTCTAAACAAGGCAACATGATACAGATTATGTTTGCGATAGCCAGATTATATTCGGGGACTATTTGAGCCTTAAAGTTTCCAGAAATGTGTCTTGCAGATGAGGAAAAACCCTGAGAAAACCTCACCTTGAAACTTGTCCCGACCGAGGATCGAACTCGGACCCGCTGCGTATGAGGCAACATAAGGCGTACACAGAAAGCACAGCAGTGAACGTAATGTTGTATATTATTGTTATTATTAGTGACATTATTAACACTTATAATATTTATGATATGAAATATATGATAAATAAACTAATGGAAGAATATAAAAAATGGGGACTGAATATAAATTTACAGAAAACAGAATATATGTGTATGGGAAAGGATGTGGATGACCTCATACTTGAAACAGGGAAAATAAAAAAAATGTGAATTTTTAAAATATCTTGGGTCAATAATTACAAGTTCAGGTACATGTGAGAGAGATGTACAGACTAAAATTGCAATGGCAAAAAATGCAACTAAGACATTGCATGGCATAATTTGGAACAAAAATATTACAAAGGAAACTAAAATAAAAATTTATAAGAGCATAATACAGAATATCTTGTCATATGGAAGTGAAACTTGGTCTTTGACGGAAGTACAAAAAAATAAAATTAGAACAGTTGAATTTGATTATTTTAGAAGAAGCCTCCAAAAAACAAGATAGGATAAAATAAGAAATGAATTCCTTTGGAGAGAAATGAATATCACCACATCTATTGTTAAGAGGATTGAAAATCAAACGCTTAAATGGTATGACCACGTACAAAGAATGGAAAATGAAAGATGGCCAAAAAATATATACCAATGGTCACCCCCTGGAAAAAATAAACGTGGCAGATCAAGATGGAAATGGAAAACCTACGTCAGAACTATAATGGATGATAGGAATTTGGAAGAGGGAGATTGGAATGATAGAGATAAATGGAAACTGAAGACGGGAAACCTATGAGTGGGAGAAAGCCGAAGAAGAATATTTATGAACCTGTCTGTAAATGCTCTAGAGGTTGTAGTTCACTTTTTCTTCAGAACATAATGAATGCAAGTGATGGAAATATTTTCTTGTAATGTACAGATAAAGTACACAATGTAATGTGATTGACCAATGTACTTACTCAAACTTAATAATTAATTTTTTTTAAATTAGATGCAACCTTATGATACGATGTCTTTAAAAAAGATTATTTTCAAATTATAAAATATTACATTTAGCCATACTTCCTTTCAGGTAGGTTTTGAATAATTGGAATTTCAGGAAATAGAAACGTTTTGAACAAAATAAAACATGTTAAAAATTGATTTTTTCTATAATTTAATTAAAAATATGTTCTTTTACATTGGGATTTGCGATTTTTTTCAGCTTGGAAAGGTATGCTTTAGCCTAACGTTCCTTTTCTTGTCACTCTAGAGTAGTCTCTATAATTAAAAGAATAAAACAATGTTTGTTTTAGTAATATTTTATTTGGGATTTCATAGTCCTAGCAGGAAAACAAATATCTCACAATAATTTAATTACATACAAATTATTAGATTTTTAACGAATACATTAAAATGGATTTTTTTTAACTCGGAGATTAAAGTGACTATTTAACTCATGCCCCAAGTGGAAATCAATGACCAATCACATTACAATGATTTTTAATTTAAAACCAATCACAGTCGTGTTTCGCCTAGAATTTACCAACTAAGGTTTATCATAATAAAGAAAGCACCTCCTTTTTTAACATTCTAAATAGGTCATAGCATTATTTTGCAGTGACTGACTCACTAAGAAATATAGGTACCAGATTGTATATATAGTGCATGAATGTCAACACATACCGCTTGCGGGAGTTAATATAAAAACATTTGTAGCAATTGATTATACCACCAAAAAAAGAAACCACTGTTTGCACTTTCTTAAATGTATTTTTTCCCAGAAAAGTATAATTGTCATATTTACATCATACGACATCAGAAATGAATTAATATACAGTTTGATGCGTTTCATTTTTTCTCCACTAGAGTGCATTCTTTCAATATTGCGTTCCTTTGGCAATAAATAATATGATCTGGTTGCAGTGACGAAAAAAAGAAGCAAATGAAGCGTACCAATCGTTTCTCATTTGTTTTTAAACATCGCCATTTACATTAAATATATAAATATTTTAAAATAACTATAGTTAAATAATGATTTTTGAGTATACAGCTTAATTTTATTCGTTAAATAGTCCTAAACAAATTTCTTCAACAGCTTTGTTAATGTTATATTTGAAAAGAAAAATATACGCCTAAACTGGGGTTTGAACCCAGGACCTTTGACTTTCTATGTCAATGCTCTTCCATCTGAGCCACCTAGGTCTCCAATCTAAACGCGTATTTTTCTCTTACACATAGTTAATTCCCTAATCTCAAATGCTACGAGCCGTTGCTACAATTTTTGCAAATGGCGGCCTCTTTATTAAGAAGACTTTTTATTGGGAATTTGGGGTTAGGGAATTAACTATGTGTAAGGGAAAAATACGCGTTTAGATTGGAGGCCTAGGTGGCTCAGATGGAAGAGCATTGACATAGAAAGTCAAAGGTCCTGGGTTCAAACCCCAGTCTAGGCGTATATTTTTGTTTTCAAATATAATTTGTCCATCATTAAGATGTTTAAAAACGAATAATATTAACATTTGTTAATGTTGTAAAACAAATCAAACATTCAGAATTCCTTATTTATTGACTGCTTGTATACCTGTAAGTAACTAAACAATTAATTCACTGACACTATGGAACCCAGAGTTTCATGGCCGCATGGTCATAGGCTCCCCATGCATCCCTATTTTCAGATAATACTGTATGTTTCAATAATTCCTATATAATTAGTTAAATATATTGTCCAGCTTTATAAAGTAACAAAACATCGGTACTCACATGAAGTCAGAATAACGTAGGCCTACATGATACACTTACTTATAACAGAACTGTTAACATTCTTATCAACTTTGAGAAAGTTAATAATACTGTACTTACTAAAGAAAAATTATTGTAGTCATAGTCATCGTTGAAATGAGGGCGAATTTCTGTTTGAAAGTTTTGTAGCGGTAAAATCATTACAACCACCACTAACAGTCGCTATAATTTGTTTCGATGATTTTCCTGTTAAAATTAAACATGGAATATATTCAAAACTGTTTTGTGCATATGAATGTAGTAGTACAGCTACTTCAGAACGCTGTTAAATTTACATAATTATTCTCAAATCGTGTCCAATTAAGGGTCGGATTTAGGGATGAGATCAGATAAAGCTCTCTTTGTAGAGGTCTATGGATGACAAAACTGGGGACCGATCACGCTTGACGCACAATCACAGGGCATATGAACGAAATGAATGAGATGAGTATGGAGAAATGATGGAATGAAATTGTGCCCAAGCTCTGTTTCGTCCATCACGAAACCCACATGGAGTGGGAGAAACTATATCTCGGGACCCCAGCGGTGAGAGACGAGCGTCTAACCGCTTGCACCATGGAGCCGCCTCAAATTTGCTTAGAAGGATGGAAGTACTTTGTCAGATTTTATTCAATATTTAAATTAGAACAATCATTCTGATTCTTCTTCTTCTTAATCATAATTTGTAGAATTTTCATCCTGTTTATTTCCAAAATCGCTCCTCGGAGGAAGACGTATTGAATGTGCATTCATTGTCTGTTCATCTCTTGGCTGGTCTTCCTCTTGTTCTTCTCCCGTCCATTGATCTATCTTCTTTAGCTCTTTTTGCAAGTCGGTTGTCTTCCATTCTTTCTATATGACCCTTCCAATATTTTCGTCTATCTATAATAAATTTGGTTGTCTTGAATATGACATTTGTCCCTAATTTTGTGTGTTGTGTATTTTATCAAATGTTTTCCCCTGAATAGTTCTTAAGATTTTCATTTCACATGTGCATATTATTTGATTAGTTTTTGTTGTATCAGCCCTAGTTTCTGTCCCATATACGATAACTGGTCGAATTATTGTTTTGTATATGCGGGTTTTGCTCTCTATTGACATGTTCTTTGCGCTAAATTAAATCCTTCATATATCCTGATATTTGTGCTCCTTTATCAGCTTGTAATCATTCTGATTGTAGTATTTTATTACATCTAGCGATGTGGCTCAGTGTAAAAGAGGATTACATTCGGGTGGAGCACGGTTCAAGTCCGTGCCAAACTTATTTTTCGGAGTTTTGTATAACCAATGTGGGGAATGTTGGTTTGGAATTTTCGGAGTACAGTTAGCAAGAACGTTCCAATCCCTTGTGTTGATTGTTTACGCTCTCTTCTAATAATCCATCCATCCCATCCATCCATCCATCCATCCATACATCCATACATCCATAGTAATTCTGCCCGAGGGCAGGTCTTTCACTGCAGTCATTGCATTTTCATGCTATGCTTCGCAGCTTTACTAGAGAATTATAGGTGTGGTAGCTTTCCGTTGCTTTCCACACCGGTGAAGGATGATGATGATGATAATAAGGATGATAGTGATGACCGGATGATTTTCGGGGACCGTTGGGCCCTAGGCTTCCTGAAATTTGTCTTACAGGTGAAGAAAACCCCCGATAAAAACCTTACCCAGGAACCTGTCCCGACCGGGAATCGAACCCGGGCACGCTGCGTGACCAGGCAGCACGCTATCTCGAGACTACAGCGGTGGACTCTTCTAATAATAATAGTAATGATAATGATGATAATAATAATAATAATAGTTCTATTTTTGCCTGGCAGAATTAAAGCCTTAAGGCCTAATATACCACTTAAACAGGTTAGATAAAATACAAAAATTACTCTACATCTTAATTACTAAAAAAATCATTACATGGTATATCTACAATACAATTAATACATTACATGGTATATCTACAATACAATTAATACATTACATGGTATATCTACAATACAATTAATACATTACATGGTATATCTACAATACAATTAATACATTACATGGTATATCTACAATACAATTAATACATTACATGGTATATCTACAATACAATTAATACATTTACTCTAGATTTAACACATTTACTCTAGATTTAACGAATGAAATATAAAATGTACAAGATAAAAAAATGAGAAAAATATTATTAATGACATGGAATAAATTTAGTTCTGGAGAAAAATAATTAATTAACAACAAATAATTGTATAAGCGTTATTTAAAAGTGTCAAGTGTGTGGCAACCCCTGATATCTTCAGGGAGGGAATTCCAGGAGAGAACAGTGGCTACTGTGTAAGAAGTAGAATAAGATGAAGTGGTGTGGAAAAGGGATTGTTAGCAGACTATCATATCTTCCGTACATGTCTTGTGCGTAATATTAACTTATCGACATATAAGTTAGTAGTTTCTAGATTTCCTTGACTAAATTTGTGGCATGTGGGGTATATTTTATGGTCATTGACTTGAATAAATCCTACAAATGGAGAAGACAAATTATTAAATTAACTAACTTACTCGTTCCATAGAACCCGTAGGGTCATGGCCGCGCGGACATAAGCTCTCCATACATCCCTATCCTGAGCTAATGTTTTCCAATCATCCCCTGTACAATCTATTTCACTCAAATCATAGACAATGTTATTCTCCTACCTCTTTCTTGATCTGCCAACTGGTTGTTTTCCTCCTGGTTTTCCTACAAGAAGCTTCGAAATATAGCCTTTTAATTTAAAAACCTCCTGGAGTCAGGGAATATATTTATATATGAAGGAGACATCTACAACCAGGAGATTGGATGGACCGACAAAATTGGCTATTGTGAATCGGACGATGTTAAAGACATTAATAAACCGATGATCTATAGGCTATTTCTCTTGAAAATAAACGTTTTCTCTGAGACTTATAAGGAGGTATTATATTTTCTAAAACAGTTAACCCACACAACTATAAATAATTAGCCTAAAATATAACCCAGATTTGAAAATGTAAGAGTTCATATTTATCCCTCATCAGTTTGAAAGTTTGTGTGTGTGTGTTTGTGTGTACAGTGATCGTCAAAAGTTCTTATGATTCTCAAGAGGATGTAATATTAGTTTCGTTATCTTATTTTTGTTACAATAAATATTACAAATTACAAGAATAATGAACTATATTTTTAAAGAATTTGTACAAAATGAACAACAATTACTATTTGTAATAAATGCAGCGAGCAATCCACAATTGAGCCAGTCTGAATCCACTCTTGAGGATGTCATATGTATATCTGGGAACTCCAAACTTCTAAATCACTGACAAAACCTGAGAAACTGTCTCTCTTTCTCTATGTTAATACTATAACTTATTTTTAACTCCATGGCGCGACAGGCCTAGAAGTCCCTTGACCTATCATCCGGCTGCTGGCCTCATTTCCACATGAGCTAATCACAGAGGTAGACCCCCATCCAGCCAATGTAATGATGACATGTGGTCAGCATGTCGGGTTTCAGCCGTTATAGTTGGTTTTCTCAACCTGGGGCCGCTATTATTTTAGCTACCCAAATTCCTCACGATGCTGGGTGGACATGGGTCCGTACTAGAAAATTTCTTTCCCATGGTGATAATGAGCTCCTTATTCGCGGGGAATATGTTCCGCAAATATGCCGCGAATACAGAGACCGCGAATATGGAATGGTAATTTGTATGGTTATATAGGGGATACGTTCTAAGGTTACAGAATAAAATAAAAATTATCAAAATAATATCAATTAATGAGAGATTTAGAACAATTTTTATTAATTATTACTGTCAGGTTTATGCAAATACTTAAATAACTTAGTTTTTTTCATGTTTTGCCGCTTTTAAAAGGTCTTTCAATTAAGATTGATATTCAGCCGTGAATTCTGCGATATAATTCCTATTTTGTCTTCGGATTTCTTGATTCATTAACATTAAAACAGAGTGATATAGACGCAAACGTCTCGCCAACGCGTATAAACGGTCAAGCATTTCTATTTTTACTCTAAGCGGCAACACTTTTTTTTTCTATTCTGTACTATTTTTTTTCCTTTTACTCGACAATATGAACTGGGAACAGAGCACAAGAGACACGTGTTATTCAATCAAAATTATTGCAATAAATGATGAGTAGAAACAATAATATACCGATCGTGGCGATGGAGGCATTTATCAAAGTACATATCGGCACTTGAAATACGGCAACAGCTTTTAACTATGAACTTTAGGGTTAGTGACAATAAGATTTGTTTTGTTTTGGTATTTATTTGTCCATTTGGTTTGAATCACTATTTGCAAAGGTCGCCTTGACACCTGCCTGCACAAAAAACTGCTGATTGTTAATAAAGGACACCAATCCTTGTAATATGCCGACTGAATCCGCAAATAGACATTTTTAGCCGCGAATACAGGAACTGTCGCAATTTTTTAACCCGCGAATAAGGAGCTTTTACTGTACTATAATCCTCGGAGTATATAAAAAAATCGGATAATCTGAATTAAAGCTTAAATAGTGATGGTTCAGTCCAAAATTTAAAAAAAAAATCGTAAAAATAATTTTCATATTTTTTGGTTGACTATCTTTTGGTGTTATTGCCTTTAATCTGCGGGGGATAGAAACCACCAATTGTCCAATAAAATGAGAAACTGGGGCTATTTTGAATAATTATTCTTTTAGAGATGTGTTTAAACTATGTTTGGAGGTTATAGGCAATTCTCGATTTTTTCACTAAAGGCAATCCCAAATATACTATGTTCGGTTAATATTAGGAGATCGAAGTGGGATTTCCATATATTATTGAGAAACCAAAGTCTAGGGAAATATTAATTAAATTATTCGGGTATTTTCACTGTTCGTGTATTAACACTATTGTGGATTCTTTACTTAATGTAATGATTGCCGCGTGTGTTGGGACTTTATTTGACGTTATTTAATGTGAAAGTGTAATTTATTGATTTGTGTATAATATTTGTCAGTCATATTTCATGCTCGAAAGAGAACATATTCTGTTCGTTAATTCAGATTTAACATATTAATTAGTAGTAAAGTTTCAACTTATCTAGACCTAAAATTTGAGTTTTAAATTCGTCATGATCAAGAAATTCATGTCACTGGTTTCTTATACATAGAACGATACTAGAAAAAAATTGGTGGTTTCTATTCCCCGCAGACTAAAGATAACAATGACACCAAAAGATAGCCGACCAAAAAATAGGATAATTATTTTTACGATTTTTTTTTTAAATTTTGGTCTGAAAAATCACTATTTAAGCTGTTATTTATTATATGAATGGATTGCGCACAAATGTGCAAATGTGATAACTAGAGACCGGATGTTAGGGAAAATGCCTACAATTATTTATTATAGATATTGTAAAAGTGACTTCATATAAGTTCATACCGACGTCCCTAGAGTTGTTTTCCATTAAGTTCATTTTGCCTATAAATGCCTATTTCAGCTTATAATGCCTATAAATGCCTATTTGCCATTTTTTCTCGAAATTAACTTAGTATTTCAATGACATTAATTGAAGTGGACAAACTTCATGACACATATCATTGTATAGAAAATTGCAAGTGTTTTTTTTTTTATAAATTCTGTTAGAATATTTTAGGATAAGGGTGGCAATAACCAATACTGAGCAGATAGATGATTTCCCTCCTCAATGCACTCCCATTAGGCGAAGTAACAAGTACCGGCTACTTTATATTTCCACTTCATGCACTCCCATTAAACGAAATAGTCCTAAACTATGTTCCATTGTATTATGCTCCGGCTCTAAGGCTTGGGGAAAGTTCTAGAGTACAGCTTTTTTTCTTTTCAATTCAAATATTGCTGAGGGACAAACACGGTAGGCCTAGATGGCTCAAGCTTTCTTTCTCTGTCTCACACCTGGTTCTGAAACAATTAAGTGATTGGCAATATTATTTTTGGTGTTGGTAACACTGAATTCAGTCTATAGTTCTCATTCACAGTCAGGTACTTCAAAGACAAAGTGGTACGGCAAGTGAATGTAGTTTTTTTTTTACCTATAGAACAGTTGTTTTACGATGCCTAAAGAACGGACAACAGTACAAGACAAACTGACCAATTTCGTGAAAGAATTTGGTGCAGAAATATTCTCAAGTGACAGTTCAATATTGTTTTGCAAAGTGTGTAAAATTTCAGTGAATAGCGCGAAGAAGTGCGATGTTTCGCAGCACGTACACACTGCAAAACATAAGTCTGCTCTTTGTAAAAAGGCAAAACAAGTCCCAAAATCATCTCTGATATCTTCGTATGCTATTGATAGTATATGTTTATAGTTTTTACGTAAGGCTGCAAAAATTTATGTTGTAGTCCATTTTTGTAAGAGCCTATTTTTAAGTTTTAGTGCCTATATTAATGATTTTTAGAGCTTTTTGCCTGCCTATTTTGAATTTTTTAAGTGCCTAACATCCGGACTCTAGTAATATCACAGCACTTTAACAATCACCAATACTTTAGGTTTGTCTTGCGTAATCACTAATTATTTTTGTTGTTTGTTTACATGTTTCGATGTGATATCTTTCGCATTTCTATTCACACACTTCACATATGCATGACGTCTTCGGGTCATGGAATGTTTTATCTCTACACATTAGGTGGTGGAATCCATGCACGCTCAGTCTTGTGATGACGTGTCGTATCTGGAAATTTGCTTCTCTCCAGTTCCTATCATCGCTCCGGTGCTGAAGATTTCCGGCCATACTTCCTCTCTTTTTCTGCGTAGTCTTTGTAGCGCATGTTCATAGGGTTCCGTGATTGGTAATAGATAAGGAAAGTCTCCCTTGCCAGTAGGTACACTAGACGACTTCTTGTCGTTCTTGTTTCTCCTATTGCTCTTTTTATGTAAGTAGCTTTCACTTTTTCCAGTGTGTTCAGATTAGCTTCTGTAAGATGTGGCCATATGATTTCTATCCCGTAAGTTATTATTGGGAGAATCTTTGCATTGAATATTTTCATCGCTGATTCCAGGCTGAGCTTGTATATTGCATATATCATTTATTGCCATTACTGCTAGAGTTGATCTTTCTGCTAAGTGTTTTGTGAAGCTTCTTCCACTGGGTTGTAAAGTAATGCCTAGATATTTAAACTCCTTTACTATTTTGATGTTATCTTTGTTCAGTTTTATTTCTGTTGTGGCAGGGATCTTTCCTCCGTTTCTGAACACCATCATTCCTGCTTTTGCTTTGTTTATATAGAAGCTGTGGGTTTTACACCATTCTTCCGTAGTTGTTATGGCGTTTTGAAGTTTACTTATATCCGTTGACCCGATTACGATGTCGTCTGCGTATGCATATACGAAAATTTCTTCTCCTAGGTCTTCTATTTTCCATACAAGTTCTTCGGCTGCCATTATGAATAGCAGTGGGCTCAATGGGTCTCCTTGCAATACCCCATTTGTCTGCAGTATTTAAGCTTACTTACTTACTTACTTACTCACTGGCACTATCGAACCCGTAGGTTCATGGCCGCACGGACATAAGCCCTCCATACATCTCTATCCTGAGCTAATGCTTCCCAATCATTTCCTGTATAATCTACTTCCCTCAAATCATAGTTAATGTTATTCTCCCACCTCATTCTTGGTCTACCAACTGGGCATTTTCCCTCTGGCTTTCCTACAAGAAGCTTCCATGCAAGTCTTTCATTCCCCATACGTGCAACATGTCCTGCCCATCGCAGTCTACGAGACTTAACTGTTCTTATTATATCTGGCTTCCTGTAAAGACCATGTAGTTCATTGTTAAGTAGTCTTCTCCATTCACCTGTCCATCTCTCTTTGGTCCAAAAATTTTCCTAAGTACTTTATTCTCAAATACTTGTAATCTCCTTTCCTCTCTTAAAGTAAGAGTCCATGTTTCGCACCCATACAATATAACTGGTAGAATAATAGTTTTATATATTTTCGGTTTAACGTTTTTTGAAAGGAGTTGGGACATCAAGAGTCTCTGCAATGCATAATAGCATGCATTTCCAGAATTGAGCCTATGTTTAAGCTTTGATTTATATTATATGATTTTTTATATACTCAATGAATTATAGTATTATCCTCATGGGGAAGACATTTTCTCATGGAACTTCGGCCAGTATGGACCAATGTCCACCCAGCATCGTGAGGAATTTGGATAGGTAAAATAATAGCGGCTCCGAGTTAAGAAAACCAGCTATAACGGCTGATCACATGTCACCCCTACACTGCACTGGCTAGAATGTAGTCAAGAAATTCATGCCACTGGTTTCATACTACGATACTAGAAAAAAAGCTACAATTATCACTGGATATAATTGAATATTCAATAAATACTTATAAAATTCGTTGTATATCACCAATGACGTTATCTAGTAAAATGTTAAAATATTAGGGAGGGCACATTTCTGAAAGGCCTACATGGTTTTAAAACTTGAAGTTTTTTTTTAAATAGATATTAATTTTAGTTGAGGACTATTAACATATCAAAACTCATTTTAATATTTTAACTTTGTAATAATCGAATAGTAGCCCAGGACAAGGTTTCAAATTTAAATTTCACTTGGAAAAGGGTTTCACTTGTTATTAGCAATCATTTATCATATGTAATGCCACGAATGATTTCCAAATTATCGAAATGAGGAGTGAATTTATTTAGAGAATTTGGAAATCAAGAGTGGCATTTGTTAGGACTATTTAACGAAGAAAATTAAGCTGTTTACTCACAAATCATTATTTAAGTATAGTTATTTTAAAATATTTATATATTTAATGTAAACGGCGATGTTTGAAAACAAATGAGAAAGGAATGTTATGCTTCACTGTAAACAGATCGTATTATTTTTGCCAAAGGATCGCAATATTTGTAAGAATGCACCCTAGTGGAGAAAAAATGTAACACATCAAACTGTTTATAACGAACATTATAGGTTATTAATTCATTTCTGATGTCCTATGATATAAATTATATTTTTCTGGAACATAAATTCCTGGGAAATAATACGTTTAAGAAAGTGCAAACAGTGGTTTATTTTTATTGTGATATAAGCAATTACTACCATGTTTTTATATTATATCCCGCAAGCAGTATCTGTTTACATTAGTGCACTATATATACAGTCTGGTAGCCGTATTTCTTAGAGAGTCAATCACTGCAAAATAATGATCTGGCCTATTTAGAACGTTAAAAAGGAGGAGCTTTCTTTAATATCATGCACTTATTTGATAAATTCCAGGTGAAACACGATTGTGATTGGTTGTAAATCAAAATTAATTGAAACGCGATTGGTCATTGACTCCCATTTGGGGCATGAGTTAAATAGTCATAAGTAGGACTATTGTTAGGACTATTTAACGAATACAATTAAGCTGTTTACTCACAAATCATTATTTAAATGTAGTTATTTTAAAATATTTATATACTTAATGTAAACGGCGATGTTTGAAAACAAATGAGAAACGTTACGTTTCATTTATTCGTCACTGCAACCTGATCATATTTATTGCCAAATAGAATTGTAATATTGTAAGAATGCACCCTAGTGGAGAAAAAGATGAAACACATCAAACTGTTTATAACCAATATATTAATTAATATCTGATGTCCTATGATGTAAATATGTCAATTATATTTTTTTCTGGAACGTAAATTCCTGGGAAAATAATACGTTTAAGAAAGTGCAAAAAGCGGTTTCTTATTTTTGTGGTTTAATCAATTGCTACAAATATTTTTATATTATATCCCGCAAGCAGTACCTGGTTAGATTCGTGCACTATATAGCCTACACAATCTGGTAGCCACAAGTATTCTAGAATTCTTACATCTTAATATATACATTGTCATATTTAACATATTTCTTCGAGAGTCATTCACTGCAAAATAAAGCTATGGCCTATTCAGCATGTTAAAAGGAGGAGCTTGATTTTAAAGTGATAAAATTAAATTGATAAAATCGAAATGAAAAACGACTGTGATTGGTTGTAAATCAGAATTCATTAAAATGTGATTGGTCATTGACTGCCATTTGGGGCATGAGTTAAATAGTCAGCATGAACTAACAGCATATTAATACCATTGAGTTGTAGGCCTCCTTCATCTACACAAAGATTTGATGACATGCTCTAGAACAAAATTTAATAGTAGAGATGTGAATAAGCATGACAAACTACATTAGTAATTTTATAAGCAAACAAAATAATGTGCTTAATATTGTAGTTATGTAGAAAACTAGTCTTTTTGTGTTCCAAATCTAATATATAAAAATGAATGTTTGTTTGTTCGTCCGTAATTTATGCGCGACCATACCGTTGATCCGATTGTGATGGGGCTTTATGCAAATGTTCAGGAGATTCCCGGAATGAACATAGGCTATAAGAGAATTGTGATATTCAACCCCTACACCCTTAAAAATCGCCCTTTGTAGTGGAAAATCGAGAAAAAATTAGCTCTTTGGACGCTTAAATGGTTTACGCTGCCATAATAAATACACAAAATTATTGTACACAGAATTGAATATTTCAAAAAGCTGTACAAAAAAGTCCGCGACAGCATATGTTTATCTCTTACGGATAACTCATAATAACCATTTTTGTCTTTCATTGATGCCAACAAGATCGAGATAAGTACGTAGATTCGTGTGCAAGCAAAGCATCACATGACGGGTATTCTTTTACGGATAACTCACCATAACGAATTTTGTCTTTTAGCTGATTTATGCCAAGAAGATCGAGATAAGTAGATTACCGGGCAATACCGGGTAATCAGCACGGAGAATCTTAAAATAATTATGATATACATTTATAATTATTTTTCATTTGACTTATTCAAGTAATCATAAGAAGTATATTAATTTTTCGTATTTCAGCTCATTTATATCAATAATTTCGGGATAAGTAGATTCCTGGGCAACGCCGGGTAATCAGGACGGGGTTTCTAAAAATATAAATTTATAATTATTTTTCCATCAACTTATTGAACTAAACATAAAAGCACATTCATTTTAATTTATTTAGGCCTAGCAGGGCATGCCGGGTATTAGCTAGTTATTATATATTAAAAAGTGAAGGAGATCAATAAATATCCTCTTCATTTGTTTACATTTTATTATATTTCAAGAGTTGGTGTAATTGGGGTCCGTCAATTTGCAGAAGATTTAGGTGTGTCCATTTGTATAAAAACGTTTAATAATTAATTCTGCAGTCGGCATAGCATAATGTAAGCTTTTTATTAAGAAATGAATTTGACATATTTAATCAACACTAAAACTAAGGTCAATATTGACTTTTAAGATTTGCTATTCATTTTCTAATCTTTTGTTACATGCCGGACTGGTCGAAGGTGATAAGCCAGACGAAAAAAGTATCTTGGTCGAAAGAGTGACGATCTTTCATCGTAAAAATGCAGCCGTCAAGAAATTCGGACATGGGTTCAACTGGAGTAAAATTTTCTGGAGGTCAAATAGTCTCCCATTCGGTTCTCCGGGCGGGGATTACTTCAGGGAACCCATACCAAAGGTTCAAACACAGGGACATGTTCCTAGGAACATGGAATGTTAGGACTTTAATATTCTTGTAGGAAAGCCAGAGGGAAAACGCCCAGTTGGTAGAATAACATTAACTATGATTTGAGGGAAGTACATTATACAGGGAATGATTGGAAAGCAATAACTCAGGATAGGGATGTATGGAGAGCTTATGTACCTACTGGTTCGATAGTGCCAGTGAGTAAGTAAGTAATTTTTACATTCATCTGAAATTTCTTTTCGAAATTCAAAATATTCTTGAAAAGCCCCTTAATTATTTTTCAGTCTATCATCTGTCCTTGTTTGCACTGTATTTATTTTTGAAAATACCGCGGTATCTTTACCTTTTGTGTTACTAAGTTCCAAAATAAGTTTAAAATGTTAGTTGCAAATAAGCTTATTTGTATATTTTATGAATGACTAGCTAATACCCGGCGTGCGCTGCTACACCTAAATAAATGAAAATTAATGTGTTTTTATGTTTAGTTGAATAAGTGAGGGGAAAAATTATAAATTTATATTTTTTAGGTACCCCGTGCTGATTACTCGGCGTTGCCCAGGAATCTACTTACCCCGACCTTCTTGACATAAATGAGCTGAAATACGAAAATTGTGTTTTATGTTTAGTGAAATAAGTAAAAGGAAACATTTATATCGTAATTATTTTTAGATACTCCGTGCTGTTTACTCGGCGTTGTCCGGGAATCTACTCATCCCGATCTTCTTCTCATAAATGAGCCAAGACGAACATTAATGCACTTCTTATGATTAGTTGAATAAGTAAAATGAAAAATAATTATAAATGTATATCGTAATTATTTTAAGATTCCCCGTGCTTATTACCCAGTGTTAACCAGGAATCTACCTATTACGATCTTTTTGGCATAAATGTCCTAAAAGACAAAATCGTTATTGTGAGTTATCGGTAAAAGAATACCCGTCATGTGCTGGTTATGCTTGCACAGTTATGCTTGTCTCGATCTTCTTGACATCGATGAAAGACAAAAATGGTTATTGTGAGTTATCTGTAAGAGATAAACATACTGAAATCTGTTGCAGTCTTTTTTGTACACCTTTTTGAGATATTCAATTCTGTGCACATTAATTTTTTGTATTTGTTATGGTTTAGGCAGCGTAAGCCATTTAAGCGTCCAAAGAACTACTTTTTTCATGCATTACACTACAAAGGGCGACTTTTAAGGGTGTAGGAATTGAGTATCACAACTCTCTTACAGCCTGTGTTCATCCCTGGAATCTCCTGAACATTTTGCGAAGAGCCCCATCAGAACCGTATGGCCGCGCATAAAGTACGAACAAACAAACCAACAAACAAACTAACATAACATTCATTTTTATATATTAGATTAAAGTTTAAAAATATTATGTATTTAAAATTGGTTAATCTATACATCTAAAAATGCTAAAAGGCCTCTTTAAATTCTTTGAAATGTATTTAAATAGAATAAAATATCAAATTTTAATTTTATTTTTGGAATAAAGTGATTAATAATAAGATTAGCTGATTTGCAACTGAACGTAATGATTTAAAATAACATTAATAGAAAGCTCTTTGAACAGATTCTTTTTGTGTGTTAAAATACAACATTGGGGACAGCTTATTAACGATTGACAGCAAAAGATGCACATTCGAGATAGGAAGGTAAATAATTGTATTGGTTGTCTATGCAGAAAAAAGTAATCCTATTCCCATATATTAAATGATCAACGAACAAAGAACAATGTTAATCTAGATCATTTTAGGAACATGCAAAGTTATAGATCAAAATATCAACATTTCCAAGTAATCACATACATTGTATAATATTGATTTAAAAAAGTGACTATCATGCAAGATTTGTTTGAACATGTTTAATAACTTAGTATTTCTGTGGAAGGATATCGGTTATATTTTCATGTTTCAACGGTCACATATTCTATATTGAAGTCCTAAGTATTTAATCCATGTAATACATTATTAATTTTAAATATTGTCGACATAAACTTTAAAATAAGTAATTCATATTAATTTTAATTGTCATCTAACATGTAAGCTCAGTTTACGAGACATAACGTACAATCCATTACATTATATGAAATATCATCGCATAAAGAATTGTAAATAAGTCACTAAAAATGGAATTGACAAAAATTATTTTATTTTTACTCATGTCCAATATAAGTGCTTTAGTAATACATTGTTTGCAAATTCAAGATGAAGGTGAAACGGTTTTAGCTAATTATGTGAATAAAATAATACAGAATTATTTTAAACCTGGGAATCTTATTAGTGTTTCATTAATAAGCAGTGATAATTCTAGCTTTTATAACACAATTTATGATGCTTTGTTACGAAAGTTGGACAAAAACAACATACAATTATTGATTGAAGACCAGATTGATGACGAAACATTGCCTTACATAGAAGAAAATCGCCACGGATCCATCTTTATCATGTTTTCCGACGATGAAGATACTGTAAACAATTTGGAAATGAAATTCAAAAAATTAATGAGGAAAGGATCGTGGACACAATTTACAAAATGTATCGTTCTAGTACCAACCATGTCCTCATCTAATAGTTCAGACATTATTATGGATATATACAGAGCTATATGGTTTGTAGTAAATATTATAATTATTGTTTTTGGTATTGATAATAATTCAACGTACCGAACAGATTTAAGAAGTGAATACTCGCTTCAACCTCAAATAATGGTAGAATCTTACACGTGGTTCCCTTTTACAGAAAAAAATTGTAAATTTGCAAAAGAAATGACTTTGATTGACAATCGCACTCAAGAGGATGACATCGATTTATCTGAAGTTGATTTTTTTCCTGCCAAGATCCCAAACGATTTTTATGGTTGCCAAATGATAATTGCTCCAATTGGAATGCCTCCATTTCACATAACATCAAACTACACAGATGAGAATGGAGAAGTTGTATATGTGGACACAGGTTTGCCTTCAAAACTACTGGAGTTATTTGCATACGACTTTAATATAACACTTGTTACTGCACCACCAATCAGTGGTTTAGTTTTTGAAGAAGGACTAGAGTTATTTATGAAATGTGAACAGGGTATTTTCGACTTCGCGGTAGGATCGATTGTATACACAACTTTTACAACACAATTTTTTGATACCACAATAGCATTTCAGTATGAATACATCAAGATTCTGGTTCCATGTCCTAAACAGATTCCTAGAGAAGAAAGAGTTGTTTCTATTTTTACATTAACTGTATGGTTTTTGATAATCTTTGTATTCATTTTAGCTGGAGGAGTGTTATCAATTCTATCAAATGGATATAAAGAAAGGAAGGATTGTGGTTATGGAACTTTACCACAATGTTTGCAGAATTCATGGGCTATTCTTATCGGCGTGGGGGTTTCTGAAATACCACAATTTGCAAAAACTAGATTATTTTTTGTAATCTATGTTATTTTCAGTCTAGCAATATCTACAGTGTTTCAAGCTTTCTTTACTACGTTCTTAATTGAACCAGGATATGAAAAGGGATATAAAACAATAGAAGATGCAAAGGCGGTCAATGTTTCAGTAGGATTGCCATCGTTCTTCGTTTATATATTCGAATATTCTGGGGTTACTTACCATCAACAGTTCAACTTAGTAGACTGCACAGATCTCCCTGCATGCGTATCTAGAACAATGACGAAAGGTGACATCGTCACTCCAATAGGTCTTCACATGGTTCGCTACATAGCTATCAGAAATGGTGTCCAGGATTTAAAGAAATATGTGTGCTTGTTAGATGAAAATCAGTTTCACTGGACAAATTTCGATCGGGCTAAGAAAAGGAAGTTATCTTTTGTACAAATTGAACGCGTATATTAGAAGATGTTTAGAAGCTGGGTTTTGTTGAAGAAATATTGACTTTACAAGAACATAACACGCGATTGACATCTTTGCGGGAAAGTGAGTACAGTGAAGAATATATTGTGTTTTCTCTCAATCATTTGGCGCCAGCTTTTGTTGTGATGCTTCTAGGGTATCTCGTATCTCTAATTGCATTTTTATTCGAAATCGTAATTGGAAATGTTAAAACGTTTCTAATAATTTATAAATCATGATTTTACGTATAATAATAACCAATTAGGCTTAGTAGTGTATAATATGATCATTGGTTAGATTTCATAATACAATATTCCGTAACCTATACTCAAGATGTCCTAGCTAAAAGTATAGATAAATACAACAACTAATAATGAAGGAGAAATGCGCACAAACGAGCTGAAACCCCTAACGAGAATCCTAACAAGAAGGTTGACTGAAAAGCTAGAAACATTACTCCATGAAGAGCAATTTGAGTTCAGAAGAGAAAGTCCACGACAATGGCAGCAAATAAAACAAACATTGAAAAACCCAGAGAAAACTTTTGATTTGGACAAGCGAGAACTGCTTATAGACAAGCTTGAGGAACTAATTGTCAAATCAAGTACGACCATACTCATATCAAGCATCCTAGCAAAGAACTACCTCCAAAATAGTTGACGGAGTAGGCAAATGCGAGTGGCTGTCCCAAACGAACGGTGTACTTCAAGGTGACCCACTAAGTTCAATCCTGGTTTAATACCATTACATATGATGTGGCGAAAGAAATAACAGGAGCCAACATGTATATCTACGCCGATAATATGTCTATTGCAACGGAAGACATAAACTCTCTACAGGCAGCGATAGATAAACTAAGCGACTGGGCAGACTAAGCGACAAGAGAGAAATTACATAAAGATAAATGAAGATAAGACAGAAATGGCAGTATTCAGGAAAGGTGGCAGGCTGACCGAAGCGTAAAAAGTTAAATGTAATGGGAAAAATCCTCAAGAGAGTTAACTTTAAATATTTAGGCCTCACAATACAGACAACAGGGAAGAGCTTCAGACTACACATCAGAACAAGAACGCTGGCAGCAATAAGGGCCATGAATGAATTTAGAAGCATCAGGCTACCATCAATCAGCATCGCCATGGACCTGTTCAGACTGAAGGTACTACCCGTACTTGTGTATGGACTCGACCTGATATGGAAATACCTTACATATAAGCAGCTGGAAGATATGGAGAAAGTAAAGTCCAGATACCTCAAGAGAATCTGTAGGAGTATCACCGAGTAAGAGATCGAGGCTGGTTTATAAACTCGCCATAGAGAACTTTTTAATAGAAGATCTGCCGACAACACTACTCCTGCCATCTAGTAAGGCCTACAATGTACTTTTCCAAGATCTACAAGAGAAGAAGAAGGACATAGCATCGGCATTCTATACGACCCATGCGATGCGAGACTGACGATGGACAGAATCGAACTGTGAAATGCGTCATGTCACTACCAGATTGGCAGTTCATGGCTTCCATCACAAAATATGCTGCAACAAGACATTTCATGAACCTAATGACAAGTGTATATGTGTTTTGTGTTCACAAAAATGCTAAAAGTGCCATATTCTAAATTGTAAATACAACATTTAGTTACTTTTTTCCTTGTTTGTACTGGTTTTCCTTATTGTTTTACCTTTATCTCTGTTTGTTTTACCTGTTTGTTAGCTTTCTTTAATTCTCACATAGACACAAGGACAGGACACACACACCCAGACCCAAGGCGGAGATTTAAAATCCCCTACCCCGCCGGGAATCGAACCCGGGTCGCCGGAGTGGAAAGTAGGGACTCTACCGACTACGCCACGACGACGGACAAACTTTTTAGGACAATTGACTTGAAATTTTGTGTATACGGGCTTTTTTTTCTCTCTTTCTCGTTTTTTCATTCGTTTACACTGCTCTTCTTTTATTTTACTGTTTGTCAACCTTTTTGTCTTATTCACACATACAAACACAAGACAGGACACACACCCAGACCCAAGGTGGAGATTTAAAATCCCCTACCCCGCCGGGAATCGAACCCGGGTCGCCGGAGTGGAAAGTAGGGACTCTACTGACTACGCCACGGTGAAGGACATATACTAAAATTAAATAATGAATATTTAAAACAACTGAAATCATTGTCATTTAATTTATTAGTTGGAGTATGTTAAGATAGCATTTTGTCAGCGGAAATCATTGTATTATTTGAAAAGTTTTGTGAAAAGTATGATACAAGAATTAACAATATTTTAGAGATCCTCATCAGCAGCAGCATCAAGGATTAGACCTGCTGGCCTGTTCCGATCTCATGTTATAATTGGTCTATCCATCTTTTACTGGGTCTTCCAACATTTCTTCATTCTAGTGGTTTGTAATGAAGAATCTGTTTCGGAATTCTATTGTTATCCATTCTATTGATGTGGTCCATCCTCTGCCGGCATTTTCTACCATGAGACTTGAAACAGTAAATACTGATGTCCTCTGAAGACGTTACCGGCGTCTCGTAGGGTAAGATATCTGATGGGGCTGCCATCTACGTTGAAGTAGTAATTCTCTTCATGCCCGATATTGTAACATTTTGAAGAAGGATTTGTGTCCCAAAAAGAATTACTGGTTCAGGTTGGGTTCAGTTTTCGGTAGAGTCAGATTCTCTTCTTAGGGTCGGAAATTGATACACTGGATAGAAAAACACTTCAAAATTACTAAAAAAATGTTTCTTGTAGAAATAATTGCACATTTATTCACTTCTTAAAGTTACCAGCAGATCAAGTAAGTGTAGGTGGTATTACTCGCATTCTTCACCATCAATTAAAATTAAATTATTTTTTCTTTAATCAATTATTCTTCTTGTATTAAATATTACGTTTTATCAGGAGATCTCTATTGCTTCTATCTTTGTTGAAAGTTGTATGCAGAATGACTAGTGTAATTCTTTTATAATTTTAAGACCATTATTACTTCACATGATGGTAATTTGATTTGTTAAATAAGAAAGTTAATTGTTTTAACATCCAATCAGAGTTTAGTTTACTTTCATTTAGGAATATGAAATTAAGCAGGTGTTCTTATTACAGTTATAATAGAAGGATTTATAATTTTGACAACAATGACTTAAAACAATTTTTAAAAGCTTTCTTTACAAAGACTGTTATGTAGTACAATTTCTTTAATTGTTAGTGAGACATTTTTATTCAACAATAACCAGCAATGAATTATTTAGACGTTTTTCTTTATTTAAGTTATATTTAAATATTAAAAACATTTTAAAATACAAAATTATTAACTTAAACTTTTTCATATTCATTATAATATTAAAATCCTGCTATAACGTCTGCTGTATTAACCCCAACAGAAGGAGTACCTCTTCCGGTCTGCTGACCGTTGAGGATTTTCTCCTTGTTGCTCCGGAGATGGGTCTTCACGTTTGTCCCCTGAAGAATAGGTGCCTCTTCCGCATAGTTGTGCTATCCGTTGAGGTCTTCACCCGTATCCCTGGGCAGGGGCTCTCGTTATACCCCGAGAGACTGGGTCCTTGACAGGACTTTGTCACTAGTAATTAGTGTTCACCCCCGCGACGAGAACGCGCCTGCCAAGAGTTACCCACCTGTACATAGTTACAGCATTTGCCCCCTATAGGCGTAGCGCCGGGTTAATAGCTATTCACAAATTAATATGTTGACATACAGTGTCAATAAAGGATTGTTATTGTGATTATGTTTTGTTTTATAATTAATTTAGGGAGTTAAATTTAAAGTAAATTGTCAATGATGATCAATTGGGCTTATAATTATTCCACAATATGAACAAATTGATAAAATAATATTCCATAACGTGACCATCCTCATGGTCTAATGGTCTGCGTTTCTGACTACTGTTCATGGTCCTTAAATAAGGGAATTATTCCTGTGGTTGCCCATGGTCTGGAATTTAGGTTAAGAACTCTCCTGGCGCTTCATTATCATTTATCACCCATCATATCATCGGGGTAACGTAACTCCGCCTTCTAAGAGCCCTAACTTGAGAAGTGGGTTACAATTAAGCCAATGCCAGGAGAGAACACCAGAAATGTCGAAATGACAACCTGGGGCATTGAATAAAAGTATATTCCATAACGTCTCAAAAGTTTCTAACAAAAGTGGAGATAAAGAAATGCAACAATTAGTTACTAAAATTTAATAATACAAAACAATTGAAATTATAATTTAACTTTTTAGTTAGATCATCTTCAGAATATTATTTTCTCTGCAACAATAATAATAACAACAATAATAATAATAATAGTACATTCACGAATTTAGGCCATTTGTTGACCTGTTTTGGCCTCAAGAGAAACACCATCCAGAAGTCTTTTGAGTGGACGTCCTGCTCTTCTTCTTCCTGCAAGTTGATATCTTAACATTTGTTTGGGTATCCTATGATCTTCCATTCGATGAACATGTTGTATTCATCTTGACTTATAATCAGAAATTTTGTTTTCTAAAGGTTTCATGTGTAATTCCTCTAAGATGTCTTCATATTTTTTTGTGATCTAGTAGTGTGTATCGTGCGATCCTCCGAAGGTATCTCATTTCAGCAGATCTCTGTATATCCTTTTGTTTCAACGTCCATACTTCGCTACCATACAAAAGAGTTGGAAGAGCCAGTGTTTTATACACATTAATCTTGAATGTTTTTGGACTAACTGTGGCTTGAAGATAGAATTTATCAACCCTAAAATTCTTTAAAATTTAGATATTTTTGCATTTACATCCTTTTCTTCTTCATATGAAATATTGCATCCTAGATATGTAAAATTATTCACCTGCTCCAAAATTTTATTGTCCAGTACAATTTTACTTCTGACAGGATATACGCCTTGAAATACCATAATTTTCGTTTTCTCTGTAGATATCTTCAATCCATATTCTTCTGTAATTTTGTTAAGTTCATACAGACCTTTCTGTAGATTATCTTCTGAATTTGCTATTATTATTTGGTCATTATTATTATTATTATTATTATTATTATTATTATTATTATTATTATTATTATATAATATTATTTAAATAAAAACAGAACTTAGCTTTACTTTTATTTAATTAATATATATGGATTTTCATCAAGTAAACACCAACTCAATTGATTAATATTATTATATATTATTATTATTATTATTATTTATATTATCATTTTTATCATATTCGCCATGCCTATAGTATTGTGTGTGTGTGAATGATGCGTTTCGTCTTAATACTGTGTTGTCTCGGAGGAGGCCCTGACATTGAGCTGAACGTTCATTCGGGGAGACCATCTATGTTCTTGTGTGGTCGAAAAGGCATGTGTTTCTTCCATAGTTAAAATATTCCTATCCCGACAGGTCGTGCCAATTAAATGCCCAGGTAGTGTGTGGCATGTAAAAAGCACCTATAGGGTGAGAGGTTAAACTAAGTTTATGGAATTAATTTTTTAGTCTAAATATTTTATATAGTATTATATTTTAATTCCTCCAGAATTAAACTGTTAATGCTTCCCTTTATTTGCATCTTGAGATTCTCAAAGAATTACAAACAGAATCAGTCATGGGATATGTACAAAAATACAGAAACAACTGGAAATCTCACGTAAGAAGAATGAGCAGAACAAGAATACCACGTTAAATCTTAAATTACCAGCCACCAGGCAAGAGATCTTTGAGCAGACCCTTCAAACGTTGGATTGAGACCGTAACAGACCACTAGATCTATCACATGAAAGGAAGAAGAAGTTATTTATTATTTATATTTAATAAAAAAGAACGTATTCCTGATAAATTTGTCCCAATTTCCAAAGTTTCTGTTCTGTTACATAGTAATTCTGCTCGAGGGCAGCTCTTTCACTGCAATCATAGCATTTTCTCTTTTTTTTATATTTTATTACATTATAATTTCAACCCGTGTTTTACCATGGGCATATCACGGGATATTTACAGTTATTTACATACATTTACATTTTGTCTTGCTGCAGTTTGATTGTTCAAGAATTTATTCTTGAAGTGAGCGGAAGGTGTTGCTGATAAAGTTTGTCACTGCGACAGTGTTGATGTGGAGCTGTAGTATCTGAGGTTGTTGGAACAGGAGGCCGGTCTCTTGAGTACAGTGAACATTCTGTCAGAAGATGTATTGCTGTCTGTGGTGGCAGTTACATAGGGGAGATGGTGACTTTTTTACCCTGTGAAGATATGTACGGAAGCGTCCGTGGTTGATTAGGAATTGTGTAAGGATAAAGTTTGGCCGTAGGGATATAGAGAGCCGGTGGTGAATAGAGGGGATGAACTGTTTGGTGTGAAATGATACCTCGGAGTTGGTATATGTTGCATTCCATTAGCATTTTCTTATTATGCTTTACTATGGAATCATAGGTGTAGTAGCTTCCCGTTGCTTTCCACACCGGTGATAGATGATGATGATCGGATGATTTTCGGGGACCGTTGGGCCCTAAGCTTCCTGACATTTGTCTTACAGGAGCCTGTCCCGATCGGGAATCGAACCCGGGCTCGCTGCGTGACAAGGCAGCACGCTATCTCGATACTACAGCGGTGGACTTCCAAATTTTAGTGTCTGTGAATTAGATCATTAAAGTAATTACAAATAGTTCATCATCATCATCATCATCATCATAGTACATTCACGAATTTAGGCCATTTGTTAACCTGTTTTGGCCTCAAGAGAAACACCATCCAGAAGTCTTTTGAGTGGACGTCCTGGTCTTCTTCTTCCTGCGGGTTGATATCTTAACATTAGTTTGGGTATTCTGTGATCTTCCATTCGATGAACATGTTGTATCCATCTTGACTTATAATCAGAAATTTTGTTTTCTAAAGATTCCATGTGTAATTCTTCTAAGATGTCTTCATTTTTTTTGTGATCTAGTAGTGTGTATCCTGCAGTCCTCCGAAGATATCTCATTTCAGCAGATCTAAGTCTCTGTATATCCTTCTGTTTCAACGTCCATACTTCGCTACCATACAAAAGAGTTGGAAGAGCCAGTGTTTTATACACTTTCAGTCTTGAATGCTTTTGGACTAACTGTGGCTTGAAGATAGAATTTATTAACCCTAAAATTCTTAAAAATTTAGATATTTTTGCATTTACATCCTTTTCTTCTTCATATGAGATATTGCATCCTAGATATGTAAAATTATTCACTTGCTCCAAAATTTTATTGTCCAGTACAATTTTACTTCTCACAGGATCTACACCTTGAAATGCCATCATTTTTGTTTTTTCTGTAGATATCTTTAATCCATATTCTTCTGTAATTTTGTTAAGTTCATACAGACCTTTCTGTAGATTATCTTCGGAATTTGCTATTATTATTTGGTCATCTGCAAACAATAGGGTGTTTAATTTTCTATTTTCTGATATTCTTATTCCAAATTTATATGTTTTGTTCCAGCAACATATTACTTCATTGATATAAATTGCAAAGAGTGTTGGGGATAGGGGGCAGCCTTGTCTCACACCACGATTTATAATTCCTTTACAAATAGTTTCACCGAAATATTGTTCAATGATTGTTTATTCTCTAATTTAAAACGTTTACTACGGCAACTTTTCAATCCTCAAATATTACAAAGTCTAAATCAATTTGGAAATTATCATTTCACTTGAATGCAGAAAATTAAAAGTTAAAGAATCGAGGAGTTAAACAAGGATGCAGTATCTCCCCAGTTTTATTTAACCTATACATCAATGATATAATAAAAAAATGGAACGAAGAAACAAATAAAGGAATAAAATTAGATAAAACACACTACTTGAAAACATTATTATACGCTGATGACCAGGTAATAATAGCAAATACAGAAGACGAACTTCAGAGGAATATTTTTAAACTACATAATATATGTGAACAATATAATCTCAAAATATCCATAGAAAAAAACTAAGGTAATGGCATTCCAAGGGAAAATCAATCAGATCGAAAATAGTAATAGGAAACAAAATCATAGAACAGGTGAACCATCTCAATTATCTAGGATGTGACATTTCATTTAATTATGATAATGATATAAATAATAAAATAGCAAAATTCCAGGGAATATGTGGTACGATAAAACGAACACTAAATAACAAAACAACAAGAGAGACCCAACTGAAATTTTATAAAATGTTGGCAGTACCGGTACTGCTCTATGGTTCAGAAGCCTGGATACATAAAAACAAGACCTAAGTAGGATAACGGCGGCAGAAATGAAATTTTTGAGATCTGTTAAAGGGTGCACTAAGGAAGACAGAATCAAGAACACAGAAATAAGACAGGAACTTGAAATATTTGCAATAACTGATAAAATGGATACATATAGACAAAAATGGAAGCAACACATAGAATGAATGAAGTTAGATATCCAAAACAAATAACAAAATACAAACCTAAAGGCACCCGAGATGTGGGCAGACCCAGAAAGAGATGGACTGAAGCCGGAACGGGTCAACAGACCTAATCCATGAATGAAGATGAAGATGATGATGAGTAAAAGAAAATTAAATATAGATGTGACCTACACAAGAGAATAAAATGGAACAAAGACGTCTTATTTTGGGGAAATAAGTTCCGAGATCAATCGGAGTAACTTTCTCTTCTCTATGTTAATCCCTTTATGTATAACCAATCAGAGATTTTCAGCCTATTGCCCATTTGCGTATTGTTGTATTGTTTGACACACATTTAAACGATATCTACTGATTAATTTTTCTATCTCTTTACTAAAAATCTTAATGCGCTGCCATACCGTTTAACCGATTGTGATGGGGCTTTTTGCAAAATGTTCAGGAGTTTCCCGGGAAAGTTTTAGACCCTTAAAAATCACCCTTTACAGTGAACGCTTAAATAGCTTACGCTGCCTAAACCATAACATATACACTAAATTACTGTACACAGAATTTAATATCTCAAAAAGAAATCTACAAAAAAGACCGCGACAGCATATGTCTATCTTTTAAGGACTATTTAACTCATTCATCCTCGTTACCCAGGCTATGCTGACTGTCATTACTTTCGAGACCAATTTTTGTGCTTACTGCATACATTCCTTAGTGTGTTATTTTTAATCATTTAGTCAAATCAATTTATAAATTTGAATAGTTGCCCCGAAGAGACATCTAACCCACAAACTACAAATTATAATATTATAATGATATCGTGAAAATAAAAATTAATGTCTGAACCAGGAATCGAACCGTGGACCTCTAGTTCTCCGTACTAGTGTGCAGCCCACTACATCATTCTAGACTTGACACAAACATTAACAATTCTTTCCACATATACGAAAATTATAGATTTGTATATGTGGAAAGAATATTGTTAATGTTTGTCCAAGTCTAGAATGGTGTAGTGGGCTGCACACTAGTACGGAGAATTAGAGGTCCACGGTTCGATTCCTGGTTCATACATTAATTTTTCTTTTCACAATATCATATTATAATATGGAACTGAGTTAAAATAACAGTATTGGAAAACTACAAATTGTTTTGAAAACGAGAAAACGTATAGGCCTAATATTCATTTTGAGGCTGTTACCTTTATTATATCATATACATTTTAATCTCTCATCCTATTGGAAACATATACAGCCAGTTTGAATACAAAATAACATGCTAATAACTAAATATTAACAATTTAATACAAAATTGAGTGCAAAAGTGTTCTATCTGTATAGAGTGACACATATTTAACTAAAAACTCTATAATAAGAAATATTGAATACATATTGAACACTGATTCAGTTAGAAAAATATCTAACTTAATCAGTTTCGAGTAATTATTTTCAATTTAATGTTATTTCGTTACATTATTTGTGTCTTTCTTATTTTCACTCAATTTCTCGAATATTCTGATTAGAAATCACGGCACTGTGGTGGAATGAATTTGCACTTGTGCAATAATTGTTTTTTTCTGCACTGCTATTAATGACTTGACTAACTGCTTCCGGCATTTTGTTACATATAGATCACTATTCGCTATTTTAAAAATAAATAAAAAGGTCTGGAAGAGAGTGTGGATAATTTTACATGAATCATGCCGTGATACTCTCCGCGTAGATCACTAATCCACCGAAAACTCAACTTTCGAATTTTTGTCGGTTAGATCTCTTTTCGGAGCAACTATTCAATTGTACCATTGCATAAATCCATTTTGAAATTAGCCTATTGCTTATAGGGGTACGGCGCAAAAAGTGGACATCCGAATTTCGAGATATTTTTGATTTTAAAATGAAGCTTAGGAAGGTCGAAGATGAAAACATAAAAAAAAAATTGCGGACCGTCCAGAAACAAAGCTGTAAAATAACAATTTATAAAACACTATTCCCTATAGCTATTACCTGAAGTAAGTGGCTGCCATTGTGTTCGTGACGCCAGACGTTAGTCCAGAGTAAAAACATGTTTTTTTCTATCCATCCATAATAATTTTGCCCGAAGGCAGGTCCTTCACTGCAATCATAGCATTTTCATGCTATGATTGCAGCTTTACTAGGCAATTGTAGGTGTGATAGCTTCCCGTTGCTTTCACACCGGTGAACGATGATAATGATAAGGATGATGATGATGGCCGGATGATTTTCGGGGACCGTTGGGCCGTAAGCTTCCTGACATTTGTCTTACAGGTGAGGAAAAAGCCCGAAAAAAACTTCACCCAGGAGCCTGTCCCGACCGGGAATGGAATCCGGGCCCGCTGCATGACAAGGCAGCACGCTACCTCGAGACCACAGCGGTGGACTTTTTTTCTATAGAGATGTGAAAATGGAATAAATATTTCATTGTAATAAAAGTGCATTGCAAAATTTCCAAAATTACATAGCAAAGAGTTTGAAATTTAATAAAAATCACATCCTCATATAGTTTCTTAAGAAAAGAAAATGGTTTAACTGAATCGATTGTCGATAATCGGTACGTCATCGTACGTATTTCTCGAAAATGAACAACGGCAAATTAGCCCTTACAAAACATTCAATAAATAGATGCCACTTACCACTTATTTATGACATAATTTTCGAAATTTGTAATATAATTTATTAGAATACATGTATCATAACCTAAAAGCTAACCTAACTTATTTAAATTACTCTAACCTGTGAAAGTAATAAATAGAATGGCATTTAGACGATATTAAATTACAGGTATGTAAATAAATTATACTATATGTGTAAGAAACTAAAAGCTAACCTAACTTAATTATGTATAAGAAACTATAACTCTAACCTAGTTTTTTTAGTGATGATCCGCAGATTTTTTTGTGTTTTCATCTTTGGTGATCGTAAGCTTCATTTTAATGCCAGACTTACATCGAAAAGGGGAGGTCTCGTACAGTAAACTAGTGAAATGTATATTTTGTAGTGCTTATAAAATGTTATTTTACTGCTTTGTTTCTGGGTGGTCCACAATTTTTTTTTTTGTGTTTTCATGTTTAGTGGTCCTAAGCTTCATTTTAAAGCCAAAATTATCTCTAAATTCAGATGTCCACTTTTTGAGTCGTAACCGCTTATAGGTCTATCTACTGTTAGTATAAGCGTGTTGATATAAATTAAGAAAATTAAGTAAATTCATTTAGTAAAGTTTTTTATTTACAATCTTGTACATTGAATAACATTAAAAATTTTAAACAAACAACTTGTAATCATAAGATTTTCGTTATTTACCTAAATTATTTTATTGTTTGACACATTAATATTTGTACTGCAATAAAATAAATAATATTAAAAATTAAACTACAAAAAATTAGTTCCTTTAGTCACATTGCTGTTTTTCCACTAAACTATTCAGAATCTTTCTTAACGTATTTGTGGGATTAGGATATTTAGATGCACCTTTCATAACAAAGTTCGACATGTAGGAACTGCTTAAACTACGCAAAGTTCTCAGCAAGTTGAATTTATATTACTTTTGTTAAATTCGGGAAACTCTCTCTCTCTCTCTCTCTTTCTCTCTTTTGTGACAACAACAATGCGCGGTCCAGTGTGCCTATCCTGAGGTACTTGTACTACTTGAAGGCGAATTTTTTTGTTTTTCTAACGGTAATTGGTTCACGGGAAACTCAATTTCTGATGACAGCTTATTTACAAGAGTGGACTGCAGTGAAAACAGATCATACATAAACTAAGTTATTACCAATTTGCATCCATCCATAGTAATTCTGCCCGAAGGCAGGTCCTTCACTGCAATCGTAGCATTTTCATGCTATGCTTGCAGCTTTACTAGCGAATTGTGTAGGTGTGGTAGCTTCCCATTGCTTTCCACACCAGTGAAGGATAATGATGATAATGATAATGGTAAGGATGATAATGATAAGGATGATGGCCATATGATTTCGGGGACCGTTTGGGCCTTAAAGTTTTCCTGACATTTGTCTTACAGGTGAGGAAAAACCCCGATAAAAACCTCACCCAGAAAAACTGCCCCGACAGGGGATCGAACCCGGGCCCGCTGCGTGACAAGGCAGCACGCTACCTCGACACCACAGCGGTGGACATTGATGTATAATTTGACACCAATTAAAATAACTTCTGATTAATTTTCCATTACTTTACTAATAATATTATATGAATTAAACTAGATTAAACCAAATGCGCTTCTTACGGTCACTGTTAACAGTTACGTAATAGACTGGATCACCACACTATTACCAGAGAAAAACTGGGAGTACCAAGTTTAAATGAGGGTATTAAAAGATACCAACAAGATAGGAAAACTCATCAGAGAAAAATGGAAAGAAATACTTCCAAAATTGACATTCCAATATACTCCTACTAGACGTAGGGACCAAGAAAGACTAAAACATCGGTGGAAAGATGAAGACCATCAACGGATTTGTGCATGATGATGATGATGATGATGATGATGATGATGAATTAAATTAATTTATCTTATAGGTTACGATGCCGATTTAGGAAGTAATTTAATGCTATTGTATATTTTGCAATCGAACCAAAAAGTGGGAGCCTTAACCTCCTACTACCCCAAGGAGCTCCCGAGGCCTGTAGTGGGATTACTTTAAACTTTTACCAAATACGTCGGTTGCTAGCCATTTTTTAATTTCGAGTTTCAGGTTAAACCACCGCTTCAAATTGTCGGATTTCAATGATATTGGACAAGATATTTCCCGGTTTATTATAAAAATCATCATCATCCTTATCATCATCACCCTTATCATCATCATCATCCTTATCATCATCATCATCATCCTTATCATCCTTATCATCATCATCCTTATCATCATCATCCTTATCACCATCATCCTTATCATTATCATCCTTATCATCCTGCACCGGTGTGAAAAGCAATGGGAAGCTACGACACCTATAATTCCCTAGTAAAGCTGTAAAACAACACGGAAATACTATGATTTTAGTGAAAGAACTATCCTCGGGCAGAATTACTATAAAATAGAATACTGAGTTTAGTTTGGTTGTGGAAAATCGAAAATGTTTCATTGTTATAGGTGTGCTGCATTTAATTTTTGTTTAGTCCTGCTCTTCACTGAGAGCAGACCGGTTCAGTACTCCCATGTTCGCGGAAATTTGACGAGAAGTTAATCTAATATTGATTAACAATAATCTAATATACATTGGACATTGTAAAATAAATTTAATGAGAGAATTCTCCGAAGTTTACAAGTGAGGTGATGTAAACTTGCCCGTGTTCTCAATTTCAGACATCATACTCATTTCTTTCAGAGAGCTCTACTTTGTCCTACAAAAACATTGTGCACCTAAAAATCCCAAGTCCACTTATTAGTTTCTTATATACTAAATAAATCATTAATATTTATATTAAATTAACAAATAACAATAAATAATATATTTATAATAAATTAAGTAATAAATAGCAATTTAAATAATACACTCATTTTATAGTAATAACAAAAAAAGTTAAGTATGTGTAGATTTTATATCATCTCCTCATATCAATATCAAATTTATTTTATGAAAACTCAACAAAAGACGAGGTAGACTCGCCGACATTTAAATGGCCTTCAAATCAGAAGACAAAGTACCCTCGCTTAACTCTGCTGTTATATATTTTGCAATATTTTATACATCCGTTAGCAGCGTAATCCTTTGTTACTATTTATGAATAGTAGAGGAATGTGTTTTGGCCTTCGCCCTTATTGTGGTCCCAAGTACCGTTATCTTTTGTTTGTTTTGAATGTATGAAAATAAGCAAATAATTTACGGTAACATAAATCCGGTTTCTGGAGAAATGCATTGAGCATTTAAACATGAAGCGAATGGGTTAAAAAAGATGTAAGCCTATTACATATACAGATTTCTCCTTTGAGCACAACTTTGCAATGAATACAATATAATTTTTAATATATGTTATAAATCAATATCTTTGGAGTTATAGATGAATCTGAATACATTGAAATTGTTTATTTGGGGAAAACTGAGAACCTTATTTATCCAAGGGCTAGTGTCACATTCCTGAGGTTTTTAGAAGAGCTGAAAGGTGAAGAATTATATACTTTTTTTCTGAATTATGCTGAAAATTGATTTCTGATAAACATTGATATAGCCTATTAAACAGTTTGAATAAGTTTTTAAAATAATGTATGTACAGCGTCACTCGTGAGGGGCCACATTCAGTGTCTATGAGGTATGAGTTTCTCTTTTGATTGTCACCAATTTCATTTAGATACGATTATCCAAAGCGACGTAGTAGTGGTTTAAAGTGTGTTACTATATTTGTGGACACGGTGTACTATTTAATAAGCGGAAAGTAGCAGGTAAGATTGGAATGACCTCAGATGCTGGTTAGTCGTGTCAAAATTATGTGTATATATCGAAATGAAATATTTACCTTTATATATATAAATGCATTGCGCACAAATGTGCAAAGATGATAATACAACAATCACCAACACTTTAACTTTGTCTTGCGTATTCACAAATTGTTTTTGTTCTTTGTGTATATTTTTCGATGTGATATCTTTCGCATTTCTGTTCACATACGTCGCATATGCATGACATCTTCGGGTCATGGAATGTTTTATCTTTACACATTAGGTGGTGGAATCCATGTACGCTTAGTCTTGTGATGACGTGTCTTATCTGGAAATTTGCTTCTGTCCAGTTCCTGTCTATCATCGCTCCGGTGCTGAAGAATTCCGACCATACTTCCTCCCTTTTCCTGCGTAGACTTTGTAGAGCATGTTCATAGGGTTCCGTGGTTGGTAGTAGGTATGTTGTTTTCGGATCCTCGATAAGGAAAGTCTCCCTTGCCAGTAGGTACACTAGACGGCCTCCTGTCGTTCTTGATACTCCTATTGCCCTTTTTATGTAAGTAGCTTTCACTTTTTCCAGTGTGTTCAGATTAGCTTCTGTAAGATGTGGCCATATGATTTCTATCCCGTAAGTTATTATTGGGAGGATCTTTGCATTTAATAGTTTCATTTACCTTTATGTACACCTCGAAAATATCAGAGAATTTTAAAAATAACGTTAAATATATTTTTATTTAATATAGGCCTAATAGTTTAATTGTAATGCAATTTAATTGAAGGACATTTTTAGTTTAAAATCAGTAGATTTTATGTATGGATGTTAATTAAATATATTGACATTTTATCTTAATTAAAAGCTCATTGATAATACGTAATGGTTCGTTTAATATGTTAAAATGGAGATAAATATGTCGCTTGTTTATATTAGATATTAGTAATAAGTTACTTTGCTTATTTCCGTTTATAGCTGATTTAATTTCTTCGGACTTAACTCGATATTTTACCACTAGTTACAAGGTCAGAAAACCTTTTAATTTTAATGGCGAGCACCAATCAAATTTGATATTTAGATAAAATTAACTCATACCTTCTATAACATCATTAAAACTAACTCACTGACACTATCGAACCCATAGGTTCATGACCGCGCGGACAAAAGCCCTCCATACATTCCTATCCTGAGCTAATGTTTTCCAATCATCCCCTGTATAATCTACTTCCCTCAGATCATGAATATTGTTATTCTCCCACCTCATTCGTGGTCTACCAACTGGGCGTTTTCTCTCTGGTTTTCCTACAAGAAGCTTCCATGTACATCTTTCATTTCCCATTCGTGCCACATGTCCTGCCCATCGCAGTCTACGAGACTTAACTGTTCTTATTATATCTGGCTTCCTATGAAAGAAGGCTAAAAAAAAATGAAAGAAAGAAAAATACTTCTGAAATAATAAATAGAATTATTCCTCATCGTATTAGGGTAATAACGTTTGTAGGGGAATTATAGAGCTTAATTATAAACAATTACTAATATTTTTGAAACAATAAATTTATTAATACGCTAGCTTCAAATTCTTCGAGAAAATTTTTATTAAATATACATATGTACCATGTAGCTCACTATTATGTAGTTTTCTCCATTCACCTGTCTATTCATCTCTTTTTGACCTAAACATTTTTGTAAGAACTTTATTTTCAAATAATCGTAACCTTCTTTCCTCCTTTAAAGTTAAGGCCGATAATAATTGAATCAATCTACCTAAGCTGATGGGCCTCTACAGAGCAGGACAGAGGACATGGTAAATTTATTATAATACAAATGATAACCTAAAAATTCCTTTTTTCACATAGAAAGGAATCAGGGCATTAGTCATTAAATTGATAGTGGTCACGTGATAGAAACAAAGCTGGCGACGTGATCGTGAATGGAGTGTTGAAATGGTAATTACTATAATGAACTACACAGACAGGCTTTTATTTTAAGTGAATGACTACCGAAAACACCGATCAATGTTCAGTAATAAAAAGTAGCACATGGCTTTAAAATGTCATAGGTTATTTAACTTTATCGCATGATATATTCTGTAAGTGAAACATTTCAGATCATTCCATAGTGATAAGTTACGTATTATATGAAGTGATATGCGTTTTGTTTTCTAGTGTTCAGAAAAAAAAGTCTTATTTGATGTATTAGATCAAAATTAGATGCACGTAGAACTCCAGTTTTAATACTATTCATACTTATGTATTGGTCTCTCTTAAGTCGAACTGTGGATAATTTTATACATATTAGATGTTATTTCAAATTAATACTCGCAACACCACTGACTGGATGGTTTTTAAAGAACTGGCTTAAAATCATTGTTAGATAATGAAATAATCATTTGCCACATTATATTTTATTTGCTCTTTAATTTTATAATTTCTTTTATTCACCAAAAATCTTATTTAATCCTTGTTCAAGTGCCCCTCCCCCCTTCTCACAAAATTGGCATTGAAAATTTGTATAACTATTTTTAAAAAAATGGCTATCACCTATATTTAAACCCGTTTCACACTGAGAAACATTGATTTTTGTCATTATAGGAATTAATTTAAAATAAGATAATTTATTTATATTATTTATCATTAGATCTTATTTTATCATTAACATATATTTTAATGATATTTTAAAATTGATATAAATGGACTAAGATACCGCCAAATTCTTTAAGTTTCAAGTCCATAACTATTACTACTCTAGCATAATTTTTTAATTCTACAATTTTTGTGTATCAGAAGATTAATAAAAAATATTATAAAACTGTTAGTAAATGGAGTCTTACTTTAAGGGAGGACAAAAGATTACGAGTATTTAGAAATGAAAGATGGCCAAAAAATATATATCAATGGTCACCCCCTGGAAGAAATAAACGTGGCAGACCAAGATCGAAATGGAAAGCCTACGTCAGAACAATAATGGAGGATAGGAATTTGGAAGAGGGAAATTGGAATGATAGAGATAAATGGAAACTGAAGACGGCAAACCTATAAGTGGGGGAAAGCCAAAGAAGAAGTACATTTTTAGATCAAGGAGAGATGAACAGATGGACGAATGGAAAGGACAACATAACAGTGAGCTACATGATCTCTATGGGATACCAGATATAATAAGAACACTAAGGTATCTTAGAATGCGGTGAGAAGGACACGTTGCACGAATGGGAAATGAAAGAGGGGCATGGAAACTTCGTTGGAAAACCAGAGGCAAAGCGCTAAGTTGGTAGGCCAAGAATCAGGTGGAAGAATAACATTCATGATTTGAGGGACGTATGTCATACAGGGGATGGAAAACATTTATTCGAGATAGGGATTTATGGAGAGTATATATCCTCTCGGCCATGAACCTACGGGTTCGATACTGCCAGTTAGTTTGGTAGTTATAATATTAGTAAATTATATTTTTAAAAACTTATTCTGATGAATTTCCTGGAATTACTCTAATAGTCTTGTCAATAGTGATATAGTTCTTCTCCATTTCCTGCGAATATTTATGATAAATAATCGATATAAGCATAGGGAAAAATCAGCAGAAATTAATATAACCTCTCAAGATATTATCTTAATTGTTTGTTTAGTGAATTTAAGGCCGCGTATTTCGGGTACTATTCTTACAAATCTAATCGATTTTTTACGTACCACTCCTTTCCGTGACACGAAATCTATTGTTTATAACTTAACCTCTAAAGAAACAACATCCTCAAATTTTCCTCAACTGAAAAATTCCCAACGACCATGATTGGAGAGGAACCATAACTCTAAGATCCCTAAATGGAAGACAGTGTATTTAAAAAAAAATATATATATTAAAAAATCGAAATTCACGTTAAAAAAAGGCTAAAATGTGTTAAGAAATAAAGATAACGATACAAAAAAAGACACCAAAATGAAAGAACTTACTAAGATCCTTTTATGGAACCAATAAAGATATATACAAATTAAATATTAAAAGTTCAATCTTTAATATTTTTGAAACCGAAATATGGACAACACGGAAGTAGAGTAGAATGCTAATAATGGAGATGAAACAATTGAAAAGTATACTGCGAGAGATAGAAGAATGCAGAAGCTAGAGGAATTTTGAAGTTTGAGAAGTTACAAGATTAAATACAAAATTTTAGAAATAGATAGTATAGTCACGTTAAAAAACATAATTTAAATGCTATCAAAAGAGGCTCTAGAATACAAATATAGAGAAAATATCGATTGATACAGGTGGAAAGAAACGAAAAGGGTGTCTGAAAGAGAATAATACAATTATTGGAAATGAAGATAATATCTGAAATAAGATATATCTAAATGGAGCAATTTATCAAAGATTATACTACCTCAAAAGTAGGGTACAGGGGATAAGATTGTCACAAATATGAAAGGACAAAAAACTTTAAGGTAAAATAAAATAAAATTAAAATGTACCTTCTTAGATCAGAGCCGTCGTCCTCAACTTATAAAATATGTATGCTTTTTTGTCTGAAGGCCTTCCAGAATCTCTATTCCATCTTCAGCGTGTCTTTCTTCGATACATTACTTGATGTGCTCGGTGCTGGTCCTAATGTAGTGTTGTATGTGACTTTAGGACCAGCATCGAGAACATCAAGTAATGTAGCGAAGAAAGACCTGCTGAAGATGAAATTGAGATTCCGAAAGGCCTTCAGCCACAAAAGCGTACCTATTTTATAAGTTGAGGACGATAGCTCTGACCTAAGAAGGTACATTTTAACTTTATTTTATTTTATGATTATCCACCTCAACGATTTTAAACAATGCATTTTATTAGTATTGAAATTTTAAGGTGTAAACATTGGTAATTGCATAAATGTAAAATATATATACAGTCAATATTTTATCACCAAGAAGATCACTTGGGTATTAAAAAGCATAAATGTAAATTTTGCGATTTTTAAATTCCCTATAGAAATAACCAATGGTTCTGTAAGTTTAATTTCTATATATATTATATATATATATATATATATATATATATATAATAAATAATACTGTTAATGTTTGTAAATAATTAAATAAATAAATAAATAAATTACAACGAAAGGACCGTTAGTAATCATAACATTTTATAGAGTATAAATTATCACAAAACAACTACTGTCTCGAAATTACCAATATTTACCAGAATATTGTTATTATATTTGCTAGAAAAGTTATAAACTTATTTATTTTAGAGGAGTTCTGTGTATTATGAATTACTTTAAATTAGAGGTAGGTTTGTACAAAACAACGTTTGTTAATTTCTTATAACATATGCTGATTTTTGGATTCACCGGTAAGGAATGTGTGCTTTGTAGACGAGTTGTTGTGGATCCCCTTGATCTTGTTTCTTCAGCCATCCACCCAACCAGCCTTTGTCTTCATGCTTTTCATCATATAAGTGTTCGTGCTCATGATGTGCCTCTTCATAATAAATTATTTTCTGCTGATTATTTTGTTTACTTGTTATTTGCAAGTAGAGGCGAACAAGTCCAACTATGAGGTTGAGGATGGCGATGCCGAAGAATTTCAGTTGCATGATCGTACTGAAGATAGACATGAGACCGCTCAGTTTTGATTTGATAAGCATACCGATCATAAAGAGTTTCATCAGTCCGCTCTTTTTCCTTTTCTTTCTTTTCCCTTCACCGCCTGAAAAATTACAAACAAAATCATATTTATTTAAATCGTTAAAAAAATTGATAATTGCAACTAAAAACCAGCATTTATTTTTCCAAATTAATACTACCTTAAAATCATATGCAAGATTTGAAGATGGTATTAATCACACATATTATATTTATACCACATGATTATTGTCTGTATTTTTACCCTTAAATTTTGAACTAATCAATTTCTATTTAGATATAAGGTTTTCACAGGATCCATAATATGGCAGAAGTAATTAAAAACAAATTTCTGTTCTAAGCAAACGAATGTCTATCCGAAACTCTACAGAATTTTATATTCTTTTTAATTTTTTTACATGAAATACATTTTATAATAATAATAATAATAATAATAATAATAATAATAATAAAATAATAATAATAATAATATAATAATATTAATAATATAATAATAATAGTAATAATAATAGTAATAATAATAGTAATAATAATAATAATAATAATAGTAATAATAATAATAATAATAATAATAGTAATAATAATAATAATGCTTTATTTATGCTAGCATAGTTAAGGCATAAGGCCTTCTTCTCCACTTATTCGCGAATAAAAATCGTATAAAATTTACATTATTATTACAATTTTATAATATTGTTAAAATATAAACTAAACAATGGTCAATGCGAATGTGATCTAATATTACCTAACACTAACAAAACATGGAATAAAATAAAATAAAGTAATAAAAGCTTCTTAGACGAATATTTATAGTAATATACAAAATGCTGAATATTGTTGTTACACAGGTATTATTTTCATTGTGTGGAACTTAAGATATCAGTTAATTTGTATTTAAATAATGATAGTAATTGACAATCCTTGACATGACTGGGAAGTGAATTCCATGCTCTAGTCATATATATTGTGTAAGATTCAGAGTATAAACATGTCCTGTGGTATAGAAAGTAAATTCTTATCTTACAAGATTTTCATTTTATGTAGGACCTACTGTACATTTATGTCTATGATCCTGTACAGCAAATAAAAATGATTTGGACTGAGCGAGTTGGTTAATTCGGTTGGGTTTCAGACTCGTATTAGGGAGGTCCCGGATTCAAATCTCAATGCTGATCAACCCACCTGAGGATTTTCCTGGTTTTTATAAGTAAAATCAAATTCTGGATTCGAATTTAATTATCAGGACACATTTCATTCCATAGTTAAATAAAAATAAATTTAAAAAAATGAATATACGCTACATGATCATAGATGTTAAAAGCGTTTATAAAAAAAATTGTTATTGCTAGGTTTTAGGAATAAATTAGGATAGAAAATTACTTAAATTTACAGTACCACATACTATGAGTTAGAAGGAACAAGTAATTCTCAGATAAACAAAAGAGTAAGTCAAGGATGGAAAACAATTGGACTGTTAAATTCGGTGCTGTTGAATAGAATAGAAATATTCTGAACAAAACTAATATATATATATATATATATAGTTCATTTGTGAAGGAGTAGGCCTATACTATAGTATGGTGCGCAAACGTGGACATTAGCGAGGAATCACCCAAACTATTTGTGACAGAGATGGAATTCTGGAAGGAGGGCTGCTGGAAATTCAAGAAGAGACAAAATTAGGAATACTAAAATCAGAGAAATCATGGATATCAAAAAGATGTTTTAAGAAAGAAGACTAAAATGGTTTGACCACGTAAAGATGATGTTATAAGACAGGATACGTAAGATGATATTAAATTTCGAAAGGGAGGGAAACAGAACGAAGGTGAGACCAAAAGAACAGTGGATTCAAGGAGTGCATAGGAATATAATGTCGAAAGGATTAGCAGAGAGTGATGCATAAAATAGGGAAGTATGGAGGAGTAAAATTTACATGGGTTTTATGAAAACTACTATATTGTACAGAATATTCCTAATAAAAAAATAAGGAATCTGCCATGTTGTATGTTGTAATATTCTTCAGCTTCGATGACGGTTATGAAAACATTTGTTAGAATTTTGTACATTTTATAGATTTGTTGAGATTATTAAATGGAATGGCAACTTAACAAAACATACAATATTAGTGTAGTGCTCGCACAAGAAAATGTTATAGGAAGAATATGGTACATCCTAATACCAGAGAATAAATAACAATCCGGAAGTGTTAGGTGCAGTATCAAATTTAACCCTTCAATTGGCGAAACAATAATTTATCATGACAGTTATTTAAATATTTCGGACCGCAATGAAAACAGAATAATAGAAACTGTAAGTTATTCTTATACATCACTGTGTAATTTGATACAAATTTAAGTAATTTGTACTCATTTTTCTGTCATATTTAAATTTATAAGAGTATAATACAGAGTATTTTGTCATATCGAAGTGAAACTTGGTCTTTGACGGAATTACAAAAGAATACAATTAGAACAGTTGAATTTGATTATTTTAGAAGAAGCCTCCAAAAAACAAGACAGGATAAAATAAGAAATGAATTCCTTTGGAGAGAAATGAATGTCACCACATCTGTTGTTAAGAGGATTGAAAATCAAACGCTTAATTGGTATGGCCATGTACAAATAATGGAAAATGAAAGATGGCCAAAAAATATATGCCAATGGTCACCCCCTGGAAGAAATAAACGTGGCAGACCAAGGTGGAAATGGAAAACCTACGTCAGAACTATAATGGATGATAGGAATTTGGAAGAGGGAAATTGGAATGATAGAGATAAATGGAAACTGAAGACGGCAAACCTATAAGTGGGGGAAAGCCGAAGAAGAAGAAGTACTCATTTGTTTTTCTCTTGTTTTACACACTATATGAAATAAATTAAATCAATGTATCTTATAGGATGCATTTCCAATTTAAGGGTCAACTATCATTTAAGTTTGGTCCGTCGCTGTTGCGTAGTCGGTAGAGTCCCTACCTTCCACTCCGGCGACCCGGGTTCCATTCCCGGCTGGGTAAGGAATTTTTAAAATCTCAACCTTGGGACTGGGTGTATGTCGTGTCCATTGGGTTTAATTCCTCAAAAAAAAAAGTTTGTCATTATTACTAAGCAGCTAATTTATCGAGAATTGTTGTATAACAACTTCTATAAATATTATCTCTAAGTAAGGTTTCTTAAATAGTGATCATTAGGTGTGGCAAGACCCCCCTCCTATTCAACCCTAGTTGGACAAGCTGACAATATAAGACACTGCTACTCAGTTATATTACTTCGTTGGAAGTGCACATGCATGCGGGTATGTTGGGTAAATAACCAGTGATGGCTTCGACAAAACGATCTTCAACAGTGAATGGGAAAATAATTTTTTTTAGTTTGTTTTCTTTTAACCCTTAAATTGGCAAACACAAATTTCTTCTGTTAGACATTTGAATGTGACGGACCGCAGTGAAAATGGAATCTTATATAACCGTTATTATTAGGTATAGGCCTATTGTATAATTAGACACACATTTAAGTGGTTTATTTTTGTTCGTTTTCTTCTGATTTATTTAAAATATTAAATTAACTAAACCAACTGATGTATCTAAAAGGATACGTTACGAATTTAAGGGTTAAGAGTTCTTACAATATTTTTGTTTTGTTTTTAAATGTCTTACAATACTAGGGAATTCGATAAGTAATTGCAACACTGCTATAACACAACAAAACGTTTATTTAGGTCATTTTTGACATTACGAACTTCATTTATAGTCTCTTGTCAAGGTAACTATTCGTTGTCAAATTCTTGGAAGACGCACTTCATCCGCAGCACCATTTCTGGATATATCTCCCATCTGATCGATCTAGAGCTTTTTGGATGTCAACTCTAGATTGTAATCGAATGCCTAGTAGAGGTTCTTTAATATTTGAGAATAAGTTACACTCACAAGGGTTCATGTTTGGTGAATTTGGTAGATGTTCGAGTACTTCCCAATTTCACGTCCTAAACAAATTTTACTGAACATCTTGTTAGGGTGGTATTACCTACTACATGTGAGAAACAGTGAATGTATTCACAAAATATTGCTATTTCGAGATTTTCAATATTACAGATTTATGACCAGCCTCATGGGCTAGTGGTCAGCGTTTCTGATTACAGTTCATGAGGTCCTGGGTTCGAATTCCGGTCAAACCATAGGAATGTTTCCTTAATAGGAATTATTCCTGTGGTTACCATGGTCTGGAATTAAGGTTACGTTTAGGTTAGGAACTCTCCTGGCGCTTCATTATCATTTATCACCCAACATATCATCGGGATAACGTAACTCCGCATTCCAAGTGCCCCAAACTAAAAAAACAATTAAAATTCCGCCAATGCCAATGGTGAAAACCAGAAATGTTATAAAAGGCAACCTGGTGCCATTAGACAAAAAATTAAAGATTTGTACAACAAAGTTTATTCAACAACATACTACAAGATCACGATGATCACCACAAGGGTCGCTGATTTACAACAATATTGCCATTACTTATCGAATGCCCTATTATTTATTTTCCCCCTCACTCTTGATCTGTTTTGTTGATTCATTTGAAGTCGAAGCCATTACTGGTTGTTTACCCAACACATCTGCATGCACGTGCACTCATGAGTAGCAGTGCCTTGCTATGTCAGCTTGTCCGATTTAGAGTTGATGAGAGGAGGAGTCTTGTCACATTGTCACACCTAATGAGCACAGTTTAACAGCCCTGCTATAAATGTATTATTGAGAGAGTGTTTTCTTTTGTGTTGAATTATTGACCTGTGTGTGTAACATGCTTAACGAAACTTGATTTGCCTCCAATATTCTTAAAATATTTGAAATTCTCGTATCTTATGTTAAAACTTCTGATTTTACGTCCTATATAACTATTTTCACAATTATTGTACTTAAGTTTATATACTCCTTTGTTGTATGTGCTGCTGAAGTTGTACGTCATATATATTTTTTTCACAACTGTTGCCACGTGGGACAGGATTAGTCCGGGATGGTTTAATTGGTGTCCAGGAAAAGATACGAGGACTAAATTGTTGCTCGGGACTAGCTCAGGTCAGGGTTCGGTAAGAGCTGGATTCTTATCAAAGGTGACGCAAGGAAGATTAACGTGATACGTTAATAGGAAATCACTGGAGGCTGCCGTGCAGTTAACACAGTTGACTACTTTATTTACCTATATGTATACACTGGTCGGCCCCCGACTATTTTCTAGAGCTCCAAAGCACAATGTAGGAGATGATCTAGCAATGTGCCCTGTTTGAAGTAAGGCTAACCACTAACTGATGTGTGCACTGTTTGAAGTAAGGCCAGCAACTAACTGATGTGCGATCCTCTGTTGTTTATATACTCATTTGGACACAAGGTAACAGTGGGAAATGAACGTGCCGATCAATTAGCTAAATCTGCGGCAACTTCTGAGCTTCATTTTCAAAGTGTCCAATATCTTACATTAAAAAGAAACTGTTGGACTATGACTGTACCATCAATGATTGGAATGAACATTGGATAAGGAGTGCAAATGGGGCTTTGACTAAGGAACTCTTCTTTCCTACAGTACGTTATAGGCTAAATATAAAACATTTTACTCCAAATTTCGTCTTAACACAATTTATGAGTGGCCATGGAAAATGTTAGTTATTTAAGAGATGTAATATTAACCAGACAGTGATCACAATATTGCAAACGTTAAGAATCAACACTATCTGTAAAACATTTTTTATTTGATTGTCGTATATTCTAAAGACAAACGATTTTGGTTGAACTTACTTTTAAACGATAGTGAGGCTTCTTCCTCAATGTGCGAAGTGATTTTTAAGAACCAAAATTATTACAAACATTTTATGAAATTCTTAACACACATTCATAACAATATGTAATATTTTGTCAAGACTCTTATAGACAATTTATGCAATTCATAACACTCATTCTAAACCAAAAGTTATTATTTCTGTTTTACAATATATAATATAATATAGTTACAATAAGCTACAATCATATCATGCTTTTTGTGGGGAAATAGGGTTTCAAAATGTATGGAGATTCAATAATAATATGTACTCCTTTATTGTTGCATATGCAACAACAAAAGGGTACATAAAACTTGAGTGCAATAGTTGTGAACAATTTGATATAGGACGTACAACCAGAAGTTTTAACATAAGATATAATGAGCATTTCAAAGATTTTAAAAACAATGGAGGCAAATTAAGTTTCGTTAAGCATGTTACAAACACAGGTCATCAATTCAACGCAATAGAAAACACACCCTCAATAATACCTATAGGAAATGATAACCGGAAGATAAACATCTTAGAGGAAACTGTTATGAATGGTAACGGAACGTTGAGTGAGGAGGAATTAAAGAAGACATTATGTTTTTACTTGGAAATGTTTTGTGGTAAGTCGATGTAAGTCTGTCAGGAACTTACCTTTCTGCCCACTGTTATTAGTCTGTACGCTAGTCTGTCTTTTACTTCTGGTTTTGATTCGTGTTGTTCTATTTGAATTATCGACAATGTTATTTGAATCTTCATAATCATCATCGTCGTCGTCATCGTCATCATCATCATCTTTATCATAGTCATCTTTGTCATCATAATCGTCATCTTTGTAATCATCGTCGTCATAGTCATCGTCATCATTTTCATCTTTTTTATCGAATTTGTCATATCCGTCGTCAGCGACGTCATCATTGTAACCAGGATCGTCCTCTCCGTTTGTATTGGTTTTGTCACTCTCACCTTCGAAGAAACTAATTCCATCGTTCATGAATTCGGTGATTGCGTCTAGGAAACCAGGAGCTTCTTCATCTTTAGAAGCTACTTTTTTTGATCCCTCGTCATGTTTCTTCTTTCCTGAAACCAAAACATATGGTTTGTAGAGAGAGGAACATTTGTAACCCTTTTATTAAAAAAAATCGTATTAATATCCGCTCTTAGAATTATTAATTATTAATAAATATTTGTGCAAATGTACAACCCTTAATTTTAGCATTTTAGTATTACTATGTAACTCGTGCCCCAAATTGGAGTCAATGACCAATCATATTTCTATGATTTTTTATTTACAACCAACCACAGTCGTTTTTCACTTCGATTTTATCAGTTTAATTTTATCACTGTAAAATCAATCTCCTCCTTTTTAACATTCTCAATAGACCACAGCAATATTTTGCAGTGACTGCAGGTGGCTACCAGATTGTATATTTAGTGCACGAATGTTAACACATAGTGCTTGCGGGAAATAACATAAAAACGTTTTTAGCAATTGATTATACCAAAAAAAA